>CM056060.1:147076042-147103542 GCA_029574335.1 Rana kukunoris
TTCTGCTCCCCCTGTACTGTGCTCTTCTGCTCCCCCACTGTGCCCTTATGCTCCCCCTGTGCAGTGCTCTTCTACTCCCCCCCATCTACTGTGCCCTTCTGCTCCCCCCTACTGTGCCCTTCTGCTCCCCCCCACACTGTGCCTTCTGCTCCCCCTGTACTGCGCTCTTCTGCTCCCCCCACTGTGCTCTTCTGCTCCCCCTACTGTGCCCTTTTGCTCCCCCCACACTGGGCCTTCTCTGCTCCCCCCTGTACTATATGCCCTTCTGCTCCCCCCTGTACTATGCCCTTCTGCTCCCCCCTGTACTGTGCTCTTCTGCTCCCCCCTGTACTGTGCTCTTCTGCTCCCCCCTGTACTGTGCGCTTCTGCTCCCCCCTACTGTGCCCTTCTGCTCCCCATACCCCTTAGCTCCCCCTCACACTGTGCCTTCTGCTCCCCCTGTACTATGCCCTTCTGCTCTCCACCCATACTGTGCTCTTTTTCTCCCCTCCCACATACTGTGCCCTTCTGCTCCCCTCTGTACTATGCTCTTCTGCTCCCCCATACAGTAGCCTTTAGCCCCCCAGACTGTGCCTTCTGCTCCCCCCCTGTACTGTGCCCTTCTGCTCCCCCCCTGTACTATGCCCTTCTGCTTCCCCCTACTGGGCCCTTCTGCTCCCCTATACCCTTTTGCCCCCCCCCCCACAATGTGCCTTCTGCTCCCCCCTGTACTGTGCTCTTTTGCTCCCCACTGTACTGCGCCCTTCTGCTCCCCCCCCCTGTACTGCGCCCTTCTGCTCCCCCCCCTGTACTGTGCCCTTCTACTCTCCACCCATACTGTACTCTTTTGCCCCTTTGTACTATGCACTTCTGCTTCCCCTTTACTGTGCTCCTCTGCTCCCCCCCTCTGTACTGTGCCTTTCTATTCCCCACCTGTACTGTGCTCTTTTGCCCCCCCCCCCCCCCCCTCTACTGTGCCATTTGCATTGATTAGTCTTTGATTTATTCCATGTTTTCTTATTGTTTAAAATAAATTAATTAATAATGAAACTCCGTACAGAAGAGAATTGTAACAAAATACACCAAATTTACAAAGAAATATAATAAACAAGTGCAGCGCCATATGAACGCAATAAATATAAAGTGTGAAGTGTACATGTGACCTTGATTAAAGTGTAAATAAATCATAAATAAATAACAAAATACAAATGTCCAAGTCTATATAAAACTGTGTAAAAACACAGGCTCAGATTCATAAAGCAATTACGCCTGTCTAACTGGTGTTAGACAGGAGTAATTTCAAATTTCGCGCGCCGTATCACTAGTTTGAATCCTCAAACCATGATACGGCCGCTTCGGGCTTCGATCCGAGAGGCTTACGTCTTTGTGAGCCTTCGGATCTACGCTGCAATATTTTTGGCGGCCGCTGGGAGGAGTTTGCGTCGTTTTGATGCGTCGGGATATGCAAATGTGTTTTTACGGCGATCCACGAAGATACGAGCGGCCTTCGCAATCGCTTACGTCTGTTTTTTTTTTACGTACTGTTGGACCAGCCCATGTTAAGTATGGCCGTCGTTCCCGCGTCAAATTTAATTTTTTTTTTTTTTACGTAACTCGTTCGGGAATAGAAATGTCCGTAAAAAACGCCGCTCCTCAAACAACGAATGACGTAACGACGTGATTTCGCGCAATGCACGGCGGGAAATTTGCGAACGGAGCATGCGCAGTTCGATCGCCGCGGGAACGCGCCTATTTTAAATCCTTCATGCCCCCTACTCGCGTAGATGGATTGCGACGGGAGAAATACACTATGCCGCCGTCGTTTACTGGACAAAATCTACCTGGATTCCACGTAGAGCCAGGTAAAAAACGGCGGCGTAGTGTATTTCTGATACGCTACGAGAATCTAATTCTCTATGAATCTGGGCCACAGTGTCCCAATATTATCCGCTTATCGACCCGCCGCAGTACATATAGTGTGGATGGGAACCGTAAATGTCCCTGTACGTCGCTGTGTAGTCGCTTGATTGCTTTTACGGGTGGCAGGAGGGCCCCTCCATCTGCCCCCCCGCCCCCATCCTCCGCTGCCCTCTGGTACTTCTGTGGTCTCTCCCATGGGATCAGGGAGCCAGAGATTTAATCTGCGACCTCCGGCGGTTTACCATAGAGCTCCCCAGCCATCTCTATGATCCTCGGAGGTCAAAAGCAGCATCATGGTGTCACTTCCGGCGCCGGCATATTTTTAGCTGGAAAGCCTGATTTTCGAGGGACTATCCCTCTGTCCCTCTTTTCTCCTCATTTGTCCCTCATTTTGGTCTGCTCTATATAATTGTATATAAAATGCACTATTGTATCTTTCAAAAAGTGTTTCCCGGTGCTAAACCTTTCATCCGATTTCAAAATGTCTGCATTTGTAAATTTCAAAAGTGAGTATGAAGTAATAGTAGTGATTACAAAAAAGCACTAGTGGGTTTAATTATTAATTTTATTTGTATGTGTAGCACCCTCTAGTGTGCTAGAAGGATAATGCATGTTTTTGTGAGAGTATGCAAATTTCCAGGATTGCCTGGCAGCCAAGCCTGGGTGTGTTTTGATCTGGGTTGGGAGTGACTCAGAGCGGAGCTGGGTGACTCACAGGCAGCATCATCGAGACCTCCCACTTCTTTCCAGAATGTTCTAGTGCTTTCTGAAAGGGAAGGAGGAGAGGGGGAAATGTAGAGGCTAAAAAATGGACAGCCGCACTTCCAAAAAACCTTTAGGTTGTCTTTATTGTTAAACAGGTGGAAAATGCACTACAAAATACAGCAAAAAATGGGGATAGCAGCCTACGCGTTTCACACTATAGATCATGGCTTTGATTGTCCAGCACACCCACCTGGAGCGGTAACTCCCTTTTCAAGGAGGAGAGGGGAAGTGGAGTTGTCTGGGGTGTTCTGGGGAGCCCTGACCAATCCCCAACATGGATTGGCAGGGGGCAGGCCTCCTTAAATACCCAGGGTCAGCCCAGTGGGGGGGGAGTTGTTCTGGTGGAAGCTGGAGCTGGAGCGTTAGGCTGTTAGGCCTTTGAGGTAGTGTGACCACATTTCCAAACTGCCATTCAGGGACACGCCCCCTCTCTCACCTCCCCCCCCCCCAAAAAAGATAAAGGGGGGCGGGGGGGAAATGTAGTCTCGGGGTTGATAGGGAATTTTGTGGCGGGTTATTTGTCAGGTGAATGTGCCACTTGCCACCAGATGCAATGCCTCTTGCCCCCCATAGCCTGCCACCAGATGCAGTGCTGCTGTCACTCCCTCTGCATGAGCCACGTGCATTGAAGGAAAGGTGTGGAGTCGCTATCTGGAGAGTGAAGGTCACACCAGTCCCTGCTGCTTGCCGTGTCACTGGGTGCCGGAGAAGGAGGAGGTGTCGAGGTGGGTGGGGACAGCAGTGCTGCACTAGGCGCCGGCCTCGCTCCCGGCCTGTCTGAGAGTAAATTGTCACTGGTTGCAAGACGCCAGGCAGAGCCGGCCCTAGCAGCCAGTTCCGGAAATGTAGTTATTAGTTAGTAGGGGGTGGCTGTGTCCTCTATTTCATTCCGGGACACTGTATTGTCCCGGAATGAAGGTGCCCGGGACTCGGGACAGACATGTCAATTGCAGGACAGTCCCGGGCAATCCGGGACAAGTGTGCACCCTACTTTGAGGGAGCTCCCCAGTCTGGGGAAGGGAGTGGCCTGGGGCTCGGGGGTGGACAGGACACTTCTCACGACACACGGAGGTGTCCTGGACAGGTCTGCGGTAGGGTGACCACGTGACCCCCAAAAGTGAAGGACTACAGGTCCCACCATGAACCCCTCAGAGCTGAAGATGTGACCCCCCCCCCAACTAGTGAAGAACTACAGGTCCCAGGATGAACCAGAGCTGGAGTTTGATTTCCGTTGGGCTCTTCCATTTTGGGCCCCAGAACAGCCGCCCCAACCCTCCCCCTTTCCACTTACTTTCCGGCCCTCAAGAAAGGCACCTGCAAACCTCCGACCCAAGCTGGGACGTAACCCAATTGTTTAGAAAATGTGATGGGAAAATCTATATTTGCTCCGTCTTCGTCATCATTATTTTCATATGGTTGTAAGTTTCAACCTTTCCTAAGTCTTCTCTTTATTTAAGGACGCCCACGAGGCTCAGAAATAGACTTCAGTACAGAATGTGGAGGAGGACTCCGCAGGAATATCGCTATTCAGAATGTTCTGTACACTTCCACAAACGTCTCCGCCGTCCAATCATTTCCTCTGATACCGTATTTCTGATGTAGCAACGGAGGCGGCGATCGAAAAATAGGAACAAAGGATGACAGAACAATGGCTGCATGATGAGTATTGTTACTTTGCAGCGCCGAGGTCCTGGATTCAGTTATTGCTGACTAGGGTTTGTCCCGATACCAGTATCGGTATCGGGACCGATACCGAGTATTTGCGGGAGTACTTGTACTCCAGCAAATGCCCCCGATGCCTGAATAGAATACTTGACCCCCGCCGCCGCCGCCACCACCGTATATCGCAAAGCCGCCGCTGCCGTGTTAATCAGCGTGCGGTGAACATTACAGGCAGCTTTCGTTTGAATAGCTGTTTTCCCCGCCGCGCCGTGTATAGACACTCCCCCTTGCTCGGGATTGGACGGATCTGTCCAATCCCGAGCAAGGGGGAGTTTCTATACGCGGCACGGCGGGGAAAACAGCTATTCAAACGAAAGCTGCCTGTAATGTTCGCCGCACGCTGATTTAGGCTCTATTCACACCTTGGCGACAAAACACCCGACGCCCGACGCTCGTGCTGCTGGAGGGGCGAATTTCCATTGCTGTCTATAGAGATGGTTCACATCTCTGAAACGCCGTACGCCTGCCGCCTGAAAAAAAAGTCCCGGACCCTTTCTTTCAGGCGGCATTGGCGTTCGGCCAAAGACAACAATGAAAATAATTTGTTAAAAAAAAAAAAAGTGAATCGAATCGCGGTAAAGTAAGCTGCGTACGCGGCGTTACTTGTCGCCAAGGTGTGAATAGAGCCTAACACGGCAGCGGCAGCATCATCATTTAGGTACGGGGGACATGGCTGCAATATGTGGGGGGGCGTGGCTGCAATATGTGGGGGGACATGGCTGCAATATGTGGGGGGACATGGCTAGATATTTGTGGGGGGGACATGGCTGCAATATGTGGGAGGACGTGGCTGCAATATGTGGGGGGACGTGGTTGCAATATGTGGGGGGACATGGCTGCAATATGTGGGGGGACATGGCTGCAATATGTGGGGGGACATGGCTGCAATATGTGGGAGGACGTGGCTGCAATATGTGGGGGGACATGGCTGCAATATGTGGGGGGACATGGCTGCAATATGTGGGGGGACGTGGCTGCAATATGTGGGGGGACATGGCTGCAATATGTGGGGGGACATGGCTGCAATATGTGGGGGGACGTGGCTGCAATATGTGGGGGGACGTGGCTGCAATATGTGGGGGGACGTGGCTGCAATATGTGGGGGGACGTGGCTGCAATATGTGGGGGGACATGGCTGCAATATGTGGGGGGACCTGGCTGCAATATGTGGGGGGACATGGCTGCAATATGTGGGGGGACATGGCTGCAATATGTGGGGGGACTTGGCTGCAATATGTGGGGGGACGTGGCTGCAATATGTGTGGGGACATGGCTGCAATATGTGGGGGGACGTGGCTGCAATATGTGGGGGGACATGGCTGCAATATGTGGGGGGACGTGGCTGCATATGTTTGGGGACATGGCTAGATATTTGTGGGGGGACATGGCTGCAATATGTGGGGGGACATGGCTGCAATATGTGGGGGGACGTGGCTGCAATATGTGGGGGGACATGGCTGCAATATGTGGGGGGACATGGCTGCATTTGAGGGGGGACATGTCTGCATTTGGGGACACATATAAAAAAAAGTATCGGTATTCGGTATCGGCGAGTACATGAAAAAAGTATCGGTACTTGTACTCGGTCCTAAAAAAGTGGTATCGGGACAACCCTATTGCTGACTACTGCGTCTACATGGAGTTTGCATGCTCTCCCCTTATTTGTGTTGATTTGCTTCTTTAGCCTATACATGTGCACAGTACCAGGACAGGGTCCTCCAGTGCCTAGGACAGTGATGGTGAACCTTGGCACCCCAGATGTTCTGGAACTACATTTCCCATGATGCTCAACTACACTGCAGAGGGCATGAGCATCATGGGAAATGGAGTTCCAAAACATCTGGGGTGCCAAGGTTCTCCATCACTGGCCTAGGGCAAGGGTCCAGAATTGTGCCCCCCCCCCCTCCCACTGTTAATACATGTCATAGTAGGGCCGTACCACCCTGCGTAAATTGCCTCCTTGCCCATATGTGCCCAGGGCAGCTTCCCCCTCCTGTCCCCCCAGCCCTGGATGTGCACATAATTGGCTTCTATTATAAAATATTGTCTTGTGTGGTAGTTGGATGTAAGTGGGGCCATGTATGCTGCCTAGGGTTGCCATCTGTCTGGAATTTACCCGGACAGTCCGGGCTTTGAATCATGTGTCTGGGTTCCAGGTGGACTGACTCTGGTGGACATCTAGTGACCGTTATGTGGTAAAATACTTGAAATTCTTCACCATTAAATTAAATGGATTACGGCCACTGGGTGGAGATTACAATCATGTTCCTAATATACAAGCTAAATGACCTTATTATATACAAGAGTGACATCACAGTTCTCCAGATATAAGATATATTATACAGGAGTGACATCACTGCTCTCCAGATATAAGATATATTGTACAGGAGTGACATCACCGCTCTCCAGATATAAGATATATTATACAGGAGTGACATCACCGCTCTCCAGATATAAGATATATTATACAGGAGTGACATCACCGCTCTCCAGATATAAGATATATTATACAGGAGTGACATCACCGCTCTCCAGATATAAGATATATTATACAGGAGTGACATCACCGCTCTCCAGATATAAGATATATTATACAGGAGTGACATCACCGCTCTCCAGATATAAGATATATTATACAGGAGTGACATCACCGCTCTCCAGATATAAGATATATTATACAGGAGTGACATCACCGCTCTCCAGATATAAGATATATTATACAGGAGTTAAAAAAACATATAAGGTCACACTTGACCCCTTTAGCGCCCCCTTGTGGTTAACTCCCAAACTGCAATTGCTATTTTCACAGTAATCAGTGCATTTTTAATGCATTTTTTGCTGTGAAAATGACAATGGTCCCAAAAATGCATCAAAATTGTCCAATGTGTCCGCCATAATGTCGCAGTCACGAAAAAAAATCACTGATCACCGCCATTAGTAGTAAAAAAAATTTTTTTTATAAAAATGCTATAAAACTATCTCCTATTTTGTAAACACTATGGGCCAGATTCAGGTAGACTTACGATGGGGTATCTACAGATACCCTGTCGTAAGTCTGAATGGCCGCCGTCATATCCCGGCACCTGATTTATAGAATCAGATACGCCGGGATAGAGCTAAGATACGAGCGGCGTAAGTCTCTTACGCCGTCGTATCTTGGTTGCATATTTACGTTGGCCGCTAGGTGGCGCTCCCGTCGATTTACTCGTCGAATATGTAAATTAGGTAAATACGCCGATTCACGAATGTACGCTCGCCCGTCGCATTAAGATACCCCGTTTACGTAAGGCCTTTTTCAGGCGTAAAGATAAACCACCAAAAAGATGGCGCAGCCAATGGTTAGTATGGACGTCGGGACATCGTCGTATTCAGAATGGGGCTGGGCCTAAGTTACGTTCACGTCGTTTTCATTGACTCTTTGCGACGTGATTTGGAACATGCACACTGGGATAGGTCCACGTCCGGCGAAAGCGGAGTTCGTTCGGCGCGTCATTTACGTCGGGTCACTGTTTATTTAAATACAACATGCCCCCTACATGCCTAATTTGAATTACGCGCACTTACGCCGGCCAATTTACGCTACGCCGCCGCAACTTACGGAGCAAGAAAAAGTGCGGAGACGTAGCGTAAATAGGATACGCTACGCCTGAATAAAGATACGCGCTCCTACCTAAATCTAGCCCTATAACTTTTGCGCAAACCATCCGATAAACGCTTATAGCGATTTTTTTTTTTACCAAAAATAGGTAGAAGAATACGTATCGGCCTAAACTGAGGAAAACATTTTTATATATATATATATTTTTGGGGGATATTTATTATAGCAAACAAGTAAAAAATATTGGTTTTTTTTTCAAAATTGTCGCTCTGTTTTTGTTTATTGCGCAAAAAATAAAAACCGCAGAGGTGATCAAATACCACCAAAATAAAATTCTATTTGTGGGGAAAAAAGGACGCCAATTTTGTTTGGGAGCCACGTCACACGGCCGCGCAATTGTCAGTTAAAGCGACGCAGTGCCGAATCGCAAAAACTGTCCGGGTCCTTTAGCTGCCTAAAGGTCCGGAAGGTGTTAAGTGGTTAAAAAATTTTGTTTAAAGATTTAAAAAAAGGGCTGTTATGTTTGTGTCCGCTAATAATGATTTTCGTGTATTTGTTTGTGAAAATGTTGTTTTGATACATTTTGGGGGGGGCTGGGGGTCCCTGTCAGCTAGGCTGTACGGGCCCCTGTGAATTCTAACAGCAGCCCTGGGGATATACAATATAATACAGTAACATTTTGGTTTGTGTGCATAATTCGTCCCAGAAACATGCTTGTAATCCAAAGCACTTGTATATCAAAGCATTTTTTTTTTACAGGGTATAAAAGAGAAGAGAGGCGCCTCTAAGTGTAGCAATAAGTTGCTAAATGTTGTACCTTCATGAAATGTAACCGTATTGCTACACTTAGAGGCTCCTCTCTTCTTTTTTATACTCAGTTGTGACATGATGCTACTCTTATATCAAGACATCGCTTGTATTTCAAGGCAAAATTTATTAAAACATTTTGCTTGTCTTGCAAAATGCTCTCAAACCAAGTTACTCTCAAACCAAGGTTTTACTGTACTGACATATAGGGCCAGATTCAGGTAGATTGGAGCATCTTTGCTCTGGAGTAACGCTTCTCATTTGCGTTGCGCTGCAGAAATTTTAGGAGCAAGTGCTGTCATTCACGAAGCACTTGCTCCTAAAGTTGCGGCAGCGCATCGCAAATGAGCCGGCGGAATTCAAATTGGGCGGGTACGGGGCGTGTAGTATGCTAACTACGCGCGATCCCGCCGCCGACGTACTGCGCATGCGTCGAGTGTCAAAACATCCCCGTGCGCATGCTCCAAAATCTGTGAATGAACGTCAATGACGTCACATTCCCATTCATGACCGTTTTACGCAAGCGACGTTTTTTTTTTTTTTCCCGACGCGATGACGACGCCTATACCTAACATAGGATACTCCAACCCCATGTAGGTATATCTATGCGCCGCGTATCCCGTCCGGAAACGTCGTATCGTCATTGCGTCGCGCCGGAATTCGATCGTGAATTGCCGATTTCCGCTCATTAACATATTTTTTGAGCGTAAATCGGCGGGAACGCCCCCGGCGCCATTTTTAAGTTGAAGTAACGATGCGATGGCGAAACTCAGTTACGCTGCTCGCATCGGAACTTCAACCCGGCGTTTCTTGTTTTCTGGTTACAGAAAACAGAAACGCCGGCTCAAAGTCACAGTTAGGCTGGCGGATCACTCGATCCGCCAGCCTAACTGTTCGTGAATCTGGCCCATAATCACACACATAGGTTGGACTTGACAGACTTTTTTTTTTTTCAACCTCATCTACTATGTAACTATGAATTTCATCCAATTTGGAATGCGGCTGTAACATAACAAAATGTGGAAAAAGTGAAGCTCTGTGAATACGCTGTATTCTCCATCCATTGAGGCCTCCATTATATAAGGCTGTGTGCTTGCAGGCGGTGTAGGATGCGGATTGGTCGGTGTGGGATGCGGATTGGTCGGAGGTGTACTGTAGCAGCTCCTCCATTCTTCCTCCCAGAAGCTGCATTATGCTAGAAATGTAGCAGCTGTGCTCAGCCCCTGTATGGAGGAGAGGGGGGTCCGCCGTCCTCTATGGGAGGGTCTATTGTCACTCCAATACAGCAGATCAGCCTCTTCTTCCATTATATCTGAGGACACTGCAGCTGGCACAACAATGACACAAAGACACCAGTGACATTCCTCAACCCCACCGATCCCACCGATCCCTCCGATCCCCCCGGATCCATGGACCACACAGCGCCCAGACACAGGAGATAAATGACAGGTGAGACACCCATACAATATCATGTCTACAGGGGGGGCTGCCGCATAGAGCCAGGACCTACCTACCTCTACTATACATAGGTTGTATGTGTCATGTATGTATATAGGACCTACCTATACCTGTCATGTCAGATGTGCTGTATGTATGTGTATAGATAGATATATACTGTATATATTGTATATTTATCCTCATAGAACATCTACAGACTGTACAGGTCTCTATATTACCAGAACATTACATAAGGTGAGTGCGGTTGTTTTATTCTATTATGTGGTAGAAAGATCACCAACCCCCCTCCCCCTCTCCGTACTGCACTATGGGGGGGGGGGGTATATATTCTATATACAGGAACATACAGAACTATATATCGCGTATACATCCCATAATATCTATCTGTTCATTATATGATTACTATATATATTTCTTTCTTTCTATCCACCTCCACCCATCTAATCTATCATGTCACTAAATAAACACAGCTACGTCTGTACTATGATCTTCTATAAATTGTCCATCTATCTATCTATCTGTCTATCTATCTATCTATCTATCTATCTATCTATCTATCTATCTATCTATCTATCTATCTATCTATCTGTATCTATCTATCTATCTATCTATCTATCTATCTATCTATCTATCTATCTATCTATCTATCTATCTATCTATCTATCTATCTATCTATCTGTATCTATCTATCTATCTATCTATCTATCTATCTATCTATCTATCTATCTATCTATCTATCTATCTATCTATCTATGTATCTACCTCATATCAATCTATCTCTCAGATCTATATACAGTATGTACGTCCCATGTGATCTATGGAGCTCCCCAGGGCCCCGGATGACAACCCCCCTTTTTTTTCTAAAAAAAACTTTTTTTTATATTTTATTTATTTTTTATATTTTAAAACTATATATATATATATATATATATATTATTATTATTATTAAAGGTCCCCAAGGTCCTGGATGGCAACCCCCCTTTTTTATATATAAATGTTTCTTTGTAATGTCTTTTACAGTAATATATATTTTTCTTTCTTTATTTCTTTTTATTAAAGGGCCCAGAGGTCCCCCCCCCTTTTTTTATATATATTTTTCTTTATTTCTTCTTTTTTTTGTAAAGGGCCCCCCGCCTCTCAATTTTCGGCAGCCCAGCACCCCCCCCCCCCCCCCCCGGTTCTCTGCTCCATGGGGCCCATGCCTGAAGCTGTGTAAGGGGCCCCATAATTCCTGATGGCAGCCCTGTGTATGTCCCATGTTCTCTATATAAAGTATATATGTATCTCATGTTCTCTATATCCAGTATATATGTCCCATATTCTCTATATCCAGTATATATGTCCCATATTCTCTATATCCAGTATATATGTCCCATATTCTCTATATCCAGTATATATGTCCCATATTCTCTATATACAGTATATATGTCCCATGTGATCTATATACAGTATGTATGTCCCATATTCTCTATATCCAGTATATATGTCCCATGTGATCTATATACAGTATATATCTCCCATGTTCTCTATATACAGTATATATGTCACATGTTCTCTATATACAGTATGTATGTCTCATGTTCTCTATATACAGTATGTATGTCCCATGTTCTCTATATACAGTATGTATGTCTTATGTTCTCTATATACAGTATGTATGTCTTATGTTCTCTATATACAGTATGTATGTCCCATGTTCTCTATATACAGTATGTATGTCCCATGTTCTCTATATACAGTATGTATGTCTTATGTTCTCTATATACAGTATGTATGTCCCATGTTCTCTATATACAGTATATATGTCCCATGTTCTCTATATACAGTATATATGTCCCATGTTCTCTATATACAGTATATATGTCCCATGTTCTCTATATACAGTATGTATGTCTTATGTTCTCTATATACAGTATGTATGTCCCATGTTCTCTATATACAGTATATATGTCCCATGTTCTCTATATACAGTATATATGTCCCATGTTCTCTATATACAGTATGTATGTCTTATGTTCTCTATATACAGTATGTATGTCTTATGTTCTCTATATACAGTATGTATGTCCCAAGTTCTCTATATACAGTATATATGTCCCATGTTCTCTATATACAGTATATATGTCCCATGTTCTCTATATACAGTATATATGTCCCATGTTCTCTATATACAGTATATATGTCCCATGTTCTCTATATACAGTATATATGTCACATGTTCTCTATATACAGTATGTATGTCTCATGTTCTCTATATACAGTATGTATGTCCCATGTTCTCTATATACAGTATGTATGTCTTATGTTCTCTATATACAGTATGTATGTCCCATGTTCTCTATATACAGTATATATGTCCCATGTTCTCTATATACAGTATGTATGTCCCATGTTCTCTATATACAGTATGTATGTCTCATTATGGGCCGGATTCAGAAAACTATTTACGTCAGCGTATCTGTGTTACGTTGGAATAGCGCATATGAGATGCGCTACGCACGCATAAATATACGTCGATCTACGTGAATTTGGCCGATTGTGTTTGGGAGTAATTTTCTAGCAAAAAAAATTATGGGGCCATATTCAGAAAGCTATTTACGCAGCGTATCTATAGATACGCTGTGTAAATACTAAGAATAGCCGGCGTATCTTTTTTTGCTATTCAGAAAAGAAGATACGCCGGCTTTCTTCTAAGATACGAGCTATTTACGATTCCCGAAGTACTTGCGTAAGCGTTAGAGCGGCGTAAGGTTACCCCTGCTATAGGAGGCGTAGCCAATGTTACGTATGGACGTCGGGACAGCGTCGAATTGTACGTCGGTTACGTCGTTTGCGTAAATCGTTCGGGAATGGGGCTCGACGTTACATTGAGAAAAAGCGATGTGATTTCGCGCATGCGCACTGGGAACGTCCATGCGCCGTCCAAAAAAAAAATGTGAATTACGTGGGGTCATGATTCATTTACACGAATCACGCCCCCCACTTCATTCATTTGAATTGCGCGGCCTTAAGCTGCAACACATACGCTACGCCGCCGCAAATAAGGGCGCAAATATTTACAGCGGTGTAACGTATCGGAGACACGTTACACCAGCAGAAAGATCCGTGGCCCCATATATCTTGAGAACATTCGATGTTGCCCCATTGGCACAGAATGAATTTACATGTTGTTTCGATGGATGAACACCTAGGATTTTTATATATAAATATATATAGATATATATATATATATATACACCCCTAGGTGAACATTGATCAGCCCCTGGTCCTTATTGTCATAGGCTTAGTATATTGTACTGCGCAAACTGTTGGCACTATATAAATCCTGTATAATAATAAAAACACACACATTAATGCTCCGTTTCCACTAGAGCGACTTGTCAAGTCGCATGACAAGTCGTACCCCATGATTTCCAATGAGTACCGTTCATATCTGTGCGACTTCAAGTCGCAGCGACCTCAACGTAGTCCCTGCGCTACCTTGGTCCCACTTCGATGCGACTTGAGGTCCATAGACCTCAAGAATACACAGGCATTGCTTCAAGTCGCATTAAAATTGCGGCAAAAAAATGCGGGAAGCGTGGAAACAGAGCCTCAGTGCCCCCCTCCCTCCCCCCCTTTACGCTCCCCAGATCGAGGCGGATAAAAACAATTTTTGGAGTTCCCAGAGCCGCTTTGCGCAGCTTGGAGGATTTACAGATGATTGCACACTGCAGCATTCCTCCAAATCCCCGTCCATTATAGATGGATAATGATCGGCGTCGGGGCGGCTCAGGGAGACGCAGGTCAGGAGCCGCTTGCCGGAGGTCTCCTCTTCATTATCGCCAGAGAAGGACGGCCGTGTGGTAATGAGGCAGATGGCTCGTCTGCGTCCGCCGCTCGTTAGCGGAAAGTCACGTGGTGTTGTCATGCGTTGCCTGCCGCTGTTTTCCTTGGCGAATTCCGCGAGCTCCGCCGTCTGGAAACATTTTACAGAATGTCAACAATAACGAGCGCAGAAGGCCAAATCCGTAACAGCGCAATAATGTTATAATATGCAACTTATCACATAACAACGTGACAATAATAATATATAGAGTTTTATAATATATAATATCATATAATAATAGTATATCCAGTGTTATATTATTATTATTATTATTATATGATATTATATATTGTTCCTAGTGTTATAATATATACAATAATATATCCAGTGTTATATTATAAAGTATCATATATTAATATATCCAGTGCTATATTATAGTATTATAATAGTATGTCCGGTGTTATAATATATAGTATCATATAATAATGTATCCAGTTTTATAATATATAATAATAATAATAATAATAATAATAATAATAATAATAATATATCTAGTGTTATAATATATAGTATCATATAATATTAGTATAGCCAGGGTTATAATATATAATATCATATAATAATAATAATAATAATAATAATAATATATCCAGTGTTATAATATATAGTATTATATAATAAAATGATATCCAGTGATATGATATGTAATAGCGGACGGTCCGCAACTGGTTAACCACTTCAATACCAGTCACTTCGCCTCTTCTTGTCCAGGCCAATTTTGAGCTTTCAGCGCTGTCGCATTTTGAATGACAATTGCGCGGTCGTGCAACGCTGTACACAAACTAAACTTTTACCATTTTCCCCCCACAAATAGAGCTTTCTTTTGGTGGTATTTGATTACCTCTATGGTTTTTATTTTTTGCTAAACAAACCAAAAAAATGTTTGGACAAAAAAATAGTTTTTCTTTGTTTCTGTTATAAAATGTTGTTTTCTCCTTCACTGATGGGCACTGATAAGATGGCACTGATGGGCACTGATGAGGAGGCACTGATATGTTGAATTGATGGGCACCAATAGGTGGCACTGATATGCAGCACTGATGGGCACCGATAGGTGCCACTGATATGCAGCACTGATGGGCACTGACAGACGGCACTGATGGGCACTGAATGGAAAAAGAAAATATGATCTCCTGAGACCATACTGATCATCTTAACACAATCCACCTGGAGTGGTAACTTTCTTTCTTTCACTGATGGGCACTGACAGGTGGAATTGTTGGGCACTGACAGGCGACACTGACCGGTAGCACTGATGGGCACTGATTGGCACTGACAGGTAGCATGGATGGACACTAATAGATGGCACTGATGGGCAGCACGAATTGGACAGGAACTGACAGGTTTTAATGCTGGGCACTGATTGGCACTGTGATGGACACTGGCACTATGGTGGGCAATAATTTCCACTGTGGTGGGCACTGATTGGCACTTCGTTGGGCACTGGCAGGGGGTTAGGATGAGGCACTGACTGGGCACCGATTGCGGGCTTATAGGTACATTTGATGGGGGCTGTGCTGATAATCAATGTGCTGATTAACAGCACAGCCCCCCCCCTCCTCTGACGGGGAGAGACGCCGATTGGCTTCTTACCACGATCGGAGATGCGGCTTGACTGACACGCCACACTCGTGATCGCCGCGTAGCATGCCCCCCGCAGGCGCGTGCTGGCATGTTATCCTGCTGGACGTCATATGACACACAGTCAGGATAACAGAACCACTTCCCGGCCGTCATTCTGCTATAGGCCGGGCGGGAAGTAGGGTCCGTTCACACCATGGTGCAGAGACGTCAGATTTTTCTCTATGTGCGGATTTTTCTGCGCAGGAATTTGCAACGTGTACGCAGTTTTCTACACGGGGAAAAAAAAAGTCAAAGGTCCCCTCACTGGTTTGCACACATGGTGTGAAGGAGCCCTAAATATTCACCTTCGTCTGGAGCGAAAACCTTTTTACATCTCGTAAATCAGCTTACAGCCGATAAATGTAATTACGGCCGAGCCGGCGCGTTGTTGAGGATTTCACGTGCTGCTGTTCCGGAGATCTCACCCTAATCGTCTCCCGGGATTAGGGAAGGATGCGTCTGTTCTCTGCTCATTAATGGAAATCCACCGCCAATGACGTGCAGACATGACATCTGCCTTGTGTCTGCTTTCCTTGGGGGGGGGGGGGGGGGGGGTCAGTATGGAATCTCGTCCTCTTCTGACAATCAATGAGATATTTCACAGAAATGTTTGTTGTTTTCGTGTCCGTGTGTACAGAAAGGGTCCGTCCGTCCAATACTGATATTCCCAGAATAGGTGGAGATTGGGGTGTAAGATCTCCCTGCTGTAGTCCCCTGATTCTACTCCTCTTCACCTGTCAGTTTTGGGTGTCCCCGTCCCGCCTTCGTGTGTCCCAGCTTCTCCTACTACACTCCCCATCACAGAAAATAAATAAAAAATCCAGCAGGGATGGTGGGAACCCCTCATAATGAGCACAGCAGGTGTACAGACCCGGGAACTCAGCACAGGGATGGTGGGAACCCCTCATAATGGGCACAGCATGTGTACAGACCCAGGAACTCAGCACAGGAATGGTGGGAACCCCTCATAATGGGCACAGCAGGTGTACAGACCTGGGAACTCAGCACAGGGATGGTGGGAACCCCTCATAATGGACACAGAAGGTGTACAGACCCGGGAACTCAGCACAGGGATGGTGGGAACCCCTCATAATGGACACAGCAGGTGTACAGACCCGGGAACTCAGCACAGGGATGGTGGGAACCTCTCATAATGGGCACAGCAGGTGTACAGACCCGGGAACTTGGCACAGGGATGGTGGGGACCCCTCATAATGGGCACAGCAGGTGTACAGACCTGGGAACTCAGCACAGGGATGGTGGGAACCCCTCATAATGGGCACAGCAGGTGTACAGACCTGGGAACTCAGCACAGGGATGGTGGAAACCCCTCATAATGGGCACAGCAGGTGTACAGACCAAGGAACTCAGCACAGGGATGGTGGGGACCCCTCATAGTGGGCACAGCGGGTGTACAGACCCAGGAACTCAGCACAGGGATGGTGGAAACCCCTCATAATGTGCACATCAGGTATACAGACCAAGGAACAGCATAGGGAAGGAGGGACACCCTCATAATGGGAACAGCAGGTGTCAAGACCCCACTCTGTGCCAGGGCTCTGTGCCATGACTCTGTGCCAAAGCTCTGTGTCAGGGCTCTGTGCCAGGGCTCCGCTGTCATTTGTTGTGTTTCTCCTTAATAAATGTCCATCTCTTGAGTCAGAGTTCTCCTTTATCCTCCGCAGGCAGATTTCGGCGTATCTGATGAGAGCAGAAGAATTGCGTTGATCTGAGTCTGCGGCGCCCCCAAAGTACAACCATGAGCTTCTCCTCGCTGCTGTCGCGGGGGGCGGCCGACATTCTGGAGGAGCTGCAAGCATTGACGGCCAAGACAATGGAGAAGGTGGAGGTGACCAAGCAGTACGAAGTCATCCGGGAGCTGGGCAAGGGGACGTATGGGAGAGTGGACCTGGTCATCCACAAGGCCAGAGGTGAGGAATTACGAGGGATATTTACACCTGGGGATGAGTATGACACCCTATGGATGGCAGGATGGGTTATGACATCCATCGGGAGAGCTGCTGCCCATGTGGGTGAAGGTTCTCATTTATCATGGTATAGATCAGGGGTCGGATGTGGCCCTTTGCTAGCCTTTATCCGGCCCTTGGGGCACTATTGCTCCCAACAATATGAGCCACTATTCCTCCCTATGGCACCAACAATAGAACAACATTTCTTAGACTAATAGCAACGATGGAGTACTATTCCTCCTCCTACTGCCCACCAACACTGGGGCCATGTATATTCTCACTGATGCTCGGCCCTTGGGCATTTTGTACCCTGACTGGTCAGAATCTGGAATCTGAAAGACAGTAAACTGGCCCTTTGCTTGAAAAGTATGGAGACCACTGGTATAGATAGTAGGGGTCAATCCAGCTGTACCTAAATAAATCCATTTGATGGTGACCTGCTACCAGTGTCAGGAAAAGCCCCTTATGCCCCGTACACACGATCGGGATTCCTGGTGGTAAAAAGTCTTGGTCCCAACGGGAAAACTGATCATGTGTACAAGACATTATGATGGGGTCTCTGTTCTGCCATGACTCTTTAGGCAGTTCAGACCCCACTGACACACCTGTGTACCTTATAAGTTGGTATTCTGCCACTCTTTGACAACGCACAGAAAGTAGACCACAAGCAACTGCATGGTAGATTAAACAGATGTTTTACGGCAATGCCGTTAAACAATGCTTGCATCAATAAATAGACAATTGAATGATGCTGCACTAGATAATATAAACACTGAACCATAGGGTGGCAGCCAAGCAGTCTTTAACAGGAACGCAGGATGAAAGTCTCTGTGATGTTGACCAAGGTGAAGGCAGAGAGCAATTGAACTGGAAGGCTTAAGTAGGCAGGACTGACGAGCTGGATCATCAACAGGTGATTCACTGTGGAGATATAGGAGCTGGCAATTAGCCGGCAGCTGAGTGACCAGCTAAGAGAAGGAAGGACTGAGCCCAGCCCTGACAACCGCACCTTGAAAACAGGACTCTGGCCCAGATCAATTGGCAGTCTGCTGTGTTGATGTATCCGGGACCTGTATTAAACGATGCTCCTTTAAGCATCCATTGCACTGCATAGCAAGTTCTCTACCTGCCTGATTGGCTCAAACACTGCTGTTGCCAGGAGGGAGGAGGTGGCTGCTTTTTTTATACTCTGCACTGTTGCAGACAGAAGCCCGGTGAGGGGGGGGACAGGGTGAAGAAGAGCCACAACCTCGCTACACATTCCCCCACCAAAGATTCTTTGGTCCCCAAAAGGAGGGATTGAGTCCAATAACACAAAAATGTCTATAACCTGGTGCAGGCTTTTAAAGTACAGTGGGAGGCAAAACTAGGTTAGTACACATACGAAAATGAACAATTACCATTTAAATATTTAAATAGGAACCTGACAAGGGAACCTCCCATCATATATCAGAGCAGGGCCGATCCTAGCGTCACAGGAGCCTGGGTGCAGAAATATTTCTGGCGCCCCCACATGGGCGTCGGAATTACTAACTCCTCCCGTTTACAAATGTTTTTATTGCAACGACTCAACCACAGAGATGCTCCCCCACGAAGTGTTTATTACCCCGGGATCCTTACATGATCTCCTAACAATAAACAAAATACAGGAAGAGAAGCAGAGTACTTTATTGGGACCTGGAGGGGGGCATCTCTGATGGACACCGAGAGGGCTTCTGTTAGAGAGTCTGTTAGATGTTCGGCGCCTGGGTGCATTGCACCCTGTGCACCCTGCCTAGGATCGGCCCTGTGTCAGAGGGAGAGTGGTAGCCTTGATCATATATCATTGATACTGGTAAGGTCCACCGAGGTGTGTCAGGGGATGAGCCAAAGTTGCCCTCCACAGAAACTGGAGTAGGGAGGGTAGGCATTTGGTGAGATCTTTGTGTGGTGGGTGGGGGTGTGAACCAGTCCTACACACATAGAATATATCTTTTCATGAGGTCTTTGCCCATCCTGCAGGCACCAAAATGGCTCTGAAATTCTTGCGGAAGAAGACGACAAAGCAGAAGAGTTTCCTGCAGGAATATTGCATCTCCCGCTACCTCTCCACCTGCCCGTACATCATCGGCATGTATGATATCGCCTTCGAGACCGAAGAATACTACGCCTTTGCCCAGGAGTACGCTGTGGCCGGAGATCTTTTCGATATTATTCCACCACAGGTTGGTGCCAAGAGACAATAGACATCAAATGCTGTATGTGTGGTCTGATTTCTATCTCACAATGCTCTTGGAACATGGAGGGGGTGCTGTGTAGTCACATGACCGTCATCAATTTGGGTACACCTAAATGACCTTGTTGGACATCCGATTCCAAAATTATATGGGGCTGCCCACCAGGGCTCCGGTTAGAAATCATGAGGCCTCGTACAGCCTAGCCGAAAGGAACAGTGAACCACGCCAGAATATTTGTGAGAATTAACCCTTTTTTAACCGCTTTGCCACTTTTTGCGATTCGGCACTGTGTCGCTTTAACTGCAAATTGCGCGGTCATGCGACGTGGCTCCCAAACAAAATCGACGTCCTTTTTTTGCCACAAATAGAGCTTTCTTTTGGTGGTATTTGATCACCTCTGCGGTTTTTATTTTTTGCGCTATAAACAAAAATAGAGCGACAATTTTGAAAAGAAATCTATATTTTTTACTTTTTGCTATAATAAATATTCCCAAAAATATGTAAAAAAAAATATTTTTTCCTCAGTTTAGGCCGATACATATTCTTCTACATATTTTTGGTAAAATAAGCGTTTATTGATTGGTTTGCACAAAAGTTATAGCGTCTACACAATAGGGGGTAGATTTATTGAATTTTTATTAATATTTTTTTTTTTTACTAGTAATGGCGTTCAGCGATTTTAAGCGTGACTGTGACATTATGGACATCGGACACTTTTGACATCATTTTGGGACCATTGTCATTTTTACAGCGATCAGTGCTATAAAAATGCACTGATTACTCTAAAAATGACACTGACATTAAAGGGGGTTAACCTGTAGGGGGCGCTGAAGGGGTCAAGTGTGACCTAGGGAGTGCTTCTAACTGTTAGGGGGCGTGGGAACAGACGATCAGTGACATGTCACTAGGAAGAACGGGAAGATGTTGTGTTTACACTGGCATCTCCCTGTTCTTCAGCTCTGTGACCCGATTGTGGGACACCGGCGGACATCAAGTCACTGTCACGCGGTCTGATTAATGGTTTCTGACAGTAGGCGAAGGCCACTGTCAGAAACCATGAATCAGACCAAGACAGAAGTCGGTTCACACTGGGGCGACACGACTTCCAGCACGACTTTCAGAAGCAACTTCAACACGACTTGAGCATGAACCACAGGGCGATCTGGGGCGATTTACAACACGACTTGAAGTCCTTTTCAGGTCAGGAGACATTCCAGTGGCCAATAAAACAACAATCAGCTCTGGGAGAGGGAAGGGGAGGGAGGGGTTTGCCTGAGAAATGTATGTTATCTTGCTGGGAAGTAGCTTCAATTAAAACAGTGATCAGACTTGGAAGCGACTTCCATTGAAATCAATGGGTACAAATCGCCTAGAAGTCTGATTGAAGTAGTACAGGAACCTCTTCTGAAGTCGGAGCGACATGAGTAGTGTGTATTAACACCGCTCCCATTCACTTACATTGCTTTTCTGGACAGCACCACTTGGGACGACTTGAGACGACTTCAAGTCGGATCCCAAGTCGCCCCAGCGTGAACCGACTCTTAAATCACACTTGTTTAATAATAATAATAATAATAAAAAGATAAACAGAGTGGGCTGAATTCACGAAAGTTTTGCTTGCATATCTAGAGATACGCCGTAGTAAGTACAAATGTGCGCCGTCGTATTGTTACTCCGATTCGCAAAGCTAAATAAGTCGTAAAACAAGGCTTCAGCCACCCGGCGTAACTTGCCTATGCCGGCGTATCGTGGGCGCATAGTTACACTGGACGCATTCGGCGTACCCATGTTAAATATGCAAATTAGTAAGATACGCCGATTCACAAACGTACTTGCGCCCGGCGCATTAATATACACGGTTTACGTAAGTGGTACGTCCGGCGTAAACGTACCCCTCATAAAGCAGGGGTAAGTCATGCAAAGGTATGGACGAGGGAACAGCTGTCGTATTGTACGTCGTTTACATAGTACTACGTCAATAGGGCTGTGCGTAGGTTACGTTCAGTGATTCGACGTATCTTAGGCGTTTGTTCCGACGTTCATTTTTTGAAGCTCAGCTCATCATTTGCATGGGGTCACGCTTCATTATAATATATCACGCCCACTTCCAGCTAATTTGACATACGTCGGCTTACGCCGACAACTATACGCTATGCCGGCGCAACGTTGAGCGCATATTCTTTGTGAATAGCAGGCTTGCCTCTCAACGTTGCGCCAGTGTAGCGTAAGGAAGATACGCTTTGGTGGCATAAAGATGCGCCGTTCTAGGTGAATCTCTCCCAGTAAGCATAGTCAAAACATAGCCAGAGTTCAGGAACTGGATCGTATAGTTAGCCAAGCCAACTGTCATATAGCCGGAAAAGAACGTAGTAGAACAGCAAGCTGGATCAGGTGCCAGAAGGGATGTCAGCCAAGCATAGTTTTCAACAGGAACGCAGGAGATAGTCTCTGTGATTATGACCAAGGCGAAGGCAGAGAGCAAGTGAGCAGGAAGGCTTAAGTAGGCAGGACTGACAAGCAGGATCATCGACAGGTGAGTCACTGTGGCAAAATAGGATCTGGCAATTAGCCGACAGCTGAGCGGCCAGCTCAGAGAAGGAAGGGGTGGGCCCAGCCTTGACAATCTATTGGTGTCAGTTTTTTAGACAGAACTCTTCAAACTTTATCATAATGAAGCCCATGTTAATTCTTCCTTGTGGATATTTTGCTTTGTCTTTTCAGGTTGGACTTTCCGAACACACCACAAAGCGCTGTATCTACCAAGTTGCGCTGGCCTTGGATTACCTTCACAACCGCAAGCTTGTCCACCGCGACATCAAACCCGAAAACATCCTCATCTTTGACAAAGAGTGTCGAAAAGTGAAACTCTCTGATTTTGGCATGACCAGGATCGCAGGGACGACCGAGAAGCGGGTGAGCGGCACCATCCCGTACACGGCACCAGAACTTTGTGAGACTTCCAAGCACAGCGGGTTTGTGGTGGAGTACAGCATCGACGTCTGGGCCTTCGGGGTCCTGCTCTTCTGTATGATGACCGGGAACTTCCCCTGGGAGAAAGCTTTGCATTTAGACTCTTTCTATTACGAATTCCTACAGTGGCAAAAGTACAAAAACGCCAACGTGCCGTCCCAGTGGCGCCGATTCACGCCCCACGCCCTGAAAATGTTCAGCAAGCTGCTCTCCATCGAACCGGAAAAGAGGTGCGCCATTAAGGATATTCTCTGGTACTTCGGCAAGAATTGGCTGATCAGCAAGGAGGAGCCTCCGACGGCCGACGCTAAAACCAACAACGACGTCTACGTCCACGTCAAACCGCAAGTCCTTCCGTTCCTCAACGGCAACGCCCTCGACAGCAATAAATCCAACACCAGCCCCAGTTTATCTTTCTCTTCCTGCAGCAGCTATGAGGACGTTCCAAAAGACAGCAACTCAAACATGTTAGTGTCGACACCAATTGAGATTTGTGTCTGAAAAAACCTTCCCCCGAAATAATATTTCAGTCATGGGTGGGCGACGTCAGGCCGAACGACCCACTGAACCCAACGTGAGCTCTTCGGACCTTCCCAAATCCATCCATTATAAGGCATCTCATTGGCTCTGCTAGGTTTTAAGTTGCTAAAAGGCCATCTGGGGTAGTGAGACCCATAGTGGATTTCGGGAAGGGGGAGGGAGGAGGGGGTTCAAGCAGATCCTCAAGAAATATATAAAATAAAAAAACTGCGGGTGACTCCGCCCACCTCCATCTGACCATATCCGTCCTCGGTGGAGGGATCCTTAACTGTGGACGTTTTTGCACCTCCCAGAAAAATTGATTCTGCTTGCGTGAGCGCGCCATGCAAACCTCCTCCATCGCAGTCGTCGCAGCCTTGAGCCAAGAAAGCAAAAATATTTATTAGTGTTAAGATGAAGTGTATTGTTTGTGTGTTAAGTCTTATTTATTTCCTGTGCTGTCCGTCCATTTGCGTGTCCCTGTGAGACATATCATTGGTTTTCACAAATATAATTATTTATTTAAGTAGAGCTGGCAGCTGGTTCCTTTGTATCTGGTCCTGAATGCGATAAAATATACAATAATAATAATAATAATTATAATATTATTATTAGCAATAATGATGGCGATGACGATAAAAATGTATTAAAAACAATAATAATAACATTAATAGTAATGTGTGTTCAAGAAAAAGGTGTGCGCCTACTGCGGGCAAAGAAGAGGAAGAACCCCCTGTAGGACTTTAGTGCGCCACCAACCTGGAATATGGATTCCGCAAGAGAAATTTTCACAAATAACTTTTTTTTGTTAACCACTTCCATACCGGGCCTATTCTGACACTCCCCTCCTACATGCAAACATCATGGGCCCGATTCAGATACCTTTTGCGTATCTGTCCGGCGGCGTAGCGTATGGTGTTTACACTACGACGCAGCAAATATTATGGGCAAGTAGTGTAAACTGCACGGCGTAAGGCCGCGCAATTCAAATGAATAGAGTGGGGGAGCATGCGCCGTCCGTGGACGTTCCCAGGGCGCATGCGCGAAATCACGTTGATTTTTATCAATGTAAACGACGTGAACGTCGAGCCCCATTCCCGAACGAGTTACGCAAACGACGTAGCCGGCGGCAAATTCGACGCGGTCCCGACGTCCATACTTAACATTGGCTGCGCCTGCTATAGCAGGGGTAACCTTACGCCGTCTAACGCTTACATAAACTACGTAAAAAACGACGTGCCGTCGCAAGTCCGCTCGTGAATCGCCGTATCTTTCTCATTTGCATAGGCAAATGAGAAATCGACGTAAACGCCACCTAGCGGCCAGCATAATAATGCAACTAAGATACGACGGTGTAAGCGAATTACACCACTCGTATCTTAGAAGAAAGCCGGCGTATCTTCTTGTCAGAATAGCAAAAAAAGATACGCCGGCTATTCTTAGTATTTACGCAGCGTATCTATAGATACGCTGCGTAAATAGCTTTCTGAATATGGCCCCATAATTTTTTTTGCTAGAAAATTACTCCCAAACACAATCGGCCAAATTCACGTAGATCAGCGTATATTTATGCGTGCGTAGCGCATCTCATATGCGCTATGCCAACGTAACACAGAGAGGCAAGAGCAGTATTCACAAAGCACTTGCTCCCTGCGTTGCGCCGGCGTAGCGTAAATTGGTCGGCGTAAGCCCGCCTAATTCAAAGTAGGAAGGAAGTGGGCGTGATCCATTTAAATGAAGCGTGACCCCATGCAAATGAAGGGCCGAACGAACAGCGCATGCACCGTCCCGTGGACGCTTCCCAGTACTCATGCGCAGAATCACGTCGGGACAAACGCCTAAGATACGTCGAATCCCTGAACGTAACCTACGCACAGCCCTATTCACGTAGTACTACGTAAAATACGACGGCTGTTCCGACGTCCATACCTTTGCATGGGTTGCGCCACCTTTAGGTGGAATAACTTTACGCCGGACGTACAACTTACATAAACGGCGTATATTACAGCGACGGGCGCAAGTACGTTCTTGAATCGGCATATCTCGGTCATTTACATATTCAACGGAAGCACCACTTGGGGCCAGCTTAAATATGCGCCCAGGATATGACGGCGTAGGACACTTACGTCGGTCGCATGAAGCCAAATTTTAAGCGTATCTTGCTTACAGACTCAGCCGCATAGATACAACGGCACATCCGTGCACTTACGCGGCGTATCTGTCGGCGTAAGTGCTTTCTGAATCCGGCCCAATATATGTTTTTTTAGCAGACACCCTAGGGAATAAAATGGCGTTCATTGCAACTTTTTATCTGGCACGGTATTTGCGCAATCATTTTTCAAATGCCTCTTTTTGGGGGAAAAAAACGGTTTCATGAAAAATTCATGTTAAAATTGCGCACAACTTATGGAATGGCGCCAAACTTCAGTACTTAAAAATCTCCATAGGCGTAGCTTACTTTTTTTTTACAGGTTACCAGTTTAGAGTTACAGAGGAGGTCTAGTGCTATGCTAGAATTGTTGGTGACGCTCTGGTTTGAACAGCGTTTACATATGTGGGTGGGACTTACGTGTGTGTTCGCTTCTGAGAGCGAGCTACTGGGGACAGGGGAGTTTGAAAAAAAAAAAATATTATTTTATTTTTTATTTTACTTAATTTAATTTATTTTTACACTTTTATTTTTTATTTATTTTTTGATAACTTTTATTCCTATTACAAGGAATGTAAACATCCCTTGTAATAGGAATGGTTTGTGACAGGTCCTCTTTATGGAGAGATCTGGGGGGGTCAATAACACCCCACATCTCTCCTCCAGGCTGGAAAGCATGAGATCGTGAAAAAAAAAATCACGAATCTCATGCTTTCAGCCGCGATCGCGGCTTTACCAACAATACCAACAATAATAATATCATTTTGTTGTTGTTATTATTTTTTTTATTATTGCCATTGTTATTGTTTTTATTATCACAGCAACAATAATAATTATTATTATTACTGTTATTATAAAAAAACAACAACAATAAGAATAATTATACTAGAATTATTAGTATTATTATTGTTATTATTTTTACTATACCAATAATAATAATAATAATAATGTGTCTTCAAAGTAACTGTGACCCCCCAACTGTTACCTCCAATTTGGACTGTGACCCCCCCCAACCTGGACTGTGACCCGCAACCTGGACTGTGACCCGCAACCTGGACTGTGACCCCCAACCTGGACTGTGACCCCCCCAACCTGGACTGTGACCCCCAACCTGGACTGTGACCCCCAACCTGGACTGTGACCCCCCCAACCTGGAGTATGACCCCCCAACCTGGACTGTGACCCCCCAACCTGGACCGGTACCTCCAATTTGGACTGTGACCCCAACCTGGACTGTGACCTCCCAACCTGGACTGTGACCCCCAACCTGGACTGTGACCCCCAACCTGGACTGTGACCCCCAACCTGGACTGTGACCCCCCCCCCCCCCACCTGGACTGTGAGATTCAACCTGGACTGTGACCATCAACCTGGACTGATACCTCCAACCTGGACTGTGACCCCCCAACCCGGAGTGTGACCTCCAACCTGTACTGTGAACCCCCAATCTGGACTGTGACCTCCAACCTGGACTGAAACCCCCCAACCTGGATTGTTACCTTCAACCTGGACTGTGACCCCCAACCTGGACTGTTACCTCCAACCTGGACTGTTACCTCCAACCTGGATTGTGACCCCCAACCTGGACTGTTACTTCCAACCTGAACTGTGACCCCCCAACCTGGACTGTGACCCCCAACCTGGATTGTGACCCCCAACCTGGACTGTTACTTCCAACCTGAACTGTGACCCCCCAACCTGGACTGTGACCCCCAACCTGGACTGATACCTGCAAACTGGACTGTGACCCCCAACCTGGACTGTGACCTCCAACCTGGACTGTGACCCCCAACCTAGACTGTGACCTCCAACCTGGACTGTGAGATTCAACCTGGACTGTGACCTCCAACCATGACTGTGACCCCCAACCTGGACTGTGACCTCCAACCTGGGCTGTGACCCCCCCAACCTGGGCTGTGACCCCCCCAACCTGGAC
>CM056060.1:147111042-147544926 GCA_029574335.1 Rana kukunoris
GAAGAATGCTTATTGCCAGTCGGGATAATATCTGCCAAAATGAAGGCCGTGTATGACCAGCCTAACAACTGAACAGATGAGTCAAGATTGCTGGACGTCTCAACTTTATTTTCCCCCCAAACCTGTCAGGTTACTTTCGTCTGTGACCCCCTTTGGACAGATTTTCCCTCACTTCCTGCCTCTGTGACACGCTTACAAGATATGGCGGGATTGGTTGTCACCAAGAGAGGAAAGTACAGACGTTGTCAGAAGGTCTAACCCTTCCCCACTCTACTAAAGTAGTGTTTTGTCTGGGCGGGGGGGCGATTTCCTGTCCTGATAAAGTACTTATTATATTACAGGAGTCCGAAGGTGACAATCCAACTCGGGGGGCTACAGAGTCTCCCCTTCATCATCCTAGGTTTCAGTCACTGGGTGAAGATCATGATGAATCGTGGTGATGATGATTTCTGCTGATAGTGATGGAGAATCCTGATTATGATGAATCCTGATTATGATGAATCCTGATGATGATGATGAAGAATCCTGATGATGATGAAGAATCCTGATGATGATGAAGAATCCTGATGATGATGAATCCTGATGATGATGATGAATCCTGATGATGATGAAGAATCCTGATGATGATGATGATGAAGAATCCTGATGATGATGATGATGAAGAATCCTGATGATGATGATGAAGAATCCTGATGATGATGATGAAGAATCCTGATGATGCTGATGATGAGGGATGAAGAATCATGATGATGAGGGATGAAGAATCATGATGATGAGGGATGAAGAATCATGATGATGAGGGATGAAGAATCATGATGATGATGATGAGGGATGAAGAATCCTGATGATGATGATGAGGGATGAAGAATCCTGATGATGAGGGATGAAGAATCCTGATGATGGAATATCCTGATGATGATGATGAGGGATGAAGAATCCTGATGATGATGATGGGGGATGAAGAATCCTGATGATGGAATATCCTGATTATGATGATGATGAAGAATCCTGATGATGAGGGATGAAGAATCCTGATGAGGAGGAGGAGGGATGAAGAATCCTGATGATGAAGAGGAGGGACGAAGAATCCTGATGATGAAGAGGAGGGACGAAGAATCCTGATGAGGAGGAGGGACGAAGAATCCTAATGAGGAGGAGGGACGAAGAATCCTAATGAGGAGGAGGGACGAAGAATCCTAATGAGGAGGAGGGACGAAGAATCCTGATGATGAGGGACGAAGAATCCTGATGATGAGGGACAAAGAATCCTGATGATGAGGGTCGAAGAATCCTGATGATGAGGGACAAAGAATCCTGATGATGAGGGTCGAAGAATCCTGATGATGAGGGTCGAAGAATCCTGATGATGAGGGTCGAAGAATCCTGATGAGGAGGAGGGACGAAGAATCCTGATGATGAGGGACGAAGAATCCTGATGAGGAGGAGGGACGAAGAATCCTGATGAGGAGGAGGGACGAAGAATCCTGATGAGGAGGAGGGACGAAGAATCCTGATGAGGAGGAGGGACGAAGAATCCTGATGAGGAGGAGGGACGAAGAATCCTGATGAGGAGGAGGGACGAAGAATCCTGATGAGGAGGAGGGACGAAGAATCCTGATGAGGAGGAGGGACGAAGAATCCTGATGAGGAGGAGGGACGAAGAATCCTGATGAGGAGGAGGGACGAAGAATCCTGATGAGGAGGAGGGACGAAGAATCCTGATGAGAGGAGGGACGAAGAATCCTGATGAGGAGGACGAAGAATCCTGATGAGAGGAGGGACGAAGAATCCTGATGAGAGGAGGGACGAAGAATCCTGATGATGAGGAGGGACGAAGAATCCTGATGATGAGGAGGGACGAAGAATCCTGATGATGAGGAGGGACGAAGAATCCTGATGATGAGGAGGGACGAAGAATCCTGATGATGAGGAGGGACGAAGAATCCTGATGATGAGGAGGGACGAAGAATCCTGATGATGAGGAGGGACGAAGAATCCTGATGATGAGGAGGGACGAAGAATCCTGATGAAGAATCCTGATGATGAGGGATGAAGAATTCTGATGAGGATGAAGAATTCTGATGAGGATGAAGAATTCTGATGAGGATGAAGAATTCTGATGAGGATGAAGAATCCTGATGAGGATGAAGAATCCTGATGATGAGGAGGAGGGATGAAGAATCCTGATGATGAGGAGGAGGGACGAAGAATCCTGATGAGGAGGGACGAAGAATCCTGATGAGGAGGGACGAAGAATCCTGATGAGGAGGGACGAAGAATCCTGATGATGGAATATCCTGATGAAGAATCCTGATGATGAGGGATGAAGAATTCTGATGATGAGGGATGAAGAATTCTGATGAGGATGAAGAATCCTGATGATGAGGAGGAGGGGTGAAGAATCCTGATGATGAGGAGGAGGGACGAAGAATCCTGATGATGATGATGGACAATTCTGATGATGAATCCCGATGATGGTGATGAATCTTGATGATGATGAAGAATCCTGATGATTAATGGAAAATGATGATGATGATGAATCATCTGGTGATGATGAAGAATCCTGATGAAGAATCCTGATGATGATGAGGGATCCTGATGATGAGGATGATGATGAAGAATCCTGATGAGGGATGAAGAATCCTGATGATGGGGATGATGATGTATCATTGTGATGCACGAGGAGCACCCCCGATATAGCCCCCCCCCCCCCTAAAAAAAAAAACCTGTAACATTGCCAACAATGTGGGAGGACCACCATGACCTGTGCTCAGCTGGAAGGTTCAAGGCAGCCGTCACATTAAGGAAAATGTATATTTTATAAACGGTGTGACACGGATCTCCTGAAAAATCGAGAACCTTCTCTTTGTACCGTCTGCCATGTTTCTTCATTACATACACAGACTCTGCTTCCTACTCAGTGCTGCTGTCCCCCTTTTTACTCTTCTCTTCCTCTACTGGTCTGCTCAGAATGATTGAAAACAATTCTCACCCTGTGTGGCCAACTGGTCTTATCTCTGCAGTCATTTAAGGGGTTGCTAAAGCTCCCCTGAACCCCCCAAAAAGTTCCAAAATAAGAGGAGGAGGAGGGGGTAAGTAGGAGGGCATAAAGCAGAGCTTCCCATTATAGCGTTAGGTTCTGCTTTAAGATGGAAAATTAACAAATTTGGCCACTAGATGGAGCTAAGGTTCATACAAAATTCTTATGGCACTTGGTGCTCTCTAGTGGTCAAATGTGGTATTGTAAATCAATGAAAAACATTCAACCAGCACAGGAAATAGACCAGGAAAAATCCTGATGATGATGATGAAGAATCCTGATGCTGATGGGGAATATTTTAAAATACATTTTTAATACATACACCCCATAAAGAAAAAAATCGGTCTTTTATGTTCCTCCGGGAAACTTCCACTTTAACCCCCTCGGTCTCCTCTCCGTCATAACAGAAGACTTGGAAGCTCCAGCTGAGAGAGCAATAATCGTCGGCTCTCCGAATCCTCGAACCCGGCCAAGTCATCCATTAGGATTTCATTTTCAGCCGTAAAAAAAAAGCTCAATATTAAACTTTTAGAAACTTGAGAATATTCTCCGCTCCAAATTTCCATCGCTCTTCCCGCCCGCCAGGTAGACTCGCGGGATCCACGATGTTGATTTAAACAGGGGACGGGGGCGGAAATTTTTGGCACGGATTTGCTAATTAATTTTTTTCCTTGTGGGAGAAAGTTTTATGTTTGTAAATGCACTTTATGTCGCACGTTAATGCGCGCTGCGTCAAAAATAAACTGCCAACTCGCCAAAATATCCAAACATTACGATTTTTGTAACTTTATTTATTTGACTTTTTTTTTATCAAATCTATTTTTTAATTGCATAATTATTATTATTTTTTTTTTAACCACCCCAGGCCATTATGCAGCTTAATGACCTGGCCTCTTTTTGGGATGCGGCACTGCGTCGCTTTAACTGAAAATTGCGCGGTCGTGCGACGTGTCTCCCAAACAAAATTGACATCCATCCTTCTTTTTTTTTTTTTAACAAATAGAGCTTTCTTCTGGTGGTATTTCACCTCTGCGTTTTTTATTTTTTTTTTGCTCTACAAACAAAAATAGAGCGACCATTAAAAAAAAATGCAATATTTTTTTAACTTTTTGCTATAATAAATATCCCACAAGAAATATAAAAAAAAAAAAATAATTTTTTCCTCAGTTTAGGCCGATACGTATTCTTCTACATATTTTTGGTAAAAAAAAAAACGCAATGAGCGTTTATTGATTGGTTTGCGCAAAAGTTATAACGTTTATAAAATAGTTTTATGGCATTTTTTTTTTTAACTAGTAATGGCGGCGATCAGGTGTGTGTGTGTGTGTGTGTGTGTGTGTGTGTGTGTGTGTGTGTTTTGTTGTTTTTTTTTTATCATGACTGCGACATTATGGCGGACACATTGGACACTTTTGACACATTTTTGGGACCATTGTCATTTTGACAGCGATCAGTACTGTGAAAATGTCCCTGGAAGTGAAGGGGTTAACCAGGAGGGGGCGCTGTAGGGGTTAAGTGTTCCCTAAGGGAGTGAATCTTACTGTAGGGGGTGGGGCTGCACATGTGACGTCACTGATCGTCGTTTACTATAACGGGGAACAGACGATCAGTGACAAGTCACAGATAAGAATGGGGAAAATTTGTTTACACTCGCCTCTCCCCGTTCTTCAGCTCTGTGACTGATTGTGGGACAGCGGCGGCGATCGGGTCAGTGGGGTCATGCACTACCTGTGTCCCCCCCATTAGAAGAAAACCTGTTAGAGTCTGCAAAAGACATGAGACTGGGGCGGAGGTGAGCAACGACCCGAAATGGAATGGATTAGATCAGGGATCCTCAAACTACGGCCCTCCAGCTGTTGTGGAACTACACATCCCATGAGGCATTGTAAAACTCTGACATTCACAGACATGACTAGGCATTATGGGAATTGTAGTTCCTGAACAACTGGAGGGCCGTAGTTTGAAGACCCATGGTTTAGATCAAAGCCTATTCATGTGTTAGAATGGCCCAGTCACAGTCCAGACCTAAATCCCATTGAGAATCTGTGGCAAGACTTGAAAATTGCTGATCACAGACGCTCTCCATCCAATCTGACAGAGACAGAGATATTTTACAAAGAAGAATGGGCAGAAATGTCCCTCTCTAGATGCCCCCAAAAAGACTTGTGGCTGTAATTGTAGAGAAAGGCGGTTCTACAAACTATTGACTCCGGGGGGCGCCATACAAATGTCCGTCCCCCGCACACACTTTTCACATGTTTATTTATAAAACAAATTTAAAAACCATTTATACATTTTCCTTCCACTTCACAATTATGTGACACTTTGTGTTGGTCCATCGCATAAAACCCCAATAAAATACATTCACATTTTTGGGTGTAAAATGACGAAATGTGGAGAATGTTGAGGGGTATAAATACTTTTTCCAGGCACTGACGCTCGTATATCTGATGATCGGTCCATTAGAGGAGGAGAATGTGCCGACTCCGCATTCCCTATAATTCCCTTTTTTCTGGTGTCAGCGGATTCCAGGTAAGTGCAGAGAATTCCAGCGGTGGGGTAAGTGTCCGCCTCCCCCCTCCCTCCCGTGTGATATATTACCCCACGTTATCCGCTCCCATCCCCCGCTGGCGCCGAGCACGCGCAGCCCCGTGTTTATTAAGCTGTCGGATTTCTTTCCGAAGGTTTTTTTTCATAAACTGAACTTTTTTCTAGTTTATCTTCTCAGCAGAAATTCTTCGCTCTGCAATCTCTTATCAAAGGCGTTTTATAATAGAATCCGATCGGCGGGAACATCGTTTATCATGATCCGCGTTCTCTGGGGCCGCTCCGGGTAGAGCAGATAAGGAGGCGCGGCGCGTTTGTCTTATCTAATAATAAAAAAAAGTTCTAATTATTTTATCGCTGCCGGACTTGTGCTGACACCGCCCAGACCGAAAACGCTTTTATCGGAACGCCGTTGCGTCCTTCGCGAAGCGTAAAAATTCTTTCTTGGTGCCGCCAAAACTTGTTAAAGGAGAACTCCGCCCAGGAAGTGTAGAAATTGCCGCAATTGCTTTCCTCCCCAGTCTGAATGTTCCCAGCCCCGCCCCTTTTCATTCGTTGGATTTCATTTCTTCCAATCCTTTCATTCATTGGATTTCATTTCTTCCAATCCTTTCATTCATTGGATTTCATTTCTTCCAATCCTTTCATTCATTGGATTTCAGCTCTTCCTTTTTTTTTTTTTTTTTTTTTTTTGCACATCAGTCATACACAGTTAGGTTGGAAGTAGGGGATGCTCACGGTATTTCCGCCCTTCGCATTTCCTCCTCGGTATCGCATCATTTGTGCTATTTTCTCTTCCTCTATTCTCCCATATATTCCTTTTCTCTTTTTTTTTTTTTTTTTCCTCCTTCCCATGATGAGATATCTATATGATAAGGGATTATACAAGAATAGGCAAACAAAAGAAGGAAACAGAAAAAAGAAGAAACGCATATCTTTTCTATACAGCGCCCCTCTGCCCTGAATCTTCCCTTTATCCCCATCTCCTACATACCTTCCTCCCCTTATTATACCTTTCCCTTCTGATGTGTCCCCCTCCCCCCCCCCCCCTCCCTTTTTCCGAGTTTGTTTTACTTAGCGGTTCTGTCCTTCTCTTTCCAGCACCCTTTTTTTTTTTTCCTCCCTCTTTTTCCCTACCTACTATTTCCTTGATCTCCTCTATCTGTTTCTATAGAAATCTGAGTGTATTTTTCTGTGGTTTTAAATAATCTCCATTTGTCCCAAACCAGTCTACTGCAGTCACCCTCTTTATCACCCAAGTCTGCCCTCATTAGATTTTCCATCTCTGAAACGTGATTGACCCGTTGTATCCATTCATTTAACGTTGGCTTTTTTGGTTGCAGCCAAAATTTAGGTATTACGCCCTTTGCTGCATTTAGCAGAATCGGGACCAATGTCAAGCCGTAATTTTCTATATGTTTTCTCAACCCATGGAACAAACATGACAGAGAATTTTGAGGTACCCCTATTCCTGTTATTTCCTCTATACTCTCTAGGACCTCTTTCCAGTATTCCTGGATCTTCGGGCAGTCCCACCAAATATGCTTTGTGGTACCGATTTGGTTGCAATTTCTCCAGCAAAGGGCTGAGTTGGTTGGGTGTATTTTATTCATTTTGAGCGGTGTCAAATGCCATCGCATCATGCATTTGTAGTTGGCTTCAATGGTATTTATGTCTTGTGCGTATTTGAACACCGCTCCTATCATAAAAGTATCTTCAATCCTTTCCCCAATATCTTGTCCCCATTTCTCTATGTTTTTCAATGTTCCCTTAGACCCTATATCTGTTAATATCTTATACAACTTCGTAATGCCATGTTGTAATGGTGTTTCAGTGAGACATAAATTTTCTATCGAATTCTGTGCTTTATCCTTTCTTATTGAGGTTGGGAGAGTGCTCACAAAGTGCTTTAATTGTATGTACTCCCAATCACTTAACTGTTGATTACCATCTATTACATGTATTTCTTTTTTTTCCTTGATTCTCCCTAGTGAGACTATTTCACCTACTCTTTTACTTCCTAATTTCCTACCTAGTTTTGTCCTATTTCCTGGTGGGAAAAATTTAGTGTCCGCTAATGGGATTAATGGGGAATTATATTCCCATTTTTCCCGCCTATGCAACAAATCCCATATCCTAAGTGCATTTTTTGTTAAAGCGGAGGTTCACCCTAAATATAAGATCTCTCATGTGATCCAGCATACTGGCGTCAGCGCCAGTATGCTGGGTTTTTTTTTTTTTAATGGCACACTTACTGTATTATAGTGGAATTCCTTTTTTGTCCCCCGCGGTGGACGGCTGTAGTATTGCTCGTCACATCTTCCTAAAATACCCGATATGGACTCGGGTAATCTCGGCGAAAATGCGGCGCCTGCGCACAGACCTAGGAGCTGTCTGCGCAGGCGCCGTATTTCTCCGAGTCCTATTTCGGAGGGCGTGACGCGCCATAGCCGTAGGACTCGGAGAAATACGGCGCCTGCGCAGTCAGCTCCTAGGTCTGTGCGCAGGCGCCGCATTTTCGCCGAGATTACCCGAGTCCATATCGGGTATTTTAGGAAGATGTGACGCGCTATACTGGCGCCGTCCACCACGGGGGACAAAAAAGGAATTCCACTATAATACAGTAAGTGTGCCATTAAAAAAAAAAAACCCAGCATACTGGCGCTGACGCCAGTATGCTGGATCGCATGGGAGATCTTATATTTAGGGTGAAATACCGCTTTAAGCTGTGCGTGTCAGTGTTCACTATTCTAAATTTAGGTGGGATCCACACATTTGTGTCTAACTGTGCCAAACCTATTTCTTTCTCTATCTGTGCCCATTTTTTTTTCGTGTTACTATTTGTCCATTCCACCAATCTAGTTAGTATTACAGCATGATAATATCTTTTTATATCGGGGAGCGATAATCCTCCTTTTTTTTACTCCGGGAAAGGATTGAGTAACTTATCCTCGGTTTTTTGCCCTGCCAAATAAAGAGATTTCAGCTCTTCCAATCCTTTTCATTCATTGGATTTCAGCTCTTCCAATCCTTTTCATTCATTGGATTTCAGCTCTTCCAATCCTTTTCATTCATTGGATTTCAGCCTTTCCAATCCTTTCATTCATTGGATTTCAGCTCTTCCAATCCTTTCATTCATTGGATTTCAGCTCTTCCAATCCTTTTCATTCATTGGATTTCAGCTCTTCCAATCCTTTTCATTCATTGGATTTCAGCTCTTCCAATCCTTTTCATTCATTGGATTTCAGCTCTTCCAATCCTTTCATTCATTGGATTTCAGCTCTTCCAATCCTTTCATTCATTGGATTTCAGCTCTTCCAATCCTTTCATTCATTGGATTTCAGCTCTTCCAATCCTTTTCATTCATTGGATTTCAGCTCTTCCAATCCTTTTCATTCATTGGATTTCAGCCTTTCCAATCCTTTTTTCTGGTATCCTGTCTTGGCTTCCTGCCTGTACTTTCCCTTGGGGCTCCTTTTCCGCATTGCATAGAGAAGGACAGAGACCCAGTGATGACGTCACGGAGTGTAAACTCGGGTCTGTAATGAAGATGGAAAGGACCTTGATAGGTGGATGTCTGGAGGAGTTGGAGTTCCTAGGCAGGCTGTATTTGCGTAGGGAACACCCACAAAACGCCCACAGACGCTAAGCCTAAGTGATTTAAAGAACTGAATGAAAGGGACGGGGTCAGGGAAAGTCAGGCTGAGGAAGAAAAGGGACTAAACCATGCCCCCTCATTGGTGTCTCAGTGGGAGGAATAGTGCCCCATTATTGGCATCAGTGGGAGGAATAGTGCCCCCTCATTGGTGTCTCAGTGGGACGAATTGTGCCCTCTCATTGGTGTCATTGGAAGGAATAGTGCCCCCTCATTGGTGTTAGTGGGAGGAATAGTGACTCATCATTGGTATTGTGGGAGGAATAGTGCCCCCTCATTGGTATCGGTGGGAGGAGTAGTGCCCCCTCATTGGTATCGGTGGGAGGAATAGTGCCCCATCGTTGGTGTTAGTGGGAGGAATAGTGCCCCATTATTGGGAGAAATAGTGCCCCCTCATTGGTATCGGTGGAAGGAATAGTGCCCCCTCATTGGTATCGGTGGAAGGAATAGTGCCCCCTCATTGGTATCGGTGGAAGGAATAGTGCCCCCTCATTGGTATCGGTGGAAGGAATAGTGCCCCCTCATTGGTGTTAGTGGGAGGAATAGTAACTCATCATTGGAACTAGTGGGAGAAATGGTGCCCCATCATTGGTGTCAATGGGAGAAATAGTGCCTCATTATTGGCATCAGTGAGAGGAATAGTACCCCATCAATGGTGTCAGAGGGAGGAGTAGTGCCCGGACCGCAATGACAGAGGTTTCCACTGCAGCCGCCCGGAAATCTGTACTAAACACGAGGCGGATCTCTGGGCTGGCGCGGCGGGAACAATAATAAATAGCCCCAAATTCTCGCTGTGTCCGGCGGGGAATAAACGGACTTTGTGCCGGCTGCCAACGCTGACGATTTCCAGAAGTAAAACGTTCTTCACGCAGAATAGCGCCATTCACAGGGAGCCAATACAAATACATTATCAGTGGGAGAGCGGCAGGAGACGGAACACAGGCCGCGTGGTCCCAGTGAGTGATGAAAGCGACAGCGCGATCCCCAGCCAATCCCCAGGGTTCCCTGCATGCCGGTCCACATCCCAGATTCTTACCATTCCTCAAAGTGGACCTGTCATCGCATATTTGGTTCTTATGATTAGCAATGTGTGTGTGTCCCCCTTCCAGGTGTTTATTACCTCTCACAGAGATCACAGGACTCCCCCTGACTATTCCTCCTCCTCCTCCTCCTCCTCCTCCTCCTCCTCCTCCTGTGTGTTATTTTTTTTCTTCTCTCCAGAAGCTCGGGGCCATGCCCTCTTTTTTTCTTTTTTTGGACTGAGATGCCGGTTTAGAGATGACACAATCATGTAAATTCTGGTAGAGTGAGGAAATGCTTCCTCCTGCCTGCAGCAGACTGATGATATCATTTCTGCCCATGCAAAGTTATTGACTGGAGCTCAAGGATGACTTTATAATGATGAAACGGAGGGAGGGGGACACAGAGGGTGCATAGATGTGGCATAGGTTTGGGATTGGATGAACATGTGGCACAGGTGGGAGGGGCATAAGGGATTGGATGAACATGGGGCACAGGTGGGGGAGGTGGCACAGGAGCGGCACATGGGATTGGATTAACATAGCCCACAGGTGGGAGGGGCACATGGGATCAGATGAACACGGCGCACAGATGGGGGGGGGGGGGGCGCACAGGAGGGGGACATGGGATTGGATGAGCATGGCCTACAGGTGGCAGGGGGACATTGTATGGACGGATATGGCGCACCGGTCGGAGGTGGGCACAGGGGGGGACATGGAACCAGATGAACATAGCACACAAGTGGGGGGCACAGGAGGGGGACATGGGGATTGGATGAACATGGGGCACAGATGGGAAGGGGGGGCACAGGAGGGGGACATGGGATTGGATGAACATGGGGCACAGGTGGGGGGGGAGGGGCCACAGGAGGGAGACATGGGATTGGATGAACATGGGGGGGGCACAGAAGGGGGACATGGGATTGGATGAACATGGGGCACAGGTGGGGGGGAGGGGCCACAGGAGGGAGACATGGGATTGGATGAACATGGGGGGGGGGCAGAGGAGGGGGACATGGGATTGGATGAACGTGGCACACAGGTGGGGCGGAGGGGCCACAGGAGGGGGACATGAGATTGGATAGACATAAGATACAGGTGAGAGGGCACATGTAGGGGACATGGGATTGGATGAACGTGGCGCACAGGAGGGGGGAGGGGGACATGGGATTGGATGAACATGGCGCACAGGTGAGAGGGGGGCACAGGAGGGGGACATGGGATTGGATGAACGTGGCGCACAGGTGGGAGGGGGGCACAGGAGAGGGACATGGGATTGGATAGACATAAGATACAGGTGGGAGGGGCACATGGAATTGGATGAACATGGCGCACAGGTGGGGGGGTCCACAGGAGGGGGACATGGGATTGGATGAATGTGGCGCACAGGAGGGGGACATGGGATTGGATGAACGTGGCGCACAGGTGGGAGGGGGACATGGGATTGGATAGACATAAGATACAGGTGGGAGGGGCACATGGGATTGGATGAATTTTGGCGCACAGGTGGGGGGTCCACAGGAGGGGGACATGGGATTGGATGAACATGGCGCACAGGTGGGGGGGGGGGGGGGGGCATGGGATTGGGTTGATGAACATGGCGCACAGGTGGGGGGTCCACAGGAGGGGGACATGGGGTTGGATGAACATGGCGCACAGGTGGGGGGTCCACAGAAGGGGGACATGGGATTGGATGAATTTGGTGCACAGGTGGGTGGAGGGGTCACAGGAGGGGGACATGGGATTGGATGAACGTTGTGCACAGGTGGGAGGGGGGCACAGGAGGGGGACATGGGATTGGATGAACGTGGCGCACAGGTGGGAGGGGGACACAGGAGGGGGACATGGGATTGGATGAATTTGGTGCACAGGTGGGTGGAGGGGTCACAGGAGGGGGACATGGGATTGGATGAACGTTGTGCACAGGTGGGAGGGGGACACAGGAGGAGGGGGATATGGGATTGGATGAACATGGGGCCCAGGAGGGAGGGGGACATGGGAGGTACATAGATGGGGAGAGAGGCAGGAGGGGCAACATTAAAAAGAACAGGTTAATGTCGCACACATGGCTAAAGAAAATGTTGCTATTTAATTTTAGAGAAAGAACTAAATTCGGAGGGACTTTTTTTTTTTTTTTTTTACCTAAACCTGTAACAGAAGGAAGGTCCTGCAGTCTCCTTGTTACATTAAGGGACATCAGTATGAAATGATGAGGACTGGGCAGTCCCACCCCTCCCCGTTCCTGGGGGAACCCCCAACCCCCCCCCCCCCCCCCCCCCCCCCCCCCCCCCCCCCCCCCCCCCCCCCCGCTCAGTCATATCCTGGAATTCCTCGGATTGTCAGGTATGCAGAATTTCTGTGGATTGGAGGCTGGGAGGGGGAGGGGAAGGCCTGAAATATGTGAGGATCTCACTTTCCATCTGTCAAGCAGAGACCTGCCCTGTCCTGTAATTACTGCTAATGAGAAGAGTGATGCAATCAGTCGGAGCTCAATTCATCCGCAGTACTTGTTGTGTCTTGTGTGTTCTGTGGAAGACTTTGAACAAAAAGAAGACTTGTTACCCTGATATTGTATGGCGGCCGCGCGAGTCTCACCTGCAGGCGGCGAAATGAAGGGCGACGTCATTGGCGCGAATCATTCTAGGGAATCTTTCCACAATATGTATATCAGATCATTCTAGGGAATCTATCCACAATATGTATATCGGATCATTCTAGGGAATCTATCCACGATATGTATATCGGATCATTCTAGGGAATCTATCCACAATATGTATATCGGATCATAATAGGGGCCCTGGGGACCTTTTATTAAAAAATTAAAAATAAATGTTGTTATTGTTTATAAAAAAATAAATACAAAAAAAAGGGTGGGGGTTGCCACCCGGGCCCCTTACAGGTGTACTGCCTGTACCCCCCTGATGGCGGCCCTGATCACACTACCCCAACAAGATAAAACTGGCATCACCATGTAAGAATTAGACTTGGTCTTTACCTATCCGGGTAGCGGGGATTTAAATCTTTGCTTCCCTGTAGAGTTCCTGGTAGATGCTCTTCAACATAAGAAAGATTTGTCCCCCTAACTTGTCAGAAAGGTAAATATAAAGCCAGTTTTGTTTTATACGGGGGCATCCTAATCGGGGCTTTTTTTCAGGGGGAACTTGGAGGGAACTCAGTTCCACCACCTCTGACTCCGACCCTTTGGTGCCTGCTCACCACCATCACTTGTAAACAACAGAAGTCCGGTTTCTGTGTTCACAAGTGACAGCTCTGCACTCTGTGTGTAACCCCCCTGAACTCTACACTCTGTATGTAATGCAATCCTGGTATTTAATGCCCCTTTAAGACCCTTCTACTGTTTGTGAAATCTGAACGGGGTCGTGGTTGAGTTCCTGCACCTATTTTCTGAGAAAAAAAGCTCTGATCCTAATACAGCTGGAGTAATTGAGTTTGATTGGTAGCAACCTCCTTTTAATCCCTGTACAGCAGCACTCAGACTGGGATAGGTAGGACCAGCATTAGGATAACTAGGTGTGTTGCAGTGCTCATACTGACAGGTAGCATGCTGGTAGAAGAAGAGAGCAAAGGAGTGACTCATTAGAGTGCTGCTTCTTCTTTTTCACTATCCAATCACAGGCTCAGGGAAGGTGACCAGGCTGTGTGGCTTTTAAGAGACTCGCTGTTTTTTTAAAAGCTGAACCATGACATTCCCTGCAAAGGAAGCGCATAATTCTCCCCGGTGCCCCGACCCTCGCCGCCAAATTCCTATGCGATGAACAAATCGTATTGCTGAAAGATATTCTACATGTATACCTCTGACACATACCGCAGTGCTGTACAGAGCACAGTGGGCCATTCACATCAGTCTGTGCACCAGAGGAGCTTACACTCTAATGTCTCTCCACAGTCACACGCTACTAATTATTATTATTATTATTATTACATATTCATATAGCTCTGACATATACCACAGTGCTATGCACTGAGCCAGTCTCTGCCCAGAGGAGCTTACACTCTAATGTCCCTCCACAGTCACACACTATTACTACTATTATTATTATTACATATTTATATAGCTCTGACATATACCACAGTGCTGTACACTGAGCCAGTCTCTGCCCAGAGGAGCTTACACTCTAATGTCCCTCCACAGTCACACACTATTACTACTATTATTATTATTACATATTTATATAGCTCTGACATATACCACAGTGCTGTACAGAGAACACTGGGCCAGTCTTATCAGTCTCTGTATCAAAGGAGCTTACACTTTAATGTCCCTTCACGCGCTACAAATTTTTTTTTATTTTTTTTTATTATTATTATAAATGTATATAGCTCTGACATGTACCGTAGAGCTTTACAGAGAACACAGAGCCAGTCACCTCAATCTCTGCACCAGGGGAGCTTACACTCTAATGTCCCACCACAGTCACACACTATTATTATTATTATTTATTATCACACATTCATATAGCTCTGACATATACCATAGAGCTGTACAGAGAACACTGAGCCAATCATATTAGTCTCTGCACCAGAGGAGCTTACACTCTAATGTCTTACAACCGTATTTATACATTTTATAAAGCTTTGGCATACACTATATCTATTATTATAGAGAACACTGAGCCATTTACATCAGTTTCTGCACCACAGGAGCTTACGCTCTAATGTCCCACCACCATAGGTGTGCACAGCCTATTGCATTAGGGTTTGCACATTAAAGCTCAAACACATGTATGTGTATATATACTGATGACGTCAGTAGTGCAGTGGACAGTGTCAGTAGGGCAGAGATAGGTTTCATTTATTTTTTATTTATTTATTTTTTACATTTTTATTATTTTAATTTAATTTTTTAGGAGCACTGTTAAGGGGGCTTTGCTGAAATAGCAGGGATTTAAACAGGGGGAATCTGCCCCACACAGGGTGATTAGGGTGTGCCCAGACACACCTGGCACACCATGTGTGCATGCCTATGCCCACCACAGCCACACACTATAATAATAATAATAATAATAATAATACATTTATATAGCTCAGACCTATTCTGTGGTGCTGTACAGAGAACACTGAGCCAGTCCAGAAGTCTCTACGCCAGAGGAGCTTACACTCTAACACCTCTATCACAGCCAAAAAGTTAGTCACTCTAGGGTCAGTTAGATCAGAAAATATTTTACTTAAAAGACTACATACATTCCATGGGGTTTGAGTGAGGATTGAGCTCAGGACTCCAGTGCTGTAAGGCTGGTCTTTAATGTATAATTTTTTCTAGCACACTGCTGCACTGAGGATGTTTTTTTTTTTTTTTTTTCTTTATTATTATTATTTTTTTGTGTGTGGTTTTTTTTTTCTTATTTTTTGTGTGTTATTTTATTTATTTTTTCTTATTTTTTTCTTTATTTATTTATTTGGGGGGGGGGGGTTGGTGGAGCTCAGATTACTGGCTGAGCTGATGAACGCCAAAGTTCCCACCTGTGTCGGATGCATTGTTGTGACACAACACCCCCTCGCTCTGCAGCCTGTGCGCTCTGACATTGTTTCCTGAAAACTCGCCTTGCTCTCGATTTCTGCAGGAGTTGCCTTCTGCATCATTTGTCACTTTTCAGGAAACCAGAGCTGCAGCTGAGCGTGTCACAACCCAGATGGTTGTAATGAGATTACGTTTTCCTGAACGGGGACATTTCCTCTGACTCCAGCCGCTGATTAGAGTATATAAATATCTGGAGGTGCCGCCATTGTGTGAGTGAGCTCAGTGCAATGTCCTCTGCTGTAACCCTTCTCCGGATTGCCCTTTCCCTCAGAGTCATTTTATTTGTGGTTTGATGACGCGTTCTTCTGGTCTGCACTCTTATGAAATTACTATGTCATGGAAAGTAAATGTTGCCTCACCTGCTGTTCTCGGGGGGGGGATATATGACTATAGATAGGCAGATGTCTGTCGGAGAGAGATTGTTGGCGAGATATCGGCTAATCCTCATCTCTGGCACCTGCCTTTACCTTCTCCCTAACTGTGTTCCAGACCATTCCCCTGACTTTCTCTATGACCGTCTCCCTTACTTTCCCCTGACCTTCTCTATTACCTTTCCATGACTTTTTCTCTCTGGCACCTGCCGGGACCATTTTCCTGATCGTTTTCTTGACCCCTTCCCTGGCCTTCTTTCAGATCAATTTTGCCTGCTCGTCTTTTGCGCCCATTTCCCTGCTCGTCTTTTGTGCCCGTTTCCCTGTTCGTCTTTTGTGCCCGTTTCCCTGTTCGTCTTTTGTGCCCGTTTCCCTGCTCGTCTTTTGCGCCCGTTTCCCTGCTCGTCTTTTGCGCCCATTTCCCTGCTCGTCTTTTGCGCCCATTTCCCTGCTCGTCTTTTGCGCCCATTTCCCTGCTCGTCTTTTGCGCCCATTTCCCTGCTCGTCTTTTGCGCCCATTTCCCTGCTCGTCTTTTGCGCCCATTTCCTGCTCGTCTTTTGCGCCCATTTCCCTGCTCGTCTTTTGCGCCCATTTCCCTGCTCGTCTTTTGCGCCCATTTCCCTGCTCGTCTTTTGCGCCCATTTCCCTGCTCGTCTTTTGCGCCCATTTCCCTGCTCGTCTTTTGCGCCCATTTCCCTGCTCGTCTTTTGCGCCCATTTCCCTGTCTTTTGCGCCCATTTCCCTGCTCGTCTTTTGCGCCCATTTCCCTGCTCGTCTTTTGCGCCCATTTCCCTGCTCGTCTTTTGCGCCCATTTCCCTGCTCGTCTTTTGCGCCCATTTCCCTGCTCGTCTTTTGCGCCCATTTCCCTGCTCGTCTTTTGCGCCCATTTCCCTGCTCGTCTTTTGCGCCCATTTCCCTGCTCGTCTTTTGCGCCCATTTCCCTGCTCGTCTTTTGCGCCCATTTCCCTGCTCGTCTTTTGCGCCCATTTCCCTGCTCGTCTTTTGCGCCCATTTCCCTGCTCGTCTTTTGCGCCCATTTCCCTGCTCGTCTTTTGCGCCCATTTCCCTGCTCGTCTTTTGCGCCCATTTCCCTGCTCGTCTTTTGCGCCCATTTCCCTGCTCGTCTTTTGCGCCCATTTCCCTGCTCGTCTTTTGCGTCCATTTCCCTGCTCGTCTTTCGCGTCCATTTCCCTGCTCGTCTTTCGCGCCCATTTCCCTGCTCGTCTTTCGCGCCCATTTCCCTGCTCGTCTTTCGCGCCCATTTCCCTGCTCGTCTTTTGCACCCATTTCCCTGCTCGTCTTTTGGACCCATTTCCCTGACTTTCCCCTTGAACTTCCCTTTGACACTTTTTTTGCCCTTCCATTTGACCTTTCTCATTGGCCTTCTCCCTTGTACTCCCCTGACCTTTCCATGTCCTTATCTCTGGCACATGCTTTGATCTACTCTCTCTGAATTTTTCCATGGCCAACTTCATCCTTCCCTCTGACTTTTTAATTAGAATATCTCTCGGGCACCTGCCTGGACCATTTCCCTGATCGTTTTTTGGCCACCTTTCGTACCCTTTTTGCCTGGCTTTCCCCTTGAACTCTCTTATTGGCCTTCTCCCTTTATACTCCCCTAACCTTTCCATGTCCTTATCTCTGGCACATGCCTTGATCTTCTTCTCTCTGACTTTTTTTTCATGGCCACCTTCATCCTTCTCTCTGACTTTCTTTCTCTGGAATATTTCCCTAGACCTTCCTCCCTTTCAGGCCTTCTCCCTGTCCTGCCTCCTGACGTTTTTTCTCTTTTTGGTCTTCCCCGACCCTTTTTCCCTACCTTAAGCTTCTCCCTTACCTGAGCTTTTCTCTGGCACCTGTCTATACCTACTCCTTGACCCTCTTTCCTGGCCGCCTTCCTCGCCTTCTCCCTCTTCTTTCTCCCTGGCCTTCCCAACGACCTTCCTCCTTTTTTCTCTGGCCTTCCCATTATCCAGCCTCCTTACCTAATCCTTGGCTGTCCCCTTGTCCTTCCCATAACCTTCTCCCTCACCTTTCTCTGACATCTTCCCTGACCATCTCCCTAATCTTTTTCCTGACTTCCTCTCTGGCCTTACCCTTGACATTCTCCCTTACCATTCAACTTACTCATTGCACCTTACTTGACCTTCTCCCTTGCCTCCTTTTTGACTTTCTCCCTTATTTCCCCCCTGGCTTTCTCCGTGATCTACCTCCCAGAATTTTTTCTTTTGACCTTACTCGCATCTCCCTGGCCTCCCTCTTGACTTTCTCCCTAGCCTTCAACTTGGACCCCCCCCCCCCCCACTACCTTTTCCCTTAACTTCCCCTAATTCTTTTTTGTAAACTTCTCTATGGATCCCGTCTTGAGCATCTCCCTGACATCTTCCCCTACCTTTCCTTCATCTTCCCTTACCTTACCATGACCTACTTTGTGACCTCCTCTGTGATTTGCCTGGCCAAATCTCATCGAATTACGACGGAGAAAAATAGAACATATATCTAAACTTTGATGGGGCTACACATGATCAGAATATCCAATGGAAAAAGTCCGTCTGACTTTTTCCTTTGGAAATTCCGATTGTGTGTACAAGGCATTACAGGTCCTCCCTGTACTGAGTGCTCCTCAGAATCTCTTCTACTCACTGACCACCTGGTGTTTAGCCGTGACCTTCATCAAGTCCTGTCAAATAACTAAAGAAAATAACCAAGGTTATTTCGGGGCAGTTTTGTAATACAATGAGGTTGTAGTATTTCACACAAAAGAAAAATGAAAAAAGCTAATCTGGCTCTCCAGATAGCAAAGATTATTTTTCAGAACTCATGGTAGTAGAAGGTGTGGCATCTTTACACATTGGGGTAATGTTACTGTGTACACACTGAAATTCCCATGTTATGCTCTCTCTTTTAATACGACTTATTACACAGTGACCTTGCACACGCACCAAGCCCTACCGCCAGAGCCGTCACACCCATGGGAAGCACCCGCACCTGTGCATTCCCGCTTGAGCTCATTGGAGACTTGATACCATCCTTGAAGAGCCTTTTATTATTGTTATTATTATTATTTAATGCATAAAAATAAAGTAATTTTTTTATTATTTGTAATCTATATATATTTTTTTATATATATATATATACACACACACAATTTTTTTTAAAATTAAGATAAATATTTTATATTAAAATATAGATTACAAATAATACAAAAAAATGTATTACTCCTATTTTTTATGCATAAAATAATAATAGGATTATCAAGGATGGTATCCAGTCTCCAGTGAACTAAAAGGGGAATGCACAGGTGTGTGTGTGTGTGTGTGTGTCTATAAAATGTATATATATATATGAGAGAGAGAGAGAGAGGGATTAGCTCTGTAGCGGGTGTGTGTGACCCCCTGGACGGGTTCACTACACGCTGAACTATACAGAGAGGCAGTTGAGGATGGTTGAAAACGAAGGATATGGTTTATTCTTCCATATTGCTGGATACAAGTGCAAGCATCCAAACAGCATAAACAAAACATAAAATAAAACGCTGGCCACTTGGGGCATCTACCTTTACCACACAGGAACCTACCTATGGAGTCTGGCACAGCCTACTGCTGGGCAGACACTGCTGGTCAGACAGCAGAAAAACACTAGTCTTTTTGATTTTTATCACACAGAAAAATCAACAACCACCTCACCTCTTTCGGAAGACTTTCTGACTGCTCTCCTTAACTCAAAAAGCCTCAGGATGCAGCAATAAGTAGGGTGACTTATAGAGGCCTTAATTGCCTCTTAATGAACAGCTGAAGTTTTCCAACGCCCTAAACCTTTCTGGCTATTTCTGCAGCCGACCCCTAATAGTAATTGGTGAATTGTCTAAACAAGGCAGAAATGTATCTCCCGTCTGTGACAACACCCACAGATTTACCTGACTTCCTGTCACAATATACAGTACAGACCAAAAGTTTGGACACACCTTCTCATTCAAAGAGTTTTCTTTATTTTCATGACTATAAAAATTGTAGAGTCACACTGAAGGCATCACAACTATGAATTAACGCATGTGGAATTATATACATAACAAAAAAGTGTGAAACAACTGAAAATATGTCATATTCTAGGTTCTTCAAAGTAGCCAACTTTTGCAGCAGACACATCCCTAGAACAACTGTTAGGAGGAGACTGTGTGAATCCGGCCTTCATGGTAGAATATCTATTAGGAAACCACTGCTAAAGAAAGGCAACAAGCAGAAGACACGTGTTTGGGCTAAAGAAGACAAGGAATGGACATTAGACCAGTGGAAATCTGTGCTTTGGTCTGATGAGTCCAAACTTGAGATCTGTGGTTCCAACCACCGTGTCTTTGTGCGACGCAGAAAAGGTGAACGGATGGGCTCTACATGCCTGGTTCCCACTGTGAAGCATGGAGGAGGAGGTGTGATGGTGTGGGGGCGCTTTGCTGGTGACACTGTTGGGGATTTATACTGAACCAGCATTGCTACCACAGCATCTTGCAGCGGCATACTATTCCATCCGGTTTGCGTTTAGTTGGACCATCATTTATTTTTTAACAGGACAATGACCCCAAACTCACCTCCAGGCGGGGGAAGGGCTATTTGACCAAGAAGGAGAGTGCTGGGGTGCTGCGCCAGATGACCTGGCCTCCACAGTCACCGGACCTGAACCCAATCGAGATGGTTTGGGGTGAGCTGGACCGCAGAGTGAAGGCAAAAGGGCCAACAAGTGCCGAGCATCTCTGGGAACTCCTTCAAGACTGTTGGAAGAGCATTTCAGGTGACAAGAGAAAGCCAAGAGTGTGCAAAGCAGTAATCAAAGCAAAAGGACCTAGAATGTGACATATTTTCAGTTGTTTCACACTTTTTTGTTATGTATATAATTCCACATGTGTTACATCATAGTTTTGATGCCTTCAGTGTGACTCTACAACTTTCATAGTCCTGAAAATAAAGAAAACTTTTTAAATGAGAAGGTGTGTCCAAACTTTTGGTCTGTACTGTATAAAAATCACAACTTGTATATTACATTTTTGTTTTTAATTAGTTTTATGTATAAATATTAACAATATTTTTCTATTAATAAAAAAAAAGGTAATATTTAAGATGTGTGTGTGTGTATATATATATATATATATATATATATATATATATATATACATACAGTGCCTTGCGAAAGTATTCGACCCCCCCCCTTGAACTTTGCGACTTTTTGCCACATTTCAGGCTTCAAACATAAAGATATAAAACTGTAATTTTTTTTGTGAAGAATCAACAACAGGTGGGACACAATCATGAAGTGGAACGAAATTTATTGGATATTTCAAACTTTTTTAACAAATAAAAAACTGAAAAATTGGACGTGCAAGATTATTCAGCCCCCTTAAGTTAATAGTTTGTAGCGCCACCTTTTGCTGCGATTACAGCTGTAAGTCGCTTGGGGTATGTCTCTATCAGTTTCGCACATCGAGATACTGACATTTTTGCCCAAAACAGGTGGAGCTCAGTGAGGTTGGATGGAGAGCGTTTGTGAACAGCAGTTTTCAGTTCTTTCCACAGATTCTCGATTGGATTCAGGTCTGGACTTTGACTTGGCCATTCTAACACCTGGATATGTTTATTTGTGAACCATTCCATTGTAGATTTTGCTTTATGTTTTGGATCATTGTCTTGTTGGAAGACAAATCTCCATCCCAGTCTCAGGTCTTTTGCAGACTCCATCAGGTTTTTCTTCCAGAATGGTCCTGTATTTGGCTCCATCCATCTTCCCATCAATTTTAACCATCTTCCCTGTCCCTGCTGAAGAAAAGCAGGCCCAAACCATGATGCTGCCACCACCATGTTTCACAGTGGGGATGGTATGTTCAGGGTGATGAGCTGTGTTGCTTTTACGCCAAACATAACGTTTTACATTGTTGCCAAAAAGTTGGATTTTGGTTTCATCTGACCAGAGCACCTTCTTCCACATGTTTGGTGTGTCTCCCAGGTGGCTTGTGGCAAACTTTAAATTACACTTTTTATGGATATCTTTAAGAAATTGCTTTCTTCTTGCCACTCTTCCATAAAGGCCAGATTTGTGCAGTATACAGGGACTGATTGTTGTCCTATGGACAGAGTCTCCCACCTCAGCTGTAGATCTCTGCAGTTCATCCAGAGTGATCATGGGCCTCTTGGCTGCATCTCTGATCAGTCTTCTCCTTGTATGAGCTGAAAGTTTAGAGGGACGGCCGGGTCTTCGTAGATTTGCAGTGGTCTGATACTCCTTTCATTTCAATATTATCACTTGCACAGTGCTCCTTGGGATGTTTAAAGCTTGGGAAATCTTTTTGTATCCAAATCCGGCTTTAAACTTCTCCACAACAGTATCTCGGACCTGCCTGGTGTGTTCCTTGTTCTTCATGAATGAATGAAAACTTATATAGCGCGGCACATGCGAACTAAATCGCCTCTGGGCGCTTGTTGTTCCTGTCTCCTTTGGTATCAAAAGAGATGGGTCTTGATCTTTCTCCTGAATGCTAGGTGGTTTTCCTCCAACCGAATGCTGGTTGGTAAAGCGTTCCATAGTCTGGGACCTTGGACCGCAAATTTCCTTTCTCCCTTGGACTTGTAACTGGCTTTCGGTATCTGGAGTAGATTTTGATTGGTGGATCGCAGAATGCGATTGGGATTATGAACTTTTATTTTTTCGCATAGATAATGGGGAGCATTCCCATGAATACATCTATGCGTTAGACAGAGTGCTTTAAAAGTGATTCTGTCTTTTACTGGTAACCAGTGAAGGGATCTCAGTGAAGGTGAGATTGATTCCGAAGGTTTTTTCCCAGTCACAAGTCTGGCGGCCGTGTTTTGAACGACTTGAAAACGAGCGATTTGGTACTTGGGGAGTCCGCGGTAAAGGGCATTTGCATAGTCCAATCTGGAGTTCACAATTGCTCCCACTACGACCGCTATGTCTTCCCTGGGAATGAAAGGAATAAGTCTGCGTAGTAGGCGCAGCAGATGGTGAGATCCGCTGACTACTGACCCTATTTGTGCGTCCATTGTCATGTAGGAGTCGAAGATGACCCCGAGACTTTTGACTTTGGCGCTAGGGGTGATGATTTTGCCCAGAGTGGGCGGGGGGGTCCAAGTTGTTGCAGGTTGATTCATACGCTTGGCGTGAAACAGAAGAAGTTCTGTTTTTGCTCCGTTGAGTTTAAGATAACTCTTTGTCATCCAGTCCTCTATCAAAGAGAGGCATGTCTCTAGATTGAGGTGGTGATCCTTCTTATTGCAAATGCAGAAATACAGTTGCATGTCGTCTGCATATGAGTGATAGAGCAGTTTCTGACTGCTAATGATTTCAAAAAGAGGACGAAGATAGATGTTGAATAACACAGGCGACAGTGGGGACCCTTGAGGGACTCCACAAGACACCGTGCGTCTTTCAGAAGTGAAGGGTCCTAACTTCACTATTTGCGATCGGTTTTCCAAAAAAGAGGAGAACCAAGATTGATCGCCTTCTGCGACTTTGGCTACTTCAGCTAGCCGGGTCAATAAAAGCTTGTGGTCTACTGTGTCGAAGGCGGCGCTTAGGTCCAACAGAACCAGAAGACAAGATTCTCCCTAGTCTGCGGCCTCGAGAGCGTCGTCCCATATCGTGAGCAATGCTGTTTCCATCCCGTGTCCGGGCCGGAAACCTGATTGAAATGGATCAAGTAGATTGTAGATTCATGATGCTCTCAGCGCTTTAAACGGACCTCCTGAGACTATCACAGTGCAGGTGCATTTATACGGAGACTTGATTACACACAGGTAGACTCTATTTATCATCATTAGTCATTTAGGTCAACATTGGATCATTCAGAGATCCTCACTGAACTTCTGGAGAGAGTTTGCTGCACTGAAAGTAAAGGGGCTGAATAATTTTGCACGCCCAATTTTTCAGTTTTTTATTTGTTAACAAAGTTTGAAATCTCCAATAAATTTCGTTCTACTTCATTATTGTGTCCCACTTGTTGTTGATTCTTCACAAAAAATTACAGTTTTATATCTTTATGTTTGAAGCCTGAAATGTGGCAAAAGGTCGCAAAGGTTCAAGGGGGCCGAATACTTTCGCAAGGCACTGTGTGTGTGTGTATATATATATATATATATATATATATATATATATATATATATATATATATATATATATATATATATATATATAATATTTTTTTTTTTTTTTCTATTAGTTTGTAAAATCTGATGTGATGCAACATCTAAAACCAGTTATGAATGATGAAACCAGCAGATGGTTTAGCAGTTTGGTGAGGTCAGAATGCTGAATAACGCTCAATGAAAAATGCTGAATAATGAACGCTCAGCATTTTTTGGTTTGTTGGCGCTCTGGTTGTTAGGTATAGTCTACGGGGATTTAAATTGTTTTAGCATGATCATGCATGGAACTTGTATAACGACTGGGACAAAGGACACAGTGCTTGTGAGTCTTCAATGAAGACAATGAACCCTCTCGCGGCTTCTGATGTTGCCACCCTATTGGCTGACGGGACCCAATATTGGTTGAGCCTCAGCAGCTCGGTGTTCCCCCTTCTGAAGACAGGGAAGCTAATATAGGAAAGATTTAATACACTTACAATAGCACTATTTAATTTTTTGTTTTTAATTCTAAGACTGGACTAAGAGGTGTGTGTGTGTTTTTTTATTTTTTTTTTATTATTATTATTTTTTTATATAAAGAGTTTATTGTACATCATCAAAATGCTGGTTATTTAACGGCCCGCTCGCGTTTCTGCTTGCTGATTGGCTGTTGTTTCCATCCTGGCTTCCACTTTTGTCCTGTTGGCTTCCTTCCTAGATTGCTCCCTGTGGTCGCCGGTATTTTCATTCACCAAAATGACTCGGCTTGAAAATCCCGCCAGAATGTTTCTAGGTCCCAGCTCCACCCTCTGCTTTCAGAGAAGATAGCAAGTTCATAGAGGTGTTTTTTTTTTTTGTTTTTTATTCTTTTTCTTTTTCGGAGTTTTCCTTTTGACAAAAAGTGATTGTCAAACAAGCAATAAAGATGGCTGTACTACCAGTGGTGGTCTGTCTATACGGCACCCCCCCCCTTTATCCATGCGCCCGAGCCCCTAATCTACATGCAGGGCGCTGGATGCATGGATTTCAATGGAGGTTTGTTTTTTATTTAGACGCACATGATCCGAGCCTGAGACTCTAATTGGCTTTAAAAAAAGGGTGGGCTCGGGGCGCAGAGCACTGCGCCCCAAGCCCACCCAGATGTGTGACAATAGCATATTAATATTCGCTATTGTCTTCCTGATTCTCCTCCCTTGGACTACGGGAGAGTCAGGACGCTCCTCTACGTTGCAGATAGAAAAAGGAACTGTGTGTTGGTGTGCGTCCTGACTCTCCTGTAGTCCAAGGGAGGGGGCGAGCACGACACTCCACACCAGGGAGAAAGCCTTGCATTACAGTGTGGAGTTACAGACAGAAGAACAGGAAGTGAGGATTTCTCAGAAGAAATAAGGACATTTAAAAGCAAAATGGAAGGATGAGGTAAGTGAAGGAGGACTGCACTAAAGTAAAGGAAGATATTTAGGGAAAAAAATTACCTGTACAACCTCTTTATTGTCATAGGCTGCATACACCTAAGGTGGAGGGGGGCGCATTCTGACTCCGACAATCCACTTTGTAGTAAGAACACCGGCATAATAAGCAACGTGAGACTTTCAGAGGCCAGAACTCCTCCTTGGTTACAATATCGATCGATCATTTCTCTAGTTCATCCCCCTCTAGAGTGTCTCTGCTGGCTGGATATGGCCATTTTAAAATGGAAACCCCCTTGTGAGCTTCCAGTATTCATTTCCATTTGCGTTCTCACTTCTGCAGAAAATAACATTTGTAACGGAGACGGCGTTCTCTATTGATCGGCGTCTGCCCTGCGTCTGCATCTATTTCTGTTGGTGAAGTTGGATTCCCGGACGGATCACTAAGAATAGTTTTCCCTGAACGCCGGGAACCCACCGGAGACGTAAGTGATCATCGAATAAATAATAATTGAATCAAATAAAGAACATTTTAAATAAAAAGGTCAGTTTGGCTCTATGACAGGGCTGTCTTAATAAGAGGGCACACCTGGGCACTGCCCAGGGGCCCCAGCTGCATGGGGGGGGGCCCCTACACTTTCCCCAAAGCAGCTGGTCCTTGAGCCCACGCTGCCCCGAAATTGGGGGCCCCATGATGGTACTGAGAGTGATAGATACACAGGGAAGGGAGTCTGCCTCCTACTGTGTTTCCCCGAAAATAAGCCCGGGTCTTATATTAATTATGCCAACAAAAAACACAGTAGGGCTTATTTTCGGGGTAGGTCTTATCATGTAATGTGCTGTCTTCTCTCCCCCTCTCCCTCACTGTCTGTCAGGAATCCCCAGTGTGAACGGAGTTAAAATGCTTGTAAAATCCTATAATCCACTCTATTACAGTATTATATAATGTACAATGTGTGCGTTTCTGTAATATAATTGTGCCAAATACCTTTGTTATAGCGCCGCTCTGCGCTTCTGTGACCCGCCGGAGCTCTCTTCCCCGCAATTATATTACAGAACCACACACATTGTACATTATAAACTACTGTAATAGAGTGGATTATAGGATTTTACAAGCATTTTTAACTAGGGGTTATTTTCGGGGTAGGGCTTATATTGCAGACCTCCTGGAAAATAACACTAGGTCTTATTTTTGGGGAAACGGGGTACCTACTTGATGTCTGTTTACCTGCACTGTCATCATTGTGGGGGGCGTTACTTTGCCCAGGGGCCCATGATGCTATTAAGATGGCCCTGCTCTATGAATGAATTTTCATGTAGGGGTGGAGTAGAGGAGGAGGTGATTTTTGGGGGGGTTCCCCGATCATCTTTTTGGAGTGTGATCACCTACACCAGGGGTCTCCAAACTTTTCAAACAAAGGGCCACTTTATTGTCCTTCAGACTTTAGAAAGGGCCGGATTGTGGTCAGCGGGGGCAGAAAATGTCCCGGGCCCAGCACCAGTAAGAATAAATGTGGCCTCAGGGTTGGTGGTCAGTAGGAGGAGGAGTAGGGCTCCTATCAGTAGGAGAAATAGTATCCCATCATTGATAACCGTAGAAGAAATAGTGCCCCCTTGTTGGTGTCGGTGGAAGGATTAGTGCCTCAGATCAGTGGGAGGAATTGTGCCCCAAGGGCCGCATAAAACCTAGCAAAGGGCCACATCTGGCTCTCGGGCCGCAGTTTGGAGACCCCCTGACCTACACCGTCCTCCTCGCCTTCCTAACCCATCCACCGTCCATTGCAGGGAATAGAAACACAAAGGAAGGAACTGGCCTGTCATCGCCATCCTCTCACTTCCCAAATCTTGCCGGGAGTTTACAGGATTTCATGTTCCAGAACAATAAACATCATTTAGAAAGTCATAAAGATCCCCGATAATGATCTACATAGCAGTCGCACCCCACCCCCCGCCAACAACTACTGCCACTCATAGTGAACACATTTCAGTGTCTTGCATGGAGGCGGAATCCCCTTTTAACCACTTCAGCCCCGGGAGAATTTACCCCACTTCCTGACCAGAGCTTTTTTTTGCGATTCAGCACTGCGTCGCTTTAACTGACAATTGCGCGGTCGTGCGACGTTGCTCCCAAACAAAATTTGCGCCCTTTTTCCCCCCCCAAATAGAGCTTTCTTTTGGTGGTATTTGATCACCTCTGCGGTTTTTATTTTTTGCGCTATAAACAAAAAAGAACATACATTTTGAACAAAAAAGCTATGGACCAGATTCAATAAGAAGTTACGCGGCGTATCTCGTATCTACTTCTTAGATGCGCCGGCGTATCTTTTTTTTTCTGTATCCAGAAAACAAGATACGCCGGGAGATACGAGCGGCGCAAGTCTCTTACACCGTCGTGTCTTAGTTGCATATTTACAATGGCGGCTAGGTGGCGCTTCCGTCGATTTACGCGTCGAATATGTAAATTAGCTAGATACGCCGATTCACGAATGTACGCCCGGCCGTCGCAGTACTGATACGCCGTTAACGTAAGGCGATTTCAGGCGTAGAGATATTCCAACAAAAAGATGGCGCAGCCAATGTTAAGTATAAACGTCGTGACCGCGTCAAAATTTATAAATCTTACGTCGTTTGCGTAAGCCGATTCAGAATGGGGCTGGGCATAAGTTGCGTTCACGTAGTTTTCATTGACTATTTGCGACGTGATTTGGAGCATGCGCACTGGGTTACGTCCATGGCCGGTGCATGCGCAATTCGTTCGGTGCGTCATTTACGTGGGGTCAGCGTTAATTTAAATACAACACGCCCCCTACCTGCCTAATTTGAATTGCGCGCGGATACGCCGGGCCATTTACGCTACGCCGACGCAACTTACGGAGCAAGTGCTTTGTGAATACAGCACTTGCCTGTCAAAGTTGCGGAGGCGTAACGTAAATAGGATACTCTACGCCCGCACAAAGATATGTGAATCTAGCCCATATGATTTTTTATTTTTGCTATAATAAATATCCTCAAAAATATATATATATATAAAAAAAAAAAAGAATTTTATTTTTCAGTTTAGGCCGATACGTATTTCTCATATTTTGGATTTAAGGCCTGCCATTCTGCCAACGTATATCGGCAAGAGCCGATCGGCAAGTGGTTACCCACTTAAGGACCCGGTGTCTTGCCAAAAAAAGGTACTCCGGTGGATTATGCCCCCCCCCCCATACTGCGCAGGCGCGGCGCTTGCCTCCAAAACTTGCCAAACATGTAGCTCTAGATGGCACCTGCGCACACTTCTGACATCCAGGCTCATTCCTTATCATCCCCGTGGACATGGAGGATGTTAAAAAAAGAGTCCGTCTGGCCACTTACAGCGAGGTCCACGCATGCGCCGCATGTTCGGCTATTTTCAGAGGCAAGCGATGCGCCTGCACAGTACGGGGAGGGGGGCATAATCCGCCGGGGGGACACTCTCATTGGCAGAACACGGCCCATTTTTCAGCCCAATCAATATTTTTTTAATAATTTTTTGCTAGACCCTCTTCACAGGTCTGTATACATTGTACCCAGATGGATGGGGGGATATTGGGGTCTGTATTAGTGGGGTTCCCTCTTCATAGGTCTGTATACATTGTACCTGGATTTATGGGGGATATTGGGGTTTCTATTAGTGGGGTTCCCTCTTCATAGATCTGTATACATTGTACCCGGATTGATGGGGGATATTGGGGTCTGTATTAGTGGGGTTCCCTCTTCAAAGGTCTGTATACATTGTAACCAGATTAATAGGGGATATTGGGGTCTGTATTAGTGGGGTTCCCTCTTCATAGGTCTGTATACATTGTATCCGGATTGATGGGGGATATTGGGGTCTGTATTAGTGGGGTTCCCTCTTCAAAGGTCTGTATACATTGTAACCGGATTAATAGGGGATATTGGGGTCTGTATTAGTGGGGTTCCCTCTTCATAGGTCTGTATACATTGTATCCGGATTGATGGGGGATATTGGGGTCTGTATTAGTGGGGTTCCCTCTTCATAGGTCTGTATACATTGTACCTGGATTGATGGGGGATATGGGGGTCTGTATTAGTGGGGTTCCCTCTTCATCGGTCTGTATACATTGTACCCAGTTGGATGGGGGATATTGGGGTTTCTATTAGTGGGGTTCCCTCTTCATAGGTCTGTATACATTGTACCTGGATTGATGGGGGATATCAGGGTTTCTATTAGTGGGGTTCCCTCATCATAGGTCTGTATACATTGTATCCGGATTGATGGGGGATTAGTGGGGTTCCCTCTTCATAGGTCTGTATACATTGTACCTGGATTGATGGGGGATATTGGGGTTTCTATTAGTGGGGTTCCCTCATCATGGGTCTGTATACATTGTACCCAGTTGGATGGGGGATATTGGGGTTTCTATTAGTGGGGTTCCCTCTTCATAGGTCTGTATACATTGTACCTGGATTGATGGGGGATATTGGGGTTTCTATTAGTGGGGTTCCCTCATCATGGGTCTGTATACATTGTACCCAGTTGGATGGGGGATATTGGGGTTTCTATTAGTGGGGTTCCCTCTTCATAGGTCTGTATACATTGTATCCGGATTGATGGGGGATATTGGGGTCTGTAATAGTGGGGTTCCCTCTTCATAGGTCTGTATACATTGTACCTGGATTGATGGGGGATATTGGGGTTTCTATTAGTGGGGTTCCCTCTTCATAGGTCTGAATACATTGTATCGGGATTTCTTGCAGTGATTACCGGCAGTTACACAATCTGGGAAATCTGTGGCAGAGGTCAAATTTCCTGGCTGGCACAGCAAGGTGATCGGAGGGCGTGGCTCAGCTATCTAATATCAGAACTAGTTATACATGTTTATATCTATTGTGTGTAATATCCCCGACCAAGCTCCACCCCCCTGTTCCCACCACCTCCCCAACGATTACATTTATGTCTCTCTCTCTCCTCCCCCTCGCTAGTAGAAGCTCGTTTTTGTTTTAAGAATGATCGCTCGGGGTAAAATCGATATTCCTTTTCCGTTCGCACTACGCATTATGTGAATGAACTCTTATTCTCGTGCGTGATTGTGTAGACGGGGCCCCAGTGCACTGTATAGCCCGCTGGCCTATAATGCTCTTAGGTTGGCACTGGTGGAACCAATTGCCTCCAGAAGTCACCTAATTACTAAATAGAGTCCACCTGTGTGTAATTTAATCTCGGTATAAATACAGCTGTTCTGTGAAGCCCTCAGATGTCTGTTAGAGAACCTTGGTGAACAAACAGCATTATGAGGGCCAAGGAACACACCAGACAGGTCAGGGATAAAGTTGTGGAGAAGTATAAAGCAGGGTTAGGTTATAATAAAATCTCCCAAGCTTTGAACATCTCACGGAGCTTCTGTTCAATCCATCATCCGAAAATGGAAAGAGTATGGCACAACTGCAAGCCTACCAAGACATGGCCACCCACCTAAACTGACCGGGCCGGGCAAGGAGAGCATTCATCAGAGAAGCAGCCAAGAGGCCCATGGTAACTCTGGAGGAGCTGCAGAGATCAACAGCTCAAGTGGGAGAATCTGTCCACAGGACAACTATTAGTCGTGCTCTCCACAAATCTGCCCTTTATGGATAAGTGACAAGAAAAAAGATATAAGAAGTCCGGTTTGCAGATTGTGAGAAGCCATGTGGGGGAGGGAACACGGCAAACATGTGGAAGAAGGTGCTCTGGGAAGATGAGACTAAAATCTAACTTTTTGGCCTAAAAGCAAAACTGTGTGGCTGAAAACTAACACTGCACATCACCCTGAACACACCATCCCCACTGTGAAACATGGTGGTGGCAGAAACATGTTGTGGGATGCTTTTCTTCAGCGGGGACAGGGAAGCTGGTCAGAATTGATGGGAAGATGGATGGAGACAAATACAGGACAATCTTAGAAGAAAACCTGTTAGAGTCTACAAAAGACTGGGGGGGGGGGGAGATTCACTTTCCAGCAGGACAACGACCCTAAACATACAGCCAGAGCTACAATGGAATGGTTTAGATCAAAGCATATTCATGTGTTAGAATGGTCCAGTCACAGTCCAGACCTAAATCCCATTGAGAATCTGTGGCAAGACTTGAAAATTGCTGCTCCCAGACGCTCTCCATCCAATCTGACAGAGATATTTTACAAAGAAGAATGGGCAGAAATGTCCCTCTCTAGATGTGCAAGCTGGTAGAGACACCCCCAAAAGACTTGTGGCTGTAATTGCAGAGAAAGGGGGTTCTACAAAGTATTGACTCCGGGGGGCGCCATACAAATGTACCCCCACACTTTTCACAGATTTATTTGTAAAAGAAAAATTGAAAACCATTTATCATTTTCCTTCAACTTCACAATTATGTGTCACTTTGTGTTGGTCCATCACATAAAATCCCCAAAACATACATTTTTTTTTTTGTTTTTTGTTTTTTTTTATGTACCATTAAAAAAGGTGGAAAATTTCAAGGGGTATGAATTTTTTCCTATTGGATGGTCCAATAGGGTTCACCTGTCACTCCTCTTTCTTACCTGAACCTGATCTTTCCAGCGACGGGGACAAGCGCAGCTGCTCCAGCCGCTGTCTCGGGTCCTCATTGGATAGGTTGATGGCTCCCGCTCCTGTCAATCGAATCCAGTGACACGGGAGCTGGGGGCAGGGCCAAGTCCTGCTGTCTGTGTCAATGGAAGCAGCAGCAGGACTCGGGAGTGCCCACCATAGCAACCGGCTATCCGTGGGGGCACTCGAGAAGAGGAGGAGCCAGGAGCGCCGCGTGGGGACCCCTGAAAAGGAGGATTGTTGCCACTCTGTGCAAAACCCTTGCACAGAGGAGGTAAGTATAACATGTTTGTAAAGCTTCTTTTTTTTGTTGTTTAAAAAAAAAAAATCACTTTATTGTTACATTCATTCTTTATTTTACACTTACATTATTTGTTACATTACCTCTTTGTCACTTTGTATTTGTTTTTTTGTTACATAATTCTTTATTGGTACATTACCTTTTGTTGTTTACATTGTGTTTTTTATATTGTTATATATATTCTTTATTGTTACATTACCTCTTGTGTTGTTACATTGTATTTTTATATTGCATTAATTCTTTATTGTTACATTACCTTTTTGTTGTTGCATTGTATTTTTATATTTCATGAAATCTTTGTTACATTACCTCTTTGTTACATTGTATTTTTATATTGTTACATTAATTCTTTATTGTTACATAACCTCTTTGTTGTTTACATTGTATTTTTAAATGTCCTTTCTATTTATTAATCAGCGCCCCCTTCCCCTTTTCCTGTAAGTGAAGTGTATCATAAATATAACTTTTTCTGAATCCTTCTTCTTTTTTTTTTTTCTTCTTCTTTTTTTTTTTTTTTTATGACTCCACAAATATTTTTTGTCTATCGGACGTACAATACACACGGTTCTCTCACCGAAGGTAAATAATGACTCCATCTCTCTCGAGCCCAGCTGCGTTACCCTGTAATTGCTCTGTAAATACCGGAGAGATCGGCTGATTGGCCGGGTGGGCCATCTGCCGCGGACGCCGCTCCTTACATCTGCTTTTAAGAAAATGTCGCAGAATAATTTTTTTTTATAAAAAATGTTTTTTTTTTTTTTTTTACTTGAAGAGCCATCCAAAAAAAATGTGAATATTTTGGAAAGGGATTTTCTGGCAGCCTGGCGTGCCCTGCTCTTGGGGTGTGTGTGTGTGTGTGTGTGTGTGTGTGTATAGCAGGGTGTGGAAAGAAAGCGTTCACATCACAGAGGGGGAGGAGAGAGAGGCACAAATTTAATACTTGGGGCAGTGTGGGAGGGGAAGGCGGGGGGGGGGGGGGGGGAGAGGCCGCCTGCACAAACCAGGAAATGCTCAGCCAGGCTGCAGTCCTACAATAACCCCCTCTCTCACACACACACAAAAAAAATTGCAGAAGTAGGAAGAGCTTCCTCCTCCTCCTTGTGTTTTTTTTTTTTTTTTTCGCAGTCATCACGCATAAGCAAAAAAGAGAAAAAAAAAAGAAGAAAAGTCCACCCACTCAAGTTGGTTCGTTCAGTGTGCGCTCCATCCAGCGCAGGGAGGCTGATGGTGGACGCGTCTTTTTGCCGGTTAGGAGTGGAGCTGCCTCCATGTTCATAGGAAGGACTGTCTGTTGCTGCGACAAACAGCTGGAGTGACTGCGACCATGGACGCGTTTTGTGGGAGCGGCGGGCGACTGGGCTCAAAATTCTGGGTAAGAAGTTTTGAGTTTTTATTTGTTTTCTAGTTAAAGGAAGTGTTGTGTGTAAAAAAAAAATTTTACATTTTTATTTGTTTCTAGTTAAAGTAATCATATGTAAATTTTACGGTTTTTATTTGTTTCTCGTTAAAGGAAGCATTGTGTGTAAATGTACTTTATTTGTTTTTATGAAAAGGAGTCGTATGTAAATTTACGTTTTTATTTGTTTCTAGTTATAGGATGCATTGTGTGTAAATTTAAGCTTTTATTTTTTATTTAAAGGAATCTCATGTAAATTTTACGTTTTTTTATTTGTTTCTCAGTATAGGAAGCATTTTGTGTAGATTTAACGTTTTTATTTGTTTTTAGTTAAAGGAATTTTTATGTAAATTTTTATTTGTTTCTAGTTATAAGAAGCATTGTGTGTAAATTTACATTTTTTTTTTTTTTGTTTTTAGTTAAAGGAATTTTATGTAAATTTATGTTTTTTGTTTGTGTTTAAAGTGGTAGTAAACCCGCATTTTTTTTTTCTATATATATATATATATATATATATATATATATATATATATATATATATATATATATATATATATATATATAATAAATATAAAAAAAATAATAATAAATATAAAAAAAATAATAATAAATATAAAAAACATAATAATAATATATATACACACACACTATATTATATATATATATATATATATATATATATATATATAATAAATATAAAAAAATTATAATAATAATTATATTAAAATGTAATATATATATATATATATATATATATATATATATACACACACACACATATACACACTTTATATATATATATATATATATATAAAGTGTGTATGTGTGTGTGTGTGTGTGTGTATATATATATATATATATATATATATATATATATATATATATATATATGTATATGTATTACATTTTAATATAATTATTATTATAATTTTTTTATATTTATTATATATATATATATATATATATATATATATATATATATATATAATATATATATATATATATATATATATATATATATATATTATTATTATATATATTATTTATATATATATTTATTATATTTTTTATATATTATTATTATTATTTTTTTTATATTTATTATTATTAATATATATATATATATATATATATATATATATATATATATATATATATATATATATATATATATATATATATATAATTTTGTAAACCTGTAAGTCAAAAGGGATAATAAGCTAGTATACACCGCATACTAGCTCATTATGAAATGCTTACCTTTTTAGAACAAGGCGTCGCAGATGATCTCGGTCCACGCCATGGGAGTGGACATTTTCCCTCTGCGTGTCTTCCGGGTATCGTGGCTCCGGCGCTGTGAGTGGCCGGAGCCACGATGTCCTCACTCCCGCGAACGCCCGCCAGAGAATTATTTCCGGCAAGGCGTCTGCTGGGCTATTTAGCCGAGAAACTCGGAGCGCATGCGCCGCTGAAGTCAGGTTTAGGAGATATTCTTTTTCCCTACAGGTACGAATTATTATAGGTTTACCTGTAGGTAAAAGTAAAAAAAAAAAAGGGGGGGTATACAACCGCTTTTATAGAAAGCATTTTGTGTAAATTTATGATTTTTCTTTCTAGTTCAAGGAATCGTATGTAAAGTAATGTTTTTATTTGTTTTTAGTTAACGGAAGCATTGTGTGTGAATTTTTACCCTTTTTTTTTTACTTTTATTTAATGCAAATCGCCTAAATAATGCGCCGGCGTTTAATGGCCATTTGTGTTTCCCTTTTATACATCGCTGCATATATTCTGTAGATTTTGGTGTCTTTTTACCTTTTTTGTAGTTTGTTGTTCTGTCTGTAGCAACTTCCCTTCTGTACTCTATCATTATCTATGGTGAGCGCGTTCATTCATTGCCATGGACCATCCCTTCGGGAGATCCTTTCTCAGAAAAGAGAACTGGTCAGTCCGCTGCCTTCGTCTTTAACAGAATCCTCAGAAGTTTCTATTCTCTCCGGAGTCGCAGCGCCTGGGGGGAAGAAAAAATAGTATTTTAGCATGAGGGGCTGGGGCACGCCATTGGCAGTCCAGTGATTTTTTTATTCTGATAGAAAAATGCATGGATGGTGATTCATTATTATTTTTTTTTTTTATTACCATTTTTTTATACAGGATCAAGGCCCGGTTCACACTTGTGCGATGCCAGACATCGCATGTGATTCGCAGTGCACTGCTGTTCACCTTGCATGCAATGTCTGTGCGGTGCGATTTCAGCCATACTATCTCTTCACATTGCATGCGGTGCGATTTCAGCCTTACTACCTCTTCACATTAAATGCGATGTCTGTGCGGTGCGATTTCAGCCATACTATCTCTTCACATTGCATGCGGTGCGATTTGAGCCTTACTATCTCTTCACATTAAATGCAGTGCAATTTCAGCCATACTACCTCTTCACATTACATGCAATGTCTGTGCGGTGCGATTTCAGCCTTACTATCTCACATTACATGCGATGTCTGTGCGGTGCGATTTCAGCCTTACTATCTCTTCACATTACATGCGATGTCTGTGCGGTGCGATTTCAGCCTTACTATCTCTTCACATTACATGCGATGTCTGTGCAGTGCGATTTCAGCCTTACTATCTCACATTACATGCGATGTCTGTGCAGTGCGATTTCAGCCTTACTATCTCACATTACATGCGATGTCTGTGCGGTGCGATTTCAGCGTTACTATCTCACATTACATGCGATGTCTGTGCGGTGCGATTTCAGCCTTACTATCTCTTCACATTACATGCGATGTCTGTGCGGTGCGATTTCAGCCTTACTATCTCTTCACATTACATGCGATGTCTGTGCGGTGCGATTTCAGCCTTACTATCTCACATTACATGCGATGTCTGTGCGGTGCGATTTCAGCCTTACTATCTCACATTACATGCGATGTCTGTGCGGTGCGATTTCAGCGTTACTATCTCACATTACATGCGATGTCTGTGCGGTGCGATTTCAGCCTTACTATCTCTTCACATTACATGCGATGTCTGTGCGATTTCAGCCATACCAACTCTTCACATTACATGTAATGGCTAAAATCGCACCGCACAGAAATACAGATAGTATGGCTCATATCGCACCGCATTCAGTCCATACTATCTCTTCACATTGCATGCGGTGCGATTTCAGCCTTACTATCTCTTCACATTGCATGCGGTGCGATTTCAGCCTTACTATCTCTTCACATTGCATGCGGTGCGATTTCAGCCTTACTACCTCTTCACATTGCATGCGGTGCGATTTCAGCCTTACTACCTCTTCACATTTCAAATGCGATGTCTGTGCGGTGCGATTTCAGCCTTACTATCTCACATTACATTTGATGTCTGTGCGGTGCAATTTCAGCCTTACTATCTCTTCACATTACATGCGATGTCTGTGCGGTGCGATTTCAGCCTTACTATCTCTTCACATTACATGCGATGTCTGTGCGGTGCGATTTCAGCCTTACTATCTCTTCACATTACATGCAATGTCTGTGCGGTGCGATTTCAGCCTTACTATCTCTTCACATTACATGCGATGTCTGTGCGGTGCGATTTCAGCCTTACTATCTCTTCACATTACATGCAATGTCTGTGCGGTGCGATTTCAGCCTTACTATCTCTTCACATTACATGCGATGTCTGTGCGATTTCAGCCATACCAACTCTTCACATTACATGCAATGTCTGTGCGGTGCAATTTCAGCCATACTACCTCTTCACATTGCATGCGGTGCGATTTCAGCCTTACTATCTCTTCACATTACATGTGATGTCTGTGTGGTGCGATTTCCGCCATACCATCTCTTCACATTACATGTAATGGCTAAAATCGCACCGCACAGAAATACAGATAGTATGGCTCATATCGCACCGCATTCAGTCCAAACACGCACAGGACCCTTTTTTTCTGTTTGGTCCAGAATCGGATCGCATGTGTGTTCACACCTATGCGATCCGATTCATGTCCGAACTGCCAGTTCGCAGTGAGATACGCGAGCTGAAATGGGGGTGTCGTTAACATATAATGACGCTCCCCAGCAGTTCGCATATGGCAGTGTGAACTGCCGTGCGAGTTGGGAACCCGCAGTGGATTCGCAGGGTTCTCGCATCGCACCCGTGTGAACCGGGCCTTGTAGAGCGCCTACAGTTTTCGCAGCGCTTTACAACATGAGGGCAGACAGTAGAGATACAATACAGGAGGGATCAGAGGGCCCTCATCATTAGAGCTTACATTCTAGGAATCTAATTTAGATTCCAATGGCTTTGGTTCACCCCAGTGCAGTGCGTTCCAGTGCAGTCAACAAAAGTAGAACATGTTGCATTTCGTTTTGTATGGAATGCGTTTGAAATGTGGAAAAACGCATAAAAAAACGCACGCGTCCTCAGCTGAGGGCAACGCAGTGTCTAAGTGGTTAGCACTACCGCCTGGCAGCACTGGGGTCATCAGTATGAATCCCAACCACGGCACTACCTACCTGGAGTTTGCATGTTCTCCCTGTGCGGGTTTCTTCAAGGTGCTCCGGTTTCCTCCCACACTCCAAAGACATGCTGGAAGGTTAATTGGCTCCTAATATGTATGAATGTGAGTAGTTGGGGACCTTTTAGATTGTAAGCTCCTTGTGGGCAGGGACTGATGTGACTGTACAATATACACTCCGCGGTAGACAGGAATGTAGCTCCGAACAGGGCCTGATAGGAGGGTGAGGGGGGGCACTATGTGCGCCGCATTACTATTCTCTTTGGAGTGCCCAAAGGTCTTTTACAATCCTATAGAGCAGTGGTCTTCAAAATGCGGCCCGGGGGCTGGATGCGACCATTTGCTTGCATTTATGTGGCCCTTGAGGTACCTTTACTCCCACTGATGCAAGACCCCATTTCTCCCACTGACACCAACAATGGGGCATTATTCTTGGTGGGGACATTAACAACGGGGCACTATTTCTCCCATTGACACCAACAATGGGGCATTATTCCTTCCACTGATACAAATGATGGGGCAATTTTCACCTACTGACACCAACAATGGGGCACTATTTATCTCACTGATATGAATGATGGGGCACTGTACCTCCCACTGATACCAATGATGAGATACTATTCCTCCCACTGACGCCAATGACAGTTACGAGCATGACTCCCACAAACAGAGGCGTATTGTATTGTATTGTATTGTATTGTATTGCGAAACGCTTGTTAACAGAGTTACTCGCAATCCGAGGTTCCACTGTTTATCTAATGCCTTGGAAATTCTTTAGTACCCTTCTCCTGACTGATGCCTTTTTAACAAGATCCCTCTGTTGCTTTGGAAGCTCCCTGCGGACCATGGCTTTTCCTGTAGGATGAGATTAAGAAAATGTCAGGAAAGACCTACTAGAACAGCTTAACTTTTATCTGGGGTTATTTAGAGGCACTTTAAATCAGGGCTCGACAAAATGCGAGCGCCCGGTCGCAATTGCGACAAGAAATTGTGACCTGGAGCCCGGGGATGCTTAGGCCTGCAGAAGGTAGATTAGGGATTTATTGCAGGTGGCGTGTCGGGAGTCTGCATGGGCATCCTTCTAACTTTCAAAAACCCTCAGAACTCCCCAAAGTGCTCAGGATAGAAGAACTCCTCTCTGGAACATGGAGCCTTAGCAAGACTCTGCTCTTGGTTAAAGGGGAGCAAGCTGGGTGAGGGGATCGCTGCGATCGCGCCTGGCACCCGCGCCTGCCGGTAATTGAGGCCGCGGCTTTGCTTAGGCCTGCAGAAGGCCGCGAAGCCGCGGCCTCAATAATTAATTTATCTTTGTCTCATTTTTATACATCACAGAAACCTGACATTTTATCAGGTGTGTAGATTTGTATATCCTCTGTATGTCTGCATGTGTGTTGTGTCTGTGCATGCATTATTTTTGTTTATGTAAACGAATCACCGCTGATGTAACATTGTATTCTGTTTCTTTAAGTAAACCTGTTTCTCCAGTAGAGTGGCTTAGAATGAATCGTACATTGATTTCATAAAGCACATTAGATCTCCTAAGTTATATATCCGTCTCATATAAGTGAGATCCACGTGGAATTTGATCTCTAACGAACTGTAATTTCATTCTGTCTAATATGCTCTTTGTTGGATTGTGAAACCTCATCCAATGGAAAAAACATACACTATATTGTCAAAAGTATTGGGACACCTGCCTTTTTACATGCACTTGAACTTTAATGGCATCCCAGTCTTGCTCCGTAGGGTTCAATACTGAGTTGGCCCCGCCCTTTGCAGCTATAACGGCTTCAACTCTTCTGGGAAGGCCGTCCACAAGGTTTAGGAGGGTGTCTATGGGAATGGTTGACCATTTTTCCAGAAGCACATTTGTGAGGTCAGGCACTGATGTTGGACGAAAAAGCCTGGCTCGCAGTCTGCGCTCTAATTCATCCCAAATGTGTTCTATCGGGTTGAGATCAGGACAGGTCAGGTTCAGACCAATTAAGTTCCTCCACCCCCAGACTCGCTCATCCATGTCTTTATGGACCTTGCTTTGTACACTGGTGTGCAGTCATGTTGGAACAGGAAGGGGCCGTCCCCAAACTGTTCCCACAAAGTTGGGAGCATGAAATTGTCCAAAATGTCTTGGTATGCCGACACCTTAACCACTTGTCATCTGCCCACCATCAAATGACGGCGGGCAGACGACTCCATTATCCTGACATCAAGTCATATGACGTGATGTCCCTTTAAAGCCGCGCGCGCGCACCCGCCGCTCTGCGGGGATCCCGTGCGAGTGCCCGGCGGCAACGATCGCCGCCGGGCACACGCGATTGCTCAGTAACTGAGCGGGGACGTGCAGCTCTGTATGTAAACACAGAGCTGCACGTCCCTGTCAGGGAGAGAGGAGATCGATTGTGTCCCTTGTACATAGGGACACAATCGGTCACCTCCCCCAGTCACCCCCCCCCTCCCCCCACAGTTAGAACACTCATAGGACACACATTTAACCCCTTCCCCGCCCCCTAGTGGTTAACCCCTTCACTGCCAGTCACATTTATACAGTAATCAATGCATATTTATAGCATTGTTCACTGTATAAATGTAAATGGTCCCAAAAATGTCAGAAAAGTGTCCGAAATGTCCGCCATAACGTCGCAGTCCCAATAAAAAAATCGCAGATCGCCACCATTAATAGTAAAAAAAAAAAATGCCATAAACTATCCCCTATTTTGTAAACGCTATAAATTTTGCGCAAACCAATCGATAAACGCTTATTGCATTTTTTTTTTTACCAAAAATATGTAGAAGAATACGTATCGGCCTAAACTGAGGGAAAAAATATTTTTTTTATATATTTTTTGGGTTATTTATTATAGCAAAAAGGAAAAAAATATTGCATTTTTTTAAAAATTGACGCTCTATTTTTGTTTATAGCGCAAAAAATAAAAACCGCAGAGGTGATCAAATACCACCAAAAGAAAGCTCTATTTGTGGGAAAAAAAGGACGCCAATTTTGTTTGGGAGCCACGTCGCACGACCGCGCAATTGTCCGTTAAAGCGACGCAGTGCCGGAAGCTTATATTTTGTCTAAGCAGGAAGGGGGTGTAGGTGCACAGTAGGTAAGTGGTTAAAGAGGTTGTAAAGGTAAAAGTTTTTTTACCTTAATGCATCCTATGCATTAAGGTAAAAAAACATCTTGCAGCGAGCCCCCGTTTTAGTTACCTTACCGTTCAAAACTCCCGGGCGCGTCCACGTCATCCTCTTTGGTTCCCAGCCTGGCCGTTGATTGGCTAGGCTGGGCGGATTGATAGCAGCGCAGCCATTGGCTGGCGCTGCTGTCAATCAGAGCGGATGACGCAGCGTGCCGGGGGGCGGAGCCGAGTTATACAGTCGGCGGCTATGGCCGCCGCTGTATCACGGGAGCGCGCTCGCAAAAGCTTTCCACCCTGCGAACGCCCTCGCATGAAGATGGAAAGCTTTTGCGAGGAGGAGCCCAGACAGCCACCGAGGGACCCCAGAAGACAGCTTTCGAGGCCACTCTGTGCAAAACGAACTGCACAGTGGAGATAAGTATAACATGTTTGTTATTTTTTTTAAAAGCCCTGACTTTAGTGTCCCTTTAGGTCCCTTTCACACTTTTACGACTTCAAAGTCGCGCGATTTTACCGCGATTTCAATGAATGCCTGTGTAAGTGGCATCAAAATCGGACCAAAGTAGTGCAAGGACTACTTTGAAGTCGGCACTACTTAAAGTCGTGCCAGTATGAATGGTAGTCATTGAAAATAATGGAGATTGACTTGTCATATGATTTTTGCAGTCCAAAATCGTGGGACAAGTCGTATAAGTGTGAAAGGGGACTTAAGAGTTCCAGTCACTGGAACCAATCTAACTTTCTTTAAAAACGCACTACAACACAAAGCATGTGTTATTTGACATGTATGCCATGTGCACAGGGTCATCTTTTCACATGGGAGTTTCCCGGTGGGCCGATGGCTCAGTGGGCCAGTTGTCACTGACAGTGTCACTCACTCGTCTCTCTGAGTCTCTCTGTCTGTGTGGATGTCACATTTACAATCATGCTCTTACACCCAGACGGCGCCAGCCAATAGACATTATTGCTGCCACGACTTCCCTCCCCTTAAGTTTACAGCCCTGTCCTGGCGGCGTGACGTCACTCACAGCTGGAGGTGGGAGGGGATAATAATGGGAGGAGTGTAGAGAGCTGCTTGCTGCATCCAAAAGGAGCCAGCGCCGCCAAAGTGTCCTCAATTCTCCATTCTTACAGATGGTAAGCCCCAGGACCTGCAGTGGGCAGATTGTGGCCCTTGATGGCTTAGTTGGTACCCTGGCATACCCCCTCACCCAGCTCGCTCCCCTTTAACCAATAGCAGAGGCTTGCTAAGGCTCCATGTTCCAGAGAGGAGTTCTTCTATCCTGAGCACTTTGGGGAGTTCTGAGGGTTTTTGAAAGTTAGAAAGAGGTCCATGCAGACTCTCGACACGCCACCTGCAATAAATCCCTAATCTACCCAATTCATCAGAGCCGCCCACAGGATTGCAGACCTCTGATTCATTCCTTAGTCCCCCCCCCCCCCCCATAGGGCCCCAGAGATTATTGGCTCACTGTAGATTACAAGTCATATTTATGGCCCCGTCCTACATATATGCCTGACATCGGGAATATCACAGGCTGGTTGAAATCCTATGGATGGGCCCCCATGGACAGGGGTGGGTTATGGGTTTTACTTCTCAAGTGCCGTTGTCCTCCTTGGTGTCACTGACTGCTGGACATCCCAAGTGTAGTGACAGGCAATGCCTTCATCTGCTTTTTTCTCTTGAAGGATGGGGCAATCTTTGGTTCCGGCATCATTCAGGGTCGCCGTCTACTTCCTGGATTGAGATGTAGACACAGATCAGTTCCTGTTGCAGCCTAACATTGTGTGTTATGGTGCCCCCTAGCAGTTGGTGTTGGCTTACATGAGGCATGGAGCAGTTGGTCTTCACCAGGGCTCCTGATGTTGGAGGTGGCCAGAAACTTTAGTGGGCCCTTTATTGTAATTATTATACTCGTCACAACCCTTCAAGATTGCCACAACAGGGTTCACTGTGCACAGTACTGTAGACAAGAGCGTAGTCAGGTCAGACAATACTGTAGACCAGAGAGTGGTGGGGTCAGGCAATACTGTAGACCAGAGAGTGGTGGGGTCAGGCAATACTGTAGACCAGAGAGTGGTGGGGTCAGGCAATACTGTAGACCAGAGAGTGGTGGGGTCAGGCAATACTGTAGACCAGAGAGTGGTGGGGTCAGGCAATACTGTAGACAAGAGCGTAGTCAGGTCAGACAATACTGTAGACCAGAGAGTGGTCGGGTCAGGCAATACTGTAGACCAGAGAGTGGTCAAGTCAGACAATACTGAAGACCAGAGAGTGGTCGGGTCAGACAATACTGTAGACCAGAGAGTGGTCGGGTCAGGCAATACTGTAGACCAGAGAGTGGTCGGGTCAGGCAATACTGTAGACCAGAGAGTGGTCGGGTCAGGCAATACTGTAGACCAGAGAGTGGTGGGGTCAGACAATACTGTAGACCAGAGAGTGGTGGGGTCAGACAATACTGTAGACCAGAGAGTGGTGGGGTCAGACAATACTGTAGACCAGAGAGTGGTGGGGTCAGACAATACTGTAGACCAGAGAGTGGTGGGGTCAGACAATACTGTAGACCAGAGAGTGGTGGGGTCAGACAATACTGTAGACCAGAGAGTGGTGGGGTCAGACAATACTGTAGACCAGAGAGTGGTGGGGTCAGACAATACTGTAGACCAGAGAGTGGTGGGGTCAGACAATACTGTAGACCAGAGAGTGGTGGGGTCAGACAATACTGTAGACCAGAGAGTGGTGGGGTCAGACAATACTGTAGACCAGAGAGTGGTGGGGTCAGACAATACTGTAGACCAGAGAGTGGTGGGGTCAGACAATACTGTAGACCAGAGAGTGGTGGGGTCAGACAATACTGTAGACCAGAGAGTGGTGGGGTCAGACAATACTGTAGACCAGAGAGTGGTGGGGTCAGACAATACTGTAGACCAGAGAGTGGTGGGGTCAGACAATACTGTAGACCAGAGAGTGGTGGGGTCAGACAATACTGTAGACCAGAGAGTGGTGGGGTCAGACAATACTGTAGACCAGCGAGTGGTCAGGTCAGGCAGGTGGAAGGCATGAGCATAGTTAGGACAAGGCAGGGTCCGAGACAGGTGAGAGAGTAGTCAGGTCAAAGCAGGTGAGACAGTAGTCAGGTTAGGGCAGACAAGAGTAGCTGGGTCCAGGCAAGAGTCAAGACAGGTGAAAGAGTAGCCAGGTCCATGCAGGGGTTGAGGCAGGCAACAGCTGAGACGCAGCAGGCAAGAGACAAGTCAGGTCCAAGCATGGGTCAAGGCAGACGAGCCTAGTGGTAGCACTGGCCCTAAACCCACCTCAAAGACTGGTGCCTAAATAACCTTCTGGACGGAGGACAGGCCCAGTGTCCTTACTGTAAATTCTGGAAGTCCGGGAGGGAGCGGAGGTCCTAGGAATCCTGGAAGACCTGGCAGGGATCCTAACCTTTAGTAAATGTATAGCAGCGGCACAGAATCCAACAAGAGCTTTATATGTCACATTTAAAAAAACGTAGTGGGTCCTAACACCGACGCGTTTCTGCCTTAATCATAGCTCATTACTATGACTTCTGTAACTATATTTGCTACAAAGTTGCAATGTGTCAGCCTGCGTACTTGTGGAGAGAAGAAGGGATTGTCCTGCATGTGACTGACCTCAGCCTGTCACATTGCACCGTTGGTTGTTGAATGTTTCGCAGCACATGCGACTGTTTCCCCTTTCCTCGCCGTTCTCTGATTTGCAGAATTTTGGGGAAGTTTCTCCCTGTTGTCTGGTCACGGTGCTTTCGTCACACAGTCGCTCATGCTGTGGATTTTTCATGCTCTCGCCGTGTGACCGGATCTGATCTTCAAAGAATAGAGAGCGAGGGGTGCGGACGAGGACTCTGACAAAAAAAGGGCAGAGGAATGCTGGCCTGGCTGAGGGGCGCTGCGTCAGCTGAAATTCAAGGCAAACTGATGACAGGGCATCCGTTTGAATACAACGATCAACAACCGTTTGATTGGTTGGAGGCAGAACTTGGCTCTCTCAATATGTGTCACCACTGCGGTGTGAAATGTAGACTGACCATACACAGAGGATTCCAGAGATTTTTTTTTATAAAACAATTGGAAGTGAATGGATGACTGGTGACCCTTTTAGACCTCTCATAGAATTTCAGGGAAGTTGGTCATTCTTTACCACTAAGGATTTACCCCCTTAACCACCTGCCACCCACCCTATTACAAAATGACGGTGGCAAAGTGGTTTCAGTATCCTGACCCGACGTCATATGACGTCTTCAGGATATTGAGCTGCTGCGCACCCCCGTGGGCGTGCATCGCGGCGATCGTTGTTGCGGGGTGTCAATCTGACACCCACAACACCGATCTAGGTAAAGGGTCTCTGACGGAGACTCTTTACCACCTGATCAGCCGTGTCCAATCATGGCTGATCACGATGTAAACAAGAAGAGCCGGTGATCGGATTTCCCTCACTACGCGAGTAGAGGAGAGCCGATCGGCTGCTCCTCTGACAGGGGGTTTGTGCTAAACGCTTATCAGCGCAGTCTCCCTCCCCCCCCCCCCCAAGGATGCCCACACTAGACCCCCAGGGATGCCCACCACAGGTATGCTACCCTAGACCACCAGGGATGCCAATCGTTGCCCACAATGGGCATCACTGATTGGCAGGCATTGTTTGGCACTGATTGGCATCCATCAGTACAATTTTTTACAGTACATCCATGCCACCTATCGGTACCCATTCACGCCACCTATCAGTGCCGATCCATGCCGCCTATCGGTGCCAATCCGTGTTGCCTATCTGTGCCCATCCGTGTCGCCTATCTGTGCCCATCCATGCCACCTATCAGTGCCCATCTGTGCTGCTCATCAGTGCCACCTATCGGTGCCGCCTATCAGTGCTGCATATTGGTGCCCATCATCAGTGCCACCCCATCCGTGCTGCCTATCGGTGCCCATGCGTGCTGCCTATCTGTGCCCATCCATGCCACCTATCCATGTTGCCCATCAGTGCCACCTATCAGTGCTGCCTATTAGTGCCCATCAGTGCCACCTCATCCATGCCGCCTATCGGTGCCCATCCATGCTGCCTATCTGTGCCCATCCATGCCACCTATCCGTGCCGCCTATCTGTGCCAATCAGTGCCCCATCAGTGCTGCATATTAGTGCCCATCATCAGTGCCACCCCATTGGTGCCCATCAGTGAAGGAGAAAACATACTTATTTACAAAGTATTGTAACTAAAACAAACAAACCTTTTGTTTTTTAAAATGTTGGTTATTTTTTTTATTCTTTTAGCAGAAAACAAAAATTGCAGAGGTGATCAAGTATCATCAAAAGAAAGCTCTATTTGTGGGAACAAAATGATAAAAAAAATTGTTTGGGTACAGTGTAGCATGACCGCGTAATTGTCATTCAAACAGCACTGAAAGCTGAATATTGGTGTGGGCAGGAAGGTGTGTAGGTGCCTGGCATTGAAGTGGTTAATGACCAGGCCAATTTTTGTACCAAAATAAAATTCATACTCCCCCCCCCCCCCCCCCCCCCCCCCCCCCCCCCCCCACAAATAGAGCTTTCTTTTGATGGTATTTGATTGCCTCTGCCATTCTTATTTTTTGCGCTATAAACAAAAATAGAGCGACAATTTTGAAAACAAACCTATATTTTTTATTTTTTGCTATAAAACACGCCCAATTTTTTTTTAAAAATACAAATTTCTTCATCAATTTAGGCCAATTTGTATTCTGCTACATATTTTTATGGTGTATATAAAAAAAAAGCGTTCATTGATTGTTTGGGCAAAAGTTATAGCTTCTACAAAATGGGGGATTTTTTTTTTTTTTTTTACTAGTAATGGCAGTGATCAGCGGGACTGCAACATTGCGGTGGACAGATCAGACACCTGACGTTTTTGACACTTTTTTTTGGACCTTATTTCAGTGATCGGTGCGATAAAATATGCACTGTTGTTGTACGAATGGAATATAAAAAGCCGCGCCATTTATATTCCATTGTCTATTTTGTTTATCACACGCTTGCTGCAGCCTGTTGTCCTTGGGGGGGAGGGGTTCTATAGCGCAGTCTTTTTTGCTTTTATTGCTTTTGTTGTACGAATGACATTGGCAGGAAAGGGGTTAACATCAGGGGCGATTAAGGGGTTCACTGTATTCCCTGGGTGACGTAGAGCTATGGTGATTCGCACTAACAGCGGCTGGTCGGCAAGCATTTAATGACCATTTTAAGTTTGATCAATGCCAATTTCTAAGACTATAAATTCCCAAAATGCCAAAAATGCAGCCATATAGGCTCATTCAGGTCTAGCGCCTTTCTGGGTACCCTACTTAATCCACAAAATCTCCTACACCAGGGGTCTCCAAACTTTATAAAGCAAGGGCCACTTTACTGTCCTTTTAGATTTTAGGGGGGGCCGGACTGTGCCCATTTGGAGTAAAAAAAGGTCCCAACATCAGTGAGAAAAAATAATGCGTCATTGTTTGCTTAGAGGAATTGTGCCCCATCATCGGTGTCATTGTGGCCCTCGTTATTGGTGTCTTTGTGGCCCTCATTATTGGTGTAATTGTGGCCCTCATTATTGTCATTGGGCCCTCGTTATTGGTGTCATTGGGCCCCCATTTTTGGTCTCATTGGTCTCCGATATTGGTGTCATTTGGAAAAATTGTGCCCCATCATTTGTATCATTGGGGGGGGGTAGTGCCCCATCTTTGGTGTAATTGGGAGGAATCGTGCCCCCTCATTGGTGTGAGTGGAGGAATTATGCCCTATTGTTGGTATCAGTGGATAAACCAGTGCCCCAAGAATGTAATTGGGAGGAATCGTGCCCCTTCATTGGTGTAAGTGGGGGAATTATGCCCTATTGTTGGTATCAGTGGATGAAGTAGTGCCCCAAGAGCCTGATAAAAACAAGCAAAGGGCCACATCTGGCCCCCAGGCTGCAGTTTGGAGACTAACACCTTCCTAATAATGAGGGCTACCAATGACCTAAACGTATCATGCAATAGTTAATACATACTTTTGTCCCCCAATCATAGGCGTGCGCACAGGGTGTGCCCAGGCACACCCCAATCACTGTGTGCAGGACAGATTCCCCCTAATGCCCTGGTTCCCCCCTTATTCCCCCGCAGCACTTCCAGATTTCCTAGTCTCCTCTCCCTCCAGCTGTTGCTGCAATGTTTTGGGATGAGTGGGGAAGGGGCTGGTAAATATGTAACTTACCAGGCCCTTCTCTTTCATCATGAGTGATTTGTGCTATGTGGTTAATCTTTGGGGTGCACACCCTAATGCAATAGGCTGCGCACGCCTATGCCCCCAATAAAATTGTTCTGTTTCAGATGCATTGACCTACCTCCATAGACGCAGTTCGTCCTGACCGTGTGATCACCTGCTGACCTCGCACCATCCACAGGCAGCTCGACTCTTCAATAAGACACACACAGCAGTTTAATCCAATGCAATTTTTCTTTAGATAAGTCCAGTATGGAGCATGGAACAGTGACTGATGGAACATGGAAGAAACAGGGAGGGTTTAGCTAGGACTGAGCTAATTAGCTCTAAACAGGAGGGGAGGACAGAGGGAGTTACCAAATCGTTCAAGTAAACAAGTTGTAGTGCCTCTAAACCACCAGTAGATGTCATCAGAACAATAGTAACTTGATATGATTCAATATGACAGCAGAAAAGAAAGCATACAGTATATATATATGTATACTGTATACTGTATAATTTTTTTTTTTTTAACCAAAAATATGTAGAAGAATATGTATCGGCCTAAACTGAGGAAAATAATTTTTTTATATATTTTTTAGCATTCAGGAGAAAGATCAAGACTGATCTCTTTTGATATCAAAGGAGACAGGAACAACAAGCGCCCAGAGGCGATTTTTTAGTTCGCATGTGCCGCGCTATATAAGTTTTTTTCATTCATTCATTCATATTTATTATAGCAAAAAGTAAAAATGATTGATTTTTATTTTTCTCAAAATCGTCGCTCTATTTTTGAGTGAGTGAGTAACTTGTATAGCGCTACAAATGCGAACGAAACGGCCTCAAGGCGCTTTGCATCCAGTGAAGTGATCCTTCAGAAGAGGTGGGTCTTACGTTTTTTTTTTTTTTTTTTTTCTGAAGGCCCGATGGTTTTCTTCCATGCGGACGTCCGTGGGTAGAGCGTTCCATCTACGTTCTTCGATTTATTGTTTATGGCGCAAAAGATAAAAAAAGCAGAGGTGATCAAATACCACCAAAAGAAAGCTCTATTTGTGGGGAAATAAAAGACGTCAATTTTGTTTGGGAGCCACGTCACACGACCGCGCAATTGTCAGTTAAAGCAACACAGCGCCGAATCGCAAATGGTGGCCCGGTCATTAGGCTGCATAATGGTCCGGGGCTTAAGTGGTTAATGAACCAGCCCAACTCACCAATGGAGGCCCATTGGGGGCGTCAGACGACTCTTTATAGATGTTTTTGGTTGACTCCTCCTGAAGAAGCGACACATGTAGAGGACAATGTCTAAATCTACATCTCTGTGTTTCCACAGATACCTTGTGTAGTTTCTGGGTACCAAGATGGTCCTCAACACTATTGCGTCATAGAGCAGCATTTTGGAGTAGCCATGGGCGTCTGCAGGGCCAGCCTTTGGGGTGTGTGAGCTGTGTGGCCGCACAGGGCGCCATGGGCAACAGGGGCACCGTGCGGCCAGAGGCGTACTAAGTGCGGGGCGGGGCGCACCGGAGTGCCACACACTGGGGGGTGTCAGGCCGCCCCCCCCCCCTCTGTGACTTAAGCAGTGACAGCGTTGCCGCCGCTCCGTGACTTTAGCCGACCAGGGGGCGAGGGGTAAAGAAGGGGGGGGGGCCCACAGGATTAGTTCGCACAGGGCGCCTGAACACCTAAGGCCGGTCCTGGGTGTCCGCTCCATAGGGCAAGGGGGGGCAATTGACACCCCTGGAAAATCAAGAAGGTGTTAAAGAGTCTCGCGGCCGCCGGCTGTCTAAGCGATCACAGACCGGATGCCACACAGACACAGCGAGCAGAGTGAAGCCGCCTCCCCCTACAGTGTTTGTGTGGCTGATCTGAGGTCTTGGGATGGGGGGAGAGGAGGTCCGTCTGTGCTGAAGGTGGGGGTCTGTGCTGAAGGGGGGTCTGTACATACTCTAGGCTATATTTATATGGGCATGGAGTGAAGCTGAATTATCTCAAGAGCAATTTCACACTGCCAGCTGACCGCGTTATCGGTAAAGCATCACTAAAAAGTGCTGCATTACCATCGTTTTCAGCTGCGCTATTAGGCCGCTAGCGGGCGCTTTTAACCCCTGCTAGCATTTGAAGAAAGTGTTAAATGTGTATCGCTGCTTTTCTTTCTCGTACATCACGGGACACAGAGCGGCATATTCATTACTATGTGGGTTATATGGAGTACCTTCAGGTGTGGACACTGGCAATCTCAAACAGGAAGTCCCCTCCCTATATAACCCCCTCCCCTAGAGGGAGTCCCTCAGTTTTTTCGCCAGTGTCTTAGGTGTTGGTCACGGAATAGCTTTGCTCCACATCCTTGGGATTAAGGGCGGGCTAACCGGATCTGTCCAAGGAGCCTCAGTGCCAAAGTGGACAGTACCCGGGCCCCAAGTCGTGGGGTTTTGCCTATAATGCTCCTCTTTGGAGGGCTGGACCCTGGGCCCAGGACTTGGAGTTTGAAAAAACCATAAGTTCCTGTTTGCCAGGGTGCTCTATAGGTCCAGGACAGTGGGTACCTTCATAGGACCCCAGGGCCTGAAGGTCTACTACGCTACCCACGGAGATGGGAGAAGATTGGATCAGTTTGCTGGACAAACATCCTGCAGCATGGAGCAGGTAAGGGGGAGCCTGCGGGACTTGGTTCGACAGCAGGCTCTCCGGGGTAACCTAAAAGGGGGGATAGCCTAAGTATGCTCTGCATGGGCAACCTTGTTCACTATGTCTAAAGAGAGACAGGATGACAACTTTTCTCCCCCATCACTAGGTCCCCCTGTCTAAATATGTGTGCTAGCTAAACCTGCTGTTTCTTCCTAGGGCTAGTAAGGATCCCTAGGGGCCTTTGGAGAGTCCTACCTGGCCGGGAGTTTGAATCTGCCGCCTGTTTCTGCGTTCCTGGATCTCCAGCAGCGCGGCTCCTCCATGTTCCTCCTGTTTCCGGCATACGCGCGCGCGCGTGCGCGCGCACGTCTTATTGACATTTTTCGCGCCGTTCAGACAGGAGGGCGGGGGGGGGCGTGCCTGCGGCGTCATACAGGGGCGCGCCTTTGTGCTGTTATAGACAGCAGGCATGGTCAGTGCTCAGTCTGAGGCTGATTTTCACAGGAGAGGACGCAGAGCGGCAGAACAGTGACTCCCGGTGGCGGAAGAGGGGTAGTACATCTGGACTTTGTTCCAAATACCTTTTTTGTTAAGCCAAGAAATCCCCCTTTCTTGCAGCAGGTTTGGAGGCTGGCAAACTTAGTTTGGGGTCACGGTATGTTGTCAAAAGAAAATATATAATATATTTAAAAAAAAAAAAAAAAAAAAGGAGAACATACGGGATCCCATCAGTTTGGGCATTAGTAATCTATTGTCCCCTAAACTCTGATTTTTTACTCCTGCCCACTACAGTCTGTTGTGTGGGCGGAGTCCCTCGATTTTGTATTATGGCTTCCAAGGGTTCGGGGTCAAAGGGTACAAAAAAAGACCAAAAAACAAAAGGGTTCCCTTTCTGATTCTGATATGCCGATACTTTCCCCGCAACTTATTAACATAAGAAGCGCCTTGGATAAACCATTAGGGGGATCTGGTGCGGAGGCTGGCCCAGATCAGCCCAGCCCTGTGTTTATCACAGAGGAGATGCTAGCCGTATCCCTAGGGGGGCTAGAAGAGAGAATAGCAACATTGATCGCTAGAGCTATTCCTGGTAAGAAACGGGTTAGATCCCCATCACCAGGAGGTGTGTCCTCAGATGCTGAGATTCTCTCTCCAGAGGAATTGGAATCACAGGAGGATCAACTAGACCTGAACCAAGAGGGTTCAGGGATTGAGGGATCTGCCTCTGAGGAACCATTTTCAGACTCCCAGACAGAAAGACTGTGGGTACAGTCTTTGACGGACATGGTCCGCTCAGCATTTAGTTTACCATTGCCAGAGTCTCAGGTTCCTCCGGTATCCTCTCTGGGCTCTTTGAAAGCTCCGTTAAACAACGCAGTTTTTCCGGTCCATCCTCTCTTGGAGGAATTGATCTTTCGGGATTGGGTACGGCCGGACAGGATTTTTCTGCCACCGAAAAGATTTGCGGTCATTTACCCCATGGAGGAAAAGTTCTCCAAGAGGTGGAGGCTCCCAGTAGTGGATGCAGCCATCTCATGTGTGAATAAATCACTAACTTGCCCGGTGGAAAACATACATATGTTTAAAGATCCAGTTGATAAAAGATTAAAAACACTTTTAAAAGCATCCTTTGCTACGGCAGGAGCAGTGGTGCAGCCAGCGGTGGCTGCAATTGGAGTTTGTCAGGCATTAAAAGACCAGACAAAGGAAATGTTAAGGGACATGCCTACCCAACAAGCAGAAGAGTTTTCTGACATTCCCAGAGCTCTGTGTTTTGCGGTAGATGCTATAAAAGATTCCATCCAGCAGGCCTCTCGTTTATCACTATGTTTGGTGCACATGAGAAGGCTCTTATGGTTGAAGAACTGGGCGGCGGAGCCACCATGCAAAAAGCTTCTGGCAGGGTTTCCCTTCCATGGAGGACGACTCTTCGGAGAGGATCTGGATAAATATATTCAGACTATTTCAAATGGCAAGAGTACCCTTTTACCGGTCAAAAAGACATTCCGGGCTCCTACATTTAAAAGGCAGCTCTTTCCTGTCTCAGGGCCCTCAAATTCCAGGCAGTATCGACGGCCGCCTGCACGATCCAACGTTAACAGTAGATCGCAGGGACAGACCCCTGGGGGTAAGAGGCCGTGGTATCGCAAGCCGTCAAAGACAGCCCCTAAGTCTGCCTTATGAAGGGGCGCCCCCACTCTTGCGGGTGGGGGGAAGGCTTTGTTTCTTCTCAGAGGTTTGGGAAGCCAAGATCCCCGACAAATGGGTCCGGGCATCTGTAACCACAGGTTACAGACTGGAGTTTCTAAGGTATCCTCCGCCTCATTTTCAAGAATCAAGGCTACCAAGGGATCCAGCAAGGAAGGCCTCAATGCTGGCAGCTTTGGATCACCTGCTTGGCCAGGACGTAATTATAGAAGTGCCAGCCCAAGAGCAAGGCCTAGGTTTCTATTCCAATCTCTTTGTCATACCAAAGCCCAACGGCGATGTCAGGCCAATCTTGGACCTAAAGAGGTTAAACGGTTACCTAAGGGTTCGTTCCTTCCGGATGGAATCCATCCGGTCAGCAGCCGCCGCGCTTCAGAAGGACGATTTTCTGGCCTCCATAGACATAAAGGATGCTTACCTTCATGTACCAATCTTTCAGTCGCATCAAAGGTTTTTACGCTTCGCGGTGGGGCAGCGACACTTCCAATTCAGGGCGCTCCCCTTCGGGCTGGCCACGGCCCCCCGGGTATTCACGAAGATCCTAGCCCCAATTCTGGCCAATTTAAGGATCCAAGGGGTCACAGTCCTAGCATACTCGGACGACCTTTTATTAATAGATCACTCACGGCCGGGTCTGCAAAAGGCAGTAAACCTCACGGTTCGGTACCTCGAAGAATTCGGCTGGGTCCTGAACCGGGGAAAGTCAGCGTTCCAGCCTACAAAGCAGTTGGAATACCTCGGCATGAGGTTAGACACAGAACATCAAAAGGTGTTCCTGCCCCTTGTAAAGATCGAAGCTATCAAGGGGTTGGTTCAGTTGGTTCTAAACAAGAAAAAAACAACTATTCGCCTGTGTATGCGATTACTAGGCAAGCTAGTGGCCACATTCGAGGCAGTACCTTACGCTCAGATCCACACTCGCGTCCTACAGGCAGCCATTCTAGCAGCCTGGGGCAAGAGGGCACATGCCTTAGAGTCCCCTTTGACGCTATCATCAAGGGTCCGACAAAGCCTGGCCTGGTGGTTGAACCCTCAGAATCTTCTAAAGGGAAAATCCTTCAGCCCTGTTGTCTGGAAGGTAGTTACCACAGACGCCAGCCTGGCAGGCTGGGGGGCGGTCTTCGAGGGGTTCTCCCGCCAGGGAACTTGGGTGAAAGCAGAGAGGCAGCTCCCCATCAATATCTTGGAAATCAGAGCTGCCCGCCTAGCCCTTCTGGCTTGGACCTCCAGATTAAAGGGGTTCCCGGTGAGAATCCAGTCAGACAATGCCACGGCGGTGGCATACATAAACCACCAAGGGGGAACCAGGAGCCAGGCCGCTCAGAGGGAGGTGAACTTGATTTTTCAATGGGCAGAGGTTCATGTACCCTGCATTTCAGCGATATTCATTCCCGGAGTGGACAACCTGCAGGCAGACTTCTTAAGTCGCCAGAGTCTGTTGCCAGGGGAGTGGTCTCTGCATCCCCAGGTCTTTCAGACAATCTGCCAGAGGTGGGGAATGCCGGACGTAGATATAATGGCATCCAGGTTCAACAAGAAACTAGACAGGTTCGTGTCGCGAGCGAGGGATCCTATGGCCTGCGGAACCGATGCGTTGGTTTGCCCTTGGCATCAATTCAGACTTCTATATGCATTCCCTCCACTACAGTTACTCCCGCGCCTGTTGCGCAAGATCAGAGTGGAGAACAAGCCAGTCATTCTAGTAGCTCCGGCTTGGCCCCGGAGGACTTGGTACTCACTAGTCCTGAAGATGGCAGTGGGAGACCCTTGGACTCTTCCTCTACAACCAGACCTACTCTCACAAGGCCCGATCCTCCACCCTACATTACAGCGTCTAAATTTGACGGCCTGGAGGCTGAATCCCTGATTCTCAGGGATAGAGGCCTGTCTAGGCAGGTAATTCCTACCCTGATTAGGGCTAGGAAGCCGGTCTCCAGGGTGATTTATTACAGGGTGTGGAGGAACTACGTAGGCTGGTGTGAATCCAAAAGATGGAATTCCCGCAAATATACTATTGATAGGGTGTTAAGTTTTCTCCAGCTAGGAGTGGATAAAGGCCTGGCACTAAGCACAATCAAGGGACAGATCTCAGCTCTGTCAGTGTGGTTTCAGAGGCCGCTGGCCACCCACTCGCTGGTAAAGACCTTCTTACAGGGGGTCTTGCGTATTAATCCTCCTGTCAAGTCACCAATTTGTCCATGGGACTTAAATCTTGTCCTGTCCACTCTACAGAAACAGCCTTTTGAGCCGTTGGCTGAGATTCCTTTACTCTTACTGACAAGAAAGTTGGTTTTCTTGGTCGCCATAGTTTCGGCCAGGAGAGTGTCAGAATTAGCAGCCTTATCGTGTAAGGAACCATATCTCGTTCTGCATAAGGACAGGGCAGTTCTCCGGCCCCATCCTTCCTTTCTACCAAAGGTTATATCCAAATTTCACTTAAACCAGGATTTGGTACTTCCATCCTTCTTTCCAAAACCTACATCTAGAAAGGAGGGGTTGCTGCATACCTTGGATATTGTCCGGGCCATGAAGGCCTATCTTAAAGCTACAGAAAAGATCCGGAAAACAGATGTGTTATTCGTTCTACCAGATGGCCCCAAGAAGGGGCAGGCAGCTGCAAAATCCACCATCTCGAGATGGATTAGACAATTAATCATTCAAGCCTATGGGTTGAAGAGGTTGCCTCCTCCGTTGTCGGTAAAGGCCCATTCTACCAGGGCCATGGGCGCCTCTTGGGCAGCACACCATCAGATCTCTATGGCTCAGATATGCAAGGCGGCAACGTGGTCATCAGTCCACACGTTTACAAGGTTTTATCAACTAGACGTGAGAAGAAATGCGGATGCGGCCTTTGGTCAGGCAGTACTACAGGCTGCAGTTTGAAATCCTCGGGATCAGAAACACCCTTGGTTATAAAAAAAAAAAAAAAAAAAAAAAGTTTTTTTCTTGACTAAGTTGGAATTATTATTATGATTTGAGTTTATCTCTAAATTGAATCCTTCTTTGGAAGATGTCTACCTCCCCTCATTAAAGCATTGCTTTCGGACATCCCACATAGTAATGAATATGCCGCTCTGTGTCCCGTGATGTACGAGAAAGAAAAAGGGATTTTTAAATACAGCTTACCTGTAAAATCCTTTTCTTGGAGTACATCACGGGACACAGAGCTCCCACCCCTCTTTTGGGTGACCATTTTGGGAGGCATACTGCTTGCTACAAAACTGAGGGACTCCCTCTAGGGGAGTGGGTTATATAGGGAGGGGACTTCCTGTTTGAGATTGCCAGTGTCCACACCTGAAGGTACTCCATATAACCCCACATAGTAATGAATATGCCGCTCTGTGTCCCGTGATGTACTCCAAGAAAAGGATTTTACAGGTAAGCTGTATTTAAAAATCCCTTTTTTTTTAGTGGACGCCCATGGGAGTAGCCCTTGACAATTCCTCCCCTTTTCCTCCCGATCATTATGTTGGCTTTGATTGCCTGTGGTTGTCACTTGACAGCTTGGCTTCACCTTCCCCCATGCTGTGCAAGTAACAAGGTGGTGGCACCCAACGTGGGAATAGTGGGGTCTCTGGAGGCGGAGGAGGGGGGGGAGTTTCTGTTCACTGATTGTCCTTTGGTGAGTTGTTTAGGAGATGATATATGGAAATGTTTCCTGGAACCATTCCCAAAGGAAGAGGTTACTTTACAATGATGGTGTGCGAAGGGTCTGGTGATATGATATCTCTCATTATCCCTCTTCTTATAGCTCCACATCACACGGATAGAACACTAAATCACTCCAATCTCATAGAAGCTTAACATGTTTAACTGCTTCAATGCCTGGCACTTTTACCCCCTTCCTGCCCAGGCCAAGTTTCAGTTTTCAGCCAGTTGGAAGAATGTTCCTTACATTGGTGATCAGTGAGAAGAATGTCCCTTACATTGGTGATCAGTGAGAAGAATGTCCCTTACATTGGTGATCAGTGGGAAGAATGTTCCTTATATTGGTGATCAGTGAGAAGAATGTCCCTTACATTGGTGATCAGTGAGAAGAATGTCCCTTACATTGGTGATCAGTGAGAAGAATGTCCCTTACATTGGTGATCAGTGGGAAGAATGTTCCTTATATTGGTGATCAGTGAGAAGAATGTCCCTTACATTGGTGGCCAGTGGGAAGAATGTCCCTTACATTGGTGATCAGTGAGAAGAATGTTCCTTACATTGGTGATCAGTGGGAAGAATGTTCCTTACATTGGTGATCAGTGGGAAGAATGCTCCTTACATTGGTGATCAGTGGGAAGAATGTTCCTTACATTGGTGATCAGTGGGAAGAATGTCCCTTACATTGGTGATCAGTGAGAAGAATGTTCCTTACATTGGTGATCAGTGGGAAGAATGTTCCTTACATTGGTGATCAGTGGGAAGAATGCTCCTTACATTGGTGATCAGTGGGAAGAATGTTCCTTACATTGGTGATCAGTGAGAAGAATGTTCCTTACATTGGTGATCAGTCAGAAGAATGTTCCTTACATTGGTGATCAGTGGGAAGAATGCTCCTTACATTGGTGATCAGTGGGAAGAATGTTCCTTACATTGGTGATCAGTGGGAAGAATGTCCCTTATATTGGTGATCAGTGGGAAGAATGTCCCTTACATTGGTGGTCAGTGGGAAGAATGTTCCTTACATTGGTGATCAGTGAGAAGAATGTTCCTTACATTGGTGATCAGTGAGAAGAATGTCCCTTACATTGGTGATCAGTGGGAAGAATGTCCCTTACATTGGTGGTCAGTGGGAAGAATGTTCCTTACATTGGTGATCAGTGAGAAGAATGTCCCTTATATTGGTGATCAGTGGGAAGAATGTCCCTTACATTGGTGGTCAGTGGGAAGAATGTTCCTTACATTGGTGATCAGTGAGAAGAATGTTCCTTACATTGGTGATCAGTGAGAAGAATGTCCCTTACATTGGTGATCAGTGGGAAGAATGCTCCTTACATTGGTGGTCAGTGAGAAGAATGCCCCTTACATTGGTGATCAGTGGGAAGAATGCCCCTTACATTGGTGATCAGTGGGAAGAATGCTCCTTACATTGGTTGTCAGTGAGAAGAATGCCCCTTACATTGGTGATCAGTGGGAAGAATGCCCCTTACATTGGTGATCAGTGGGAAGAATGTCCCTTACATTGGTGGTCAGTGGGAAGAATGTCCCTTACATTGGTGGTCAGTGGGAAGAATGTTCCTTACATTGGTGATCAGTGAGAAGAATGTTCCTTACATTGGTGATCAGTGAGAAGAATGTCCCTTACATTGGTGATCAGTGGGAAGAATGCTCCTTACATTGGTGGTCAGTGAGAAGAATGCCCCTTACATTGGTGATCAGTGGGAAGAATGCCCCTTACATTGGTGATCAGTGGGAAGAATGCTCCTTACATTGGTTGTCAGTGAGAAGAATGCCCCTTACATTGGTGATCAGTGGGAAGAATGCCCCTTACATTGGTGATCAGTGGGAAGAATGTCCCTTACATTGGTGGTCAGTGGGAAGAATGTCCCTTACATTGGTGATCAGTGGGAAGAATGTTCCTTACATTGGTGGTCGGTAGGAAGAATGCTCCTTACATTGGTGATCAGTGAGAAGAATGTTCCTTACATTGGTGATCAGTGGGAAGAATGTTCCTTACATTGGTGATCAGTGGGAAGAATGTCCCTTACATTGGTGATCAGTGGGAAGAATGCTCCTTACATTGGTGATCAGTGGGAAGAATGTTCCTTACATTGGTGATCAGTGAGAAGAATGTTCCTTACATTGGTGATCAGTGAGAAGAATGTTCCTTACATTGGTGATCAGTGAGAAGAATGTCCCTTACATTGGTGATCAGTGAGAAGAATGTCCCTTACATTGGTGATCAGTGAGAAGAATGTTCCTTACATTGGTGATCAGTGAGAAGAATGTTCCTTACATTGGTGATCAGTGAGAAGAATGTTCCTTACATTGGTGATCAGTGAGAAGAATGTTCCTTACATTGGTGATCAGTGAGAAGAATGTTCCTTACATTGGTGATCAGTGAGAAGAATGTCCCTTACATTGGTGATCAGTGAGAAGAATGTCCCTTACATTGGTGATCAGTGGGAAGAATGTCCCTTACATTGGTGGTCAGTGAGAAGAATGTCCCTTACATTGGTGATCAGTGAGAAGAATGTCCCTTACATTGGTGGTCGGTAGGAAGAATGTCCCTTACATTGGTGATCAGTGAGAAGAATGTTCCTTACATTGGTGATCAGTGGGAAGAATGTCCCTTACATTGGTGGTCGGTAGGAAGAATGTTCCTTACATTGGTGATCAGTGAGAAGAATGTCCCTTACATTGGTGGTCGGTAGGAAGAATGTTCCTTACATTGGTGATCAGTGAGAAGAATGTCCCTTACATTGGTGATCAGTGAGAAGTTCCAGGGTATCTTCTGGAAATTTGTGGCCAATAACCTCTTGTACTCCAAGGATAAGCTTGTAGGGTACAGAACATTATTTGTTAGTCAGACCATCTAATAGCCAACTATAATCTACAATTTAAGGCCAACCATAATGAATCGCACATTAGGGGTTGGTCGGACGCACCCAGGTAGGCTTATTTAGATATAAAACGCACCTACGATGGCACTCTAATTCTGGGTAAACATAATCTGCAGGAGGGTGTTCCCACTGATTCACTGCACAGCTAAAGGTTACAATTGCCTCTAGTAATGGCCTTTTATTGCATCGGGATGCCGGCCAAGACTACACACTGTGAGATAACATTGTGTGTTGTCAGATCTACGACTTCCAGGAGCCGCCACTGTGCAGTGGATGTGATAACCATGACCATACAGCTTCCGCCGATGCCATGCCACACCGATGGTTCAGTGCTCTCTGTACAGCACTATGGAATATGTCAGAGCCATATAAATGTATAATAATGATAGGTTGTGACTGTGGTGGGGACATTAGAGTGTAAGCTCATCTGGCGCAGACCGATGTAAACGGGTCATTGTGTTCTCTGTATATCTCTGACCTATACCACAGCACTGTACAGAGAACAGTCTATGCACCGGAGGAGCTTACACTCTAATGCCCTTGCCACAGTCGCACGCTATTATTATTATTATACACTTACTGTATATAGCTCTGACATATTATGTAGAGCTGTACAGAGCACACTGAGCCAGTCACGTCAGTAATATGAGAGTGTTTTGGCAACATTAGAGTGTAAGCTCCTCTGGTGCATAGTCCAATATGCCTGGCTCGGTGTTCTCTGTACAGGACTACGGTATATGTCAGAGCTATATGAATTCATAATAATAATAATGCGCAATAGTAGTGGACAGGGCAGGACTTAGGGTGGTGGGGTGGCTCTTCCTGCTTCCTCCTCCCGTGCTGCATGGCTCTTCTTGCTTCCTCCTCCCCTGCTGCATGGCTCTTCCTGCTTCCTCCTCCCGTGCTGCATGGCTCTTCCTGCTTCCTCCTCCCGTGCTGCATGGCTCTTCCTGCTTCCTCCTTCCGTGCTGCATGGCTCTTCCTGCTTCCTCCTCCCGTGCTGCATGGCTCTTCCTGCTTCCTCCTCCCATGCTGCATGGCTCTTTCTGCTCCCATGCTGCATGGCTCTTCCTGCTTCCTCCTCCCGTGCTGCATGGCTCTTCCTGCTTCCTCCTCCCGTGCTGCATGGCTCTTCCTGCTTCCTCCTTCCGTGCTGCATGGCTCTTCCTGCTTCCTCCTCCCGTGCTGCATGGCTCTTCTTGCTTCCTCCTCCCATGCTGCATGGCTCTTTCTGCTCCCATGCTGCATGGCTCTTCCTGCTTCCTCCTCCCGTGCTGCATGGCTCTTCCTGCTTCCTCCTCCCGTGCTGCATGGCTCTTCCTGCTTCCTCCTCCCGTGCTGCATGGCTCTTCCTGCTTCCTCCTCCCGTGCTGCATGGCTCTCCCTGCTTCCTCCTCCCGTGCTGCATGGCTCTTCTTGCTTCCTCCTCCCGTGCTGCATGGCTCTCCCTGCTTCCTTCTTACGTGCTGCATGGCTCTTCCTGCTTCCTCCTCCCGTGCTGCATGGCTCTTCTTGCTTCCTCCTCCCGTGCTGCATGGCTCTCCCTGCTTCCTCCTTACGTGCTGCATGGCTCTTCCTGCTTCCTCCTCCCGTGCTGCATGGCTCTTCTTGCTTCCTCCTCCCGTGCTGCATGGCTCTTCTTGCTTCCTCCTCCCATGCTGCATGGCTCTTTCTGCTCCCATGCTGCATGGCTCTTCCTGCTTCCTCCTCCCGTGCTGCATGGCTCTTCCTGCTTCCTCCTTACGTGCTGCATGGCTCTTCCTGCTTCCTCCTCCCGTGCTGCATGGCTCTTCTTGCTTCCTCCTCCCGTGCTGCATGGCTCTTCCTGCTTCCTCCTCCCGTGCTGCATGGCTCTTCCTGCTTCCTCCTCCCGTGCTGCATGGCTCCAGGCATTCCCGGCCAGGACAAGTACTGTCAGTGAGTAAAGCAGTGACGTGGCAGCCTTTTTTGGGGGCATCAGATTGGCCTGGGGGGGTAGCTGTGTCAGTTTCATTCCAGGACACTGTATTGTCCTGGCATGAAGGTGCCCATGACAGACCTGCAAAATACAGGACTGTCCCGGCCCAGGCAATCCGGGGACACGTGGTCATCCTAGTCAAACAGAGCTATATGAATCTAAATGATCAAACATCTCTTTAACTGCAACACCAGTGCTAACCCTACCAGCACAGGGCCGATCCTAGGCAGGGTGCACAGGGTGCATTGCACCCAGGCACCTGCAGAGGTGGGGGCTCCAAACATCTAACAGACTCTCTAACAGAAGCCCTCTCTGTGTCCATCACAGAGCCCCCCCTCCGGGTCCCAATAAAGTACTCTGCTTCTCTTCCTGTATTTTGTTTATTGTTAAGGGATCATCTAAGGATCCCAGGGTAATGAAGACTTTGTGGGGGACAATCTCTGTGGTTCAGTCATTGCCATAGAAACATTTGTGAAGGGGAGGAGTTAGTAAAATTACGATGCCCATTTGGGGGCGCCAGAAATATTTCTGCACCCAGGTGCCTGTGACCCTAGGATCGGCCCTGTTCCAGCGTGTGTATTGGTGGCTCCTAGGAGGTTAATGGGTTAATGGCATGGTCAGACCAACATCTGTGCCTTCTAAACAACCATCTTGTAAGTAGCATAAAGGCCGCTAAGTGGAAATCTGGCCTCATTTGTGCCGTTGGAGGGTTTTTAGACATCAACACAGCAGACATAACACATGTGCTGTATGATATAAGACGGGCTGTCATCGCTCGGTACGATGCGGCATTCATATTTTCCTGGAGAAGGTGAAATCTTTGCAGTATCTCTATTCCCGACCCGTCTACCAGCTGGAGGTCTACAATGTAAAGGGTCCCATTTCCACTCGCCATGAGTGTACACAGACATTACAATTTTCACTGGCCGTTATAATTATTTGTTTAATTTCATTATCCTTTTATAAAACTATTTTTATATAGAGATAATTTACATTGAACTGTAGATGTCACTTTTAACATAAGGGTTCCCTGGGAGCTGAAAATTATTTCAAGGGTTCCTGTAGGGCAGGGGTCTCCACATTTTCTAAACAAAGGGCCAATTTACTGTCCTTCAGACTTTAGGGGGGCCGGACTAGGGCAAGTGGGATAAGAAAATGTACTGGAGTCCAGTGAGAATAAACAATGCCCTCTCTTTGGTGTCAGTGGAAGGAGTGGTGCCCAATTTTTAGTGTCAGTGGGAGGAATAGTCCCCCATTTTCAGGTCAGTGGTTGGAATTCTGCCACATCTTTGGGGTCAGTGGTTGGAATTCCACCTCATCGCTGGTGTCAGTGGTTGGAATTCAGCCCCAAAGTTGGTGTCAGGGGTTGGAATTCCTCCCCATTGTTGGTATCGGTGGTTGGAATTCTGCCTCATTGTTGGTGTCAGTGGTTGGAATTCTAACCCATTGTTGGGGTCAGTGGTTGGAATTCCACCCCATCGCTGGGGTCAGTGGTTGGAATTCCGCCCCCTTGTTGGTGTCGGTGGTTGGAATTCCGCCCCCTTGTTGGTGTCGGTTGGAATTCCGCCCCCTTGTTGGTTTAGGTGGTTGGAATTCCGCCCCCTTGTTGGTGTCGGTATTTGGAATTCTGCCCCCTTGTTGGTGTCGGTGGTTGGAATTCCGCCCCCTTGTTGGTGTCGGTTGGAATTCCGCCCCCTTGTTGGTTTAGGTGGTTGGAATTCCGCCCCCTTGTTGGTGTCGGTATTTGGAATTCTGCCCCCTTGTTGGTGTCGGTGGTTGGAATTCCGCCCCCTTGTTGGTGTCGGTTGGAATTCCGCCCCCTTGTTGGTTTAGGTGGTTGGAATTCCGCCCCCTTGTTGGTGTCGGTATTTGGAATTCTGCCCCATTGTTGGTGTCAGTGGTTTAAATTCTGACCCATTGTTGGTGTCAGTGTTTGGAATTCTGCCCCATCCTTGGTGAAAAGGTCTCAATGTCAAAAAAATACATTTTGTGTGAATAAGAGGAGGAATTGTGCCCCATCGTTGGTGTAATTGGGGAAGGAATTGTACTCGATCATTGGCGTCATTCGTCCCAATTGTTGGTGTCAATGGGAGTAATTGTGCTCCATCTGATTGCAGCGATGCCAAAAGTTTAGCCTAGCAACCTAACTAGAAGGGAACGCTACACTTATCCAGTGGGAGAACCTTCAGTAACTCTAAGCAACCAATCAGGCTTCAGTTGGATTAAGAATAGATGAATAATGATTGGTTGCTGGGGCACTTTTGCCCCGTACACATGGTCAGAATTTCCAACAAGAAAAGTCAGATGTGAGCTTTTGGTCAGAACTTCCAACCGTGTGTAGGCTCCATTTGGACTTTTCCTGTCGGAATTTCCACCGACAAAAATTTGAGAGCTGATTGTCAAATTTTCAGATGGAAAAGTCTGTAAAAAAAATTGAACGCATGCTCGGAAGCATTAAACTTAATTTTCTCAGCTCGTCGTAGTGTTGTACGTCACCGAGGTCTTGGCGGTCGAAAGTTCAGAGAACTTTTGTGTGACCGTGTGTATGCAAGCCAAGCTTGAGTGGAATTCCGTCGGAAAGACCATCCAAATTCAATCGTGTGTACGCAGCATTCGTATTGCTTTAGCCAGTTGGCAGCCTGCAGGTACCCCGTTGGCAGCCCTGAGGTGAGTACCCTCTCCAGACCAGGTTAGCTCTGGGACACTGAGGTCCATGGGGAACTTCTCAGGGCTGCCCATACTACATTGTGCATGGCGGCCTTCTAATATCTACGGTAAAACCAGGGCTGTATCTGTGTGATGGGGCCCTCATAGCAAGACGATTATAGTGTATCCAAACCCAAGATGGAAAAACTTCACCTATTGCAGCTTCCCAGGTCTTAGATGTGGCGGCTGCATTCATTTGTTCATATCGGACTTTTTGTAGCATTCATATTTTTTTTCAGCTGCGTGAAAAATTCTGATTGGTGTCTGTGCCGCATTTCCATGTTTTTTCCCAACAGCGTCCGAGTAGAACTGTAACCAATCATTTATCAGTATTAAAAATGAAATGTCTCACTACAGCAACAAAATCACAGAGAGGAATATCTGGGCGGCTAATATGCAGGACGGGAACGACACGAGTTCTCCTCACTTACAGAGCGTTTTCAACGTTTTATAAATGGAGAAGCTCATTGTTAAGTCCCTTTATAGCCCCATCCCCCCCCCAACATCCCTTCTCTAAACAGAATACTGAGCAATTTCATAGCCGTTGTTGGATTCAGGTTCCCAAGCTTTTATATAAGTTAATTTTCTCCAAATGAATTTCCCAAATGCTAATTGCATAGTTCACAACATCTGTGCTGTAGAATCCCCCTTTCATCAGGGTCCCCATCTGAGTCTCCCTTTCATCAGGGTCCCCATCTGAGTCTCCCTTTCATCAGGGTCCCCATCTGAGTCTCCCTTTCATCAGGGTCCCCATCTGAGTCTCCCTTTCATCAGGGTCCCCATCTGAGTCTCCCTTTCATCAGGGTCCCCATCTGAGTCTCCCTTTCATCTGGGTCCCCATCAGAGCCCCCTTTTCACCAGGATCCGTAGGGGAGTCCCCATCTGAGTCTCCTTTACACCAGAGCCCCCCTTTACGTCAGGGTCCCCATCAGAGTCTCTCTTACTTCAGGGTCCCCATCAGAGTCTCTCTTACTTCAGGGTCCCCATCAGAGTCTCTCTTACTTCAGGGTCCCCATCAGAGTCTCTCTTACTTCAGGGTCCCCATCAGAGTCTCTCTTACTTCAGGGTCCCCATCAGAGTCTCTCTTACTTCAGGGTCCCTCTTACTTCAGGGTCCCCATCAGAGTCTCTCTTACTTCAGGGTCCCCATCAGAGTCTCTCTTACTTCAGGGTCCCCATCAGAGTCTCTCTTACTTCAGGGTCCCCATCAGAGTCCCCGTTTTACCAGGATCCCCAGGAGAATCCCCCTTGCATCATCTTCATAAGAGTCTCTGCATTGCATCCGAGTCCACATCTGGATCCCCATCTGAGTCTCTCTTACATCAGTTTCCCCCTTACATCAGGATCCCCATCAGAATCCCCCTTACATCAGGGTCCCCCCTTACATCAGGATCCCGATCAGAGTCTCCCTTACTTTAGGGTCCCCTTTTCACCAGGGTCCCCAGTAGAATCCCCCTTACATCAAGATCCCCATCCAAGTCCCCCCCAATCCCCATCTATTAGGATCCCCATCCAATTAGGATCCCCATCCAAGTCCCCCCTTGCATTAGGATCCCCATCCAAGTCCCCCCTTGCATTAGGATCCCCATCCAAGTCCCCCCTTGCATTAGGATCCCCATCCAAGTCCCCCCTTGCATTAGGATCCCCACCCAAGTCCCCCCTTGCATTAGGATCCCCATCCAAGTCCCCCTGCATTAGGATCCCCATCCAAGTCCCCCCTTGCATTAGGATCCCCATCCAAGTCCCCCCTTGCATTAGGATCCCCATCCAAGTCCCCCCTTGCATTAGGATCCCCATCCAAGTCCCCCCTTGCATTAGGATCCCCATCCGAGTTCCCCCTTGCATTAGGAAGCAGGCCAGATTAGGCCCACAGGCCATAATGGGAAGACCCACATTCTAGGCTATTATGGTTGAGAGAAGCTGAATAAGAGCAAAGGCAACTCTTAAGTATTTTTATTGCTGTTCTTGTCCCTTGTTGTCTTTTTATTGTCATTTTTCCAACGGATGATAAATCCATCTGTCGGGAGAGACATCTCTCTCTGAACTCGCGCTCCTCTAATCCCGGGGGTGAGGTACATGAAGTCTCACCTTCGTCTCCTTCGTTTGTGGTCTAATAATTGTTTATGCCGCAGGGCGAGGCTATTATTACCACCAGGGTGTGCGCCGTGTTCTCGGAGTCTCTGAAAGCCGTATAATTATGTCAAAGAAAATCCGCGCATCACTTCAGTGGGAATAGAAATTATAAATGATGATTATAGATTATAAAATGTATTATGTAAGAAAAGCAGAGGATGTGTCCTCTACCTGGAAACGTTCTGTTCTCCCGCCTGCCATGTGACTTGGGATCCGATCCGCCATATTTAATATTTCCTGAATTTAGGAAGAGCCCCAGGAGGCGCACATGGCCCTTCCGACTCTCCACCCATCCTGCCATCCAAGTGGGTGGATATTATAATAAAATGACCCCCCCCCCCCCCCCCCATTCATTACTCTCCATATTTACTGATGTTTGTTCAGCAGCAGCTGCTGATCTCCAGTCCTCTGTGTCCCCGTACAGAACTAATCCCCCTCCCTTCCCCCACCAACGGCCTTCGTTGTATAGCAGGAACTGCCTAGACTTTTTTTTTTTTTTTATCAGATTTTATTCATAAATATTTTTTTTATTTCGTTTTTTAACTTTACACTTTGCCTTGCAGCACAAAGAGAATAAGAAAATGCAAAAAAAAATTAAAAACAAACAAAAAATGAATGAAAAAAATAAATACAAAAATTATGATTTTTTTTTTTTTAAACAAAAAATTGATAAAAATTATAAAAAAAAGACTATAACTTGCCAACCATCTAACTGTGAGTATACGTCATTAGTAAATACCGGGGTTATGGCTGCAGCTAGATGCCATAACCCCTGTGTTCTGTCAAGTCCTCCAACCCATCAGAAACTCAAACCGCGTAACTTCCGGTTTATTTTAAACCAGCAGTAATTGGAGTTTTTGACGAATTGGTGGTTGGACACAATGCTGGCAACCGAATAGAGTCTGGTGCAGGATATTATGAGCGGAGATTCCTACTCCGCTCCGATACTAGCCAACAAAATGGCCACCTCCGTGGCAGCGACAACTTTGTCCTCGTTAGCCGCTGTGCTGTCAAAACATCTCATTCTTCCTGTACCGGCTCTATTTGGTTGTCGGTGTTGCGTCCAACCACCAAATTCGCCCAATCTGATTACTAAGGTTTTAATTTTAAATAAACCAGAAGTGACGTGGTTGAAGTTTCTGATGGGTTGCAGATATTGGCAGAACAACGGCATCCTTTTTTTTGCTTAGCTAGTCGGCTTTCCTATAAAAGTAATCCCAGCGGCGGATTCACTGCAATATCACTTTTTTGCCTCTCCCGCCGCTCCCCGGGCTAACATTAACGATTGGTAGCTCTGGGAACCACCCGGCTTCGGCAGCATGTTTTCCATAGAGATAAGCGATGGCTAGATGGCAGGGCCGTTTGAAGGAATTAGGGGGCCCCAATCAAAATGGGGGCCCCAACCCCCCCCCCGCACACAAAGCCAAGGTTAGCGCTACATTTTTTACACCTATGTTCTTACTCCCCCCCCCCCTCCCTAGTCGATATGTTTTTCTATTCTCACCTCCCCTTCTTCCATATAGGCTGCCGCTGTAGCGTGGTTGAGCGCCTATTCCTCCTGTCAGTCCGGTGTTCTATCATTATGGGTCCCAGTCCCCTATCAGATAGTGCCCAGGCCTTGCCGTGTACCGTGTGGTACAGGAGATTCAGTTTCCTGTGTTCCCGGCCGGACTGACAGGAGTACTCAATGTGCACTTCCTGTCAGTCCGGCCAGGAACAGGAAACTGAATCTCCTGTACCACACGCGGGACCCCGGCCGGACTGACAGGACTCAAGAAGGAAGGAAGAGGAGCTCGGCCTGGTAAGGGGAAGTTGGGGGGGCCCCAGGCCAGTTCGGGGCTCCAAGCAATTGTTTGTTTTGCCTGTCCTGTAGAAACGGGCCTGCTAGATGGCCACCGCTCATCGCTGTGCTGTTGGAGGACCGGAGTGACGTCAATGTCCCGTTCGGTTCTTGAGCCATGTAAACATTTTTTTTTATTTGTTGGGTTTCTATTTACAGCTTTTTTATACAATGTGGAGGATTAACCCCTTAGATTCCACATTGTGTATAACAAGCATGCTTTACTGCATATATACAGACTGATTTTACTGTTGTTAGTTTACCACTTGCTGACCGCCCAACTGTAAATATACATAATTATTTTGACATTAAATACCGGGGCTATGGCAGCAGCTAGCTAGCGGTTAAGGGGGTGTGTCCTATGCGTACACACTTTTGCTAATGGGTGTCCCTCGTTCCCATCCCAAAACGTTGGAAGGTATGCACTTCATCCAAAAATAAAAATGTTATCAATGCATGCTTTCTGGGTCTACTATCAAAAATATCATAGTAAAATCTTTTTTTTTCCACCCCAACCAAAGTAATAATATTTACAAACAAGTATCGAAGTTTGTCACTGGAGCATAAATATTGATGTTGGCGATAAATAGAAGAAGATTTAGGCAGATACACAAACCTCGAAGTATAAAGATTTTGGGAAGTGGAAATCGTCCCTCTGCAGAAAACAAATTCCAGTTGTTTAGTGTCATTTCTTGGAAAGGTTGCATCAGATTTTTTTCAACCTTTCTGTAGCGCCCCCCCTATTTGCGGGGCATTACACTAAAGTTAGTGGGGAATGGGAGAGTTAAGTTACTCACATTCACGAATTGCCTAAATTTGGGTTGCTGCCAGCCTTGGCACTGCCTTGTAGGTCAGTCTGCATGCCAGGGGGGTGTTATTACCCCTGGGTGACAGTCGGCGCTAGAAGGGGTTCTGACAGACCCACCTTCTCCCAGCAACCAATCAGAGAAGCGGTTCTTCCTCTGGACATGCTGGTGGGAGGGTATATCTGGTGCAGTCGTCTGTGAGAGTTGTGCTATGGGCCCGCGTTCCAGGTGCGGAATCCACCTTCAGGGTGCGCGCATCCATGGGCCCCGCCATCGAGGCCTGCCTGGCCGAGGTTGCGTACCAAGCGGAACCTCATTCTAATGCAAAGAGGGGCCCCAGCGGCTTGCTGGGTCCCAGATCCTAAGCGGGAGCTGAACGGTGGGGGATCGGCTCGGGAGAACCCAGAGGCAGAAGTTGTCTGCGAGGCCTGGACGAACCACCGGGGATCCGGTCACCACGCCACATGACAGGTACACTTCAGCTGTCAGTCGGTGACCTTGAAATTGGACTTACTGGAAGGATTCATCGGTTCTAACCTTTGATAAATCTAAGAACAATTCACCAGGCCCGTGGCAGAGGCCCTGTTTTCCTCCCAGTAACTTTGTTTAAAAGTGGCCCTTCGGCTGCTAGGCTCGAGTAAATCGCTTGTCCGCGGCACTTTACCCACTCTGAGGAGAGTGGCGACGTTTGAACTTGACTGCGCTGAGAGCGGGTTTGCTCTCTCTTTGATATCCAAGGCCTGATACTACAATTCTCTCCTTGCTCAACAAGTATTCTATTCAGGCATCGGGGGTATTTGCGGGAGTACAAGTACTCGGTATCGGGACAACCTTAATAGAAATTATAATTTTTTTTCTGCTGCCATGCTACTGTACCTCAACATAATGTAACATGAAATAATGTTCTATAACATAATAGAATGAAGAACATAATGTAACATATGATATGTTATCACATAATAGAATACAGAACATCATTTATCTAACATAATAAATGATTAAAAAAACAATAAAATAGAAAGAGAAAAAAAAATATATATAATGTTAACATTATATAATAGAAAATAATATAACAAAAAATGTACATAATATAAAATGTAAAATGATACAATAGAAAACATGATTTATAATAGAAATTAGAGTTGTCCCGATACCACTTTTTTTAGGACCGAGTACAAGTACCGATACTTTTTTTTCATATACTCGCCAATACCGATACTTTTTTTAAATGTGTCCCCACATATGCAGCCGTGTCCCCCCATAAATGCGTCCGTGTCCCCCCATAAATGCGGCCATGTCCCCCCATAAATGCAGCCATGTCCCCAAACATATTGCAGCCATGTCCCCCATATATGCAGCCATGTCCCCCACATATATCCAGCCATGTCGCAAACATATTGCAGCCATGTCCCCCGTACCTAAATGATGCCGCCGCCACCGCGTTAATCACCGCGCGGGGAACATTACAGTCAGCTTTCGTTTGAATAGCTGTTTTCCCTGCCGCGCCGTGTATAGAGACACTCCCCCTTGCTCGGGATTGGACAGATCCGTCCAATCCAGAGCAAGGGAGAGTGGCGCGGCGGGGGAAAACAGCTATTCAAACGAAAGCTGACTGTAATGTTCCCCGCGCGGTGATTAACGCGGCAGCGGCGGCTTTGCGATATGCGGCGGTGGCGGGGAGGGGGGGGCAAGTATTCTATTCAGGCATCGAGGGTATTTGCGGGAGTACAAGTACTCCCGCAAATACTCGGTATCGGGACAACCTTAATAGAAATTATAACAATTTTTTCTGCTGCCATGCTACTTAACAAAATGTAACATGAAATAATGATCTATAACATAATAGAATGAAGAACATAATGTAACATATGATATGTTATCACATAATAGAATAGAATATAGAACATCATTTATCTAACATAATAATTAAAAAAACAATAAAATAGAAAGAAAATATATATATATATATAATAGAAAATAATATAACAAAATGTAATGTATAATGTAAGAAAACATGATTTATAATAGAAAATAATTATTATAGCAATATTGTTTTTGCTACCATGCTACTGTACCTTAACATAATATAACATGAAATAATGTTCTATAATATAATAGAACATAATGTAATGTTCTATAATATAATAGAACATAATGTAACATATGATATTAGGTTATGACATAATAGAATAGAATATAGAACATCATTTATGTAACATATTATATGATAATAAAAAAAAATTCAATTTTATTGTTTTTTTATTATATAATAGAAAATATAAAAAAAATCATATAATGTATACATAAATAATGTAAAACGATATAACAGAAAAAAATTATTTATAATAGAAAGTAATATAACCATATTTTTTCTGCTGTTAGCCTTCTATGTTCCATTTTTTTTTAAATGAAACTCGGCTCTATAACAAAAGGGAAAAAAAAGGTCAAAAGTGACCTAAAAAAATAACAGGAGGAAGGTTTAAAAGTAACATCAGAAAGTTTTATTTTACTAAAAAAGTAGTTGATTCGTTGACAGACTTCCGGCAGAGGTAGGGAGTTGTCCAACAGTAAATGAATATAAAAAAAATGAATCGACCGTTTGGTCTTTTTCTCCCACCAGTCCTGTTTCCATGTAAAATGATATGTTATATATAATATGACACAAAATAACCGTGATGTATATCCTATTACAGTATATCTTGATATAGAAGAGTAAAAGGCATATTCGACCATTAGTCCTTTTTCACCTGTCTGTTATTTTTCTATGTAATATAATAAAACATAATATATAATATAACAATATAATATAATATGACTTTGTAATCCAATAAGCTATCCCCAACATTATTGTAGCCACAGAGAGGTCTCCACTTCCAAATGCACCCCCCATTTCTCTCTCCCACCCCCATTGCTTTTTCATGGATTCGCTTGAACAAACTGCAGCCTCTTAACATAACTTTCCAGTGGAAACTGAAGGAGGCGGCTGTGATCTGCACTGCGCAGCCCAGCCAGGTGTACACACTCAATGCTTCAGATTCTGCCAAGTTGTTTAAAGGTTCGAGAGACTCCGATAGGAAAAATGTTTTTTCGTTTTTTGCAGTTCAGTAATTCGGACTTTGATGGGTTTTGCAGATTTGCGAAAAGGCGCGTTCCGTCTGCTATGTAGATATTCACTCTGATTGGATCTAAGCTAACCCCCAACCTGTGGCGGGCCGTCTATAAGGGGCGCACGGTCGCCATTCCCCCCCCCCCCATCTATGCGTCCGGCCCCCTAATCTACATGCAGGACGCTGGATGCATGGATTTCAATGGAGGCTTTTTTTTTTCTAAGCATGTGATTAGAGCGAGAGGCTCTAATTGGCTACCAAAAAGGGTGGGCTTGGGGCGCAGAGCACTGCGCTCTGAGTCCACCCAGGTGTGTGACAATAGCGAATGAATATTCGCTATTATAACATTGATTATGCCTTCAGCCAAGACCTGTTTCCTGATTGGCCAAAAGGAGAAGCTACCCTATTGGCCGAGGAGGGAGGAGAAGCATGGAGAGGACACCGCCGTGACGCCAAGAAAAAAACACAGGAGAAGCCAGCGCCCGTCACCCGGAGGGAAGCTCTGCCCGGAGTAAGTGTTGCGAGTGACTGACTGACCCCGAACAGAGGGGTGGGGGGGAGTGCGTTGTCTGACTTTGCATTGTTTGCCACCCCCCCAAGAAAATATACCACCGGCTGCCACCGTCCCACTTTATTTTTTCTGTCTTTTACGTCTTTAAATAGATTACACTTGGAAGGTGGTGCCTGGCATTTTTATGTCGGCGATCAGAGATTTTTATCGTGACTGCGACTTTATGGCGGACACATCGGACACTTTTGGGACCATTCACCACTAGGTGGCGCTGAATGGCTTAAGTGTGTCCTAGGGAGTGATTCTGACTGTTGGGGGGGGGGGGGGTGTGGCTACAAGAGAGACGTCACCAATCGCTGCTCCCGATGAGAGGGAGCAGACGATCAGTGACCTGTCACTAGGCAAAATGGGGAGATGCTTGTTTACACTGGCCTCTCCCCGTTCTGCAGCTCTGTGACCCGGTCGCCGGACATCGCTGGACATAGAGTCCGCGGGCACTGTCACGGAGCTCACGGCAGGGGCGGGAATTTCAAATTTGAATTTCAATTTGTATAGCACTTTTCGCTGTGAAAATGACAATGGTTCCAAAAATGTGTCAAAACTGTCCGATGTCTCCGCCATAATGTCGCAGTCACGAAAAAAAATCGCTGATCGCCGCCATTATTAGTGAAAAAAAATGATTAACCACTTCCCTACCAGCTGCTGCCACAACCGAGGTATCCATCTTTAGTTTGAGCGGTCCTGTAAAAGATAACGGCAGTCTCCGTGGCGGATTCGCCACGAGATCGCCGTTATCGGCGGCAGGAGAGGGCCCCCCCTCCCGCCGCTCTCCCGCGCCCTCTCCGCTGCTTACCGGAGCCGTCGGTAGCAGCGGTGGCGATCGGGTCCGCTCGTCTGCTCAGTGGGGATGCGAGTGAGGGAAATATGTCCCTCGCCCGTCCCCATACCTCTGCTGGGCGGAAGTGACGTCAAAACGTCAGTCGCACCCTGCGTCTTAAAGAAACATTTTTTTTTTCTGTCATTTGAAAAAATTACTTTTTTTTTTTGGTCTTTTTTTTTTCTTTTAAGTCTAAATATGAGATGTGAGGTATTTTTGACCCCAGATCTCATATTCAAGAGGACCTGTCATGCTTTTTTCTATTACAAGGGATGTTTAAATTCCTTGTAATAGGAATAAAAGTGACCCATTTTTTTATTTATTATTTATTTTAGTGTAAAAAATTATAAACTAAATAAGAAAACAAAAAATGTTTTTTTTTAAAGTGCCCCGTCCCGACGAGCTCGCGCGCAGAAGCGAACGCATACTTGAGTAGCGCCTGCATATGAAAACGGTGTCCAAACCACACAAGTGAGGTATCGCCGCAATCGTTAGAGCGAGACCAATAATTCTAGCCCTAGACCTCCTCTGTATCTCAAAAAATGCAACTTGTAGAATTTTTTAAACGTCTCCTAACGAGAATTTTAAGGGTAAAGGTTTGACGCCATGCCACGAGCGGGCGCAATTTGTAAGCGTGACATGTTGGGTATCATTTTACTCGGCGTAACATTACCTTTCACAATAAATAAAAAAAGTGGGCCAAATTTCTTGCTGTCTTATTTTTTAATTCAAAAAAGTGATTTTTTTCCAAAAAAAAGTGCGCTTGTAGGACCGCTGCGTAAATACGGTGTGACAAAAAGTATTGCAATGATCGCCATTTTATTCTCTAGGGTGTTAGAAAAAAAAATTATATCATGTTTGGGGGTTTTAAGTAATTTTCTAGCAAAAAAAAAATGTTTTAGTCTTGTAAACACCAAATCTGAAAAACACCCACGGTAGAGAAGTGGTTAATAAAAATGCAATAAAACTATCCCCTATTTTGTAAACGCTATAAATTTTGCGCAAACCAATCAATAAACGCTTATTCCAACTTTCTTTTTCTTTTACCAATAATATGTAGAAGAATACGTATCGGCCTAAACTGAGGAAAAAAAAAAGTTATTTTTTTATATCTTTTTGGGGATATTTATTATAGCAAAAAGTAAAAAATATTGAATTTTTTTCACAATTGTCGCTCTAATTTTTGTTTATAGCGCACAAAAATAAAAACCGCAGAGGTGATCAAATGCCACCAAAAGAAAGTTCTATTTGTGGGGGGGGGAAAAGGACGCCAATTTTGTTTGGGAGCCACGTCGCACGACCGCGCAACTGTCAGTTAAAGCGACGCAGTGCCGAATCGCAAAAAGGGGCCAGGTCCTTAACCTGCATAATGGTCCGGGTCTTAAGTGGTTAACCGATTAAAGCTTGTTGGAAGCCTGCTAGCAGCTTGTTTAGAGTGACAATCAGCACTCCCATTGGGATCTATACACAACATTTCCAAAAGGGATGTAAAGGGTGCTCTAAAGGTGTAAGAGAAAGCTGCTCGGAGCTTGCTGAAACTTTCGTAGAAGCTTGCTGCTCTTATGCAAGCTGAAGCCCGTGGCCTTGATAGAGCGAGAAGGCCAGGTAAGGGCAGACATTATAGACCTACAAAAAGATTTGCTGAATTTTTTTTTATTTATTTTTTTAGAACAGCCAGAGGCAAATTAATGAATATGGAGGCTGCTGGGTGTGCGCTTCAGCTGGATGAACATTGTCCTGACGTGACCTGCAGTGACACCCGTTGCCCCCTGCTGGACGCTCTGCAGATAGCGGTGACGCCAAACCCCAAAATCCTATAACGCAGTACAGGAAAACCTTGGATTGCGAGCATAATTCGTTCCAGGAACATGCTTGTAATCCAAAGAACTTGTATATCAAAGCGAATTTCCTTGTAAGAAATAATGGAAACTCAAAGGATTTGTTCCACAATCAATTATTCAGAAGTCCTTCAGTTTAGAGTCCATATAAAAAGATTCTAGCAATGTGATAGAAAATGTCCATCCACAAATGGAAGCCTCCACAAGGGGATTCGAGATAAAAGAGAAGTGTAGCAATATGGTTGCATTCCATGAAGGTACAACATTTAGCAACTCACATGGTTGATGATTAAAAGAGGCACATCTGAGTATGGAGGGGTCCGGGCAGTGGCAGTTGGCGCTAAATTTCTTTGGGGGGGCGCAAATAAACTGAAAAGAATTTGAAAAAAAAATCAAGTGCTGCGACTGTGCCCACCGAATTCTGCGACTGTGCCCACTGTGGCTCAGTGGGCCGGTTTCAATGACAGTCTGTCAAATTAATGGCTGCGCTACTCTCATAGCCATTAATTTGAGCACCGCTGTACTGCCCCTACCCCTTTACCTGGTCTTCCTTCTGGGTTTGCATACTGTGTGGCTAGCTGGGCCTCGTAAGTGCACAGGATACTCTTTTTAATGCGTGTTTGCAAAATTAGAGTGGGCCGGTCTGGATGAAGTCCAGGGCCACTTTTTTGTCCCAGTCCAGCCCTGGCCCACCGAATTCTGCGACTGTGCCCACCGAATTCTGCAACTGTGCCCACCAAATTCTGCCAGTGTGCCCAATGCTGCCAGTGTGCCGCAGTGCCCCAAACGTTGCCCCTGCATGCCCGCCGTCTGCCTGGACCTTACCTTGTCTCGGGTTGGCAGCAGGTGACGGCGGCGAGCGGCGTCCTCCATTTCTTACGCGATGAGGAAGACTCTTCTCCCGCCCGCTCCTCCTCTCCAAGCCTGCTGCTTCAGCCAATCAGGTGACCGGTAACCAGACCCGGTGAACCTAATTGGCTGAGAGGGGGGTGAGTGTTTGGCACGGCTAGGCAGATCGCTTCCCTTTCTGCCGACGTATATCAGCGTGAGCCGGTCATCAAGCTGTTAATCAATGAACATTATGTCCACCCCTTGCAGAGTTGCACGAGCATCGGGAGCGAGTGGCACAAAGTTGTCTGCTGTGCGCACAGCTGTTCGTGTTCGGAGCCTTTCGGCGGCTCCGTAGTGCTTCGTACTGCGCAGTACAGGGCAGGCATTATTCGACGGGGGGACCTTTCTCGTCAACACCGGCTCTCACCGCTGTTAGTCTGCAATCGTGAATGGGAAGACTACCCTGCAGTAGAGGGATTGAAGCGCTCGTAGAGCACAGCGTGGAAGGGACGATCTGTAGTCCCCCGTGTCGCAGTATCAGATATAATATTGTGTCTTCATTCCGGCACTTATTTTTACATCTTTTCCATTTATTTTTATTGCGTTCGTAGCTGCGTGCAAAAAAAAAAAATCTGATTTGTGTCTTTGCAGATCTCAATGTTTTTTCCCCCTGAGCGTTGGAGTTAAACTGTAACAAAACATTTATCAGTATTAAATATTAAACGATCGTTGCTACAGCAACAAAAAATCGCAGCGAGATGAATATCTGGGGCGGCTCATCTGCAGGACGGGGACGACACGCGTTCTCCTCGCTTACAAGGACGTCTTCATTGTTGTATAAATATCTTGCAATCCTGTTTATTTCGGTGTGATTTGTTATCCTTCATTGCACATGTAAAGAACGTCGGACGTGGCGCTGATTCATATAACCCGTCTGATGGCCAATCAGATAACGACCGTCGTTTCTGGGAAAGGAACTGTTGCAGACAATGTGTAATGCGGCTCCGGGTCGGCCCACCCTCCTCCGTCCAGATACAAGGTGCACATTCCATCTCCAGACCAATATGCAAAATTCGGTAAAATCGAATTCTTTATCGTAGTAAATCCATAATATCAAATGCAATACAGCAGGAGAAGTGAGACCACTGATGCTGATCATAATTAAAGGGTTAATAAAGGAAATTGTTTAAAATAAAATAACAAACATGTTATACTTACCTCCACTGTGCAGTTCGTTTTGCACAGAGTGGCCCCGATCCTTCTCTTCTGGGGTTGTCTCTGGTCCTCCCCGCAAGAACTCATCACATTCATGCGAGAGCGCTCGCATGGTGGTGAGTCTTTGCGGGCGCGCTCCCGTGATACAGCGATCGGCCATAGCTGTATCGCTCGGCCACGCCGCGTCACTGGATATGATTGACAGCAGCGCCAGCCAATGGCTGCGCTGCTCTCAATCCATCCACTCTAGCCAATCAGCGGCCAGGCTGAGCAGCAAAGTGGATCTCGGGACCGAGCACGGGACTTTTGAGGGGTCAGGTAAGTAAAACGGGGGCTCAGGGGGGGGGGGCGGCATCATCAGATGTGCATAGATTGCATTAAGGTGAAAAAAAAATCCTTTACAACTCCTTTAAGCACTTTATAGCACGAAACGCGTCAGTTGTATTGCATTTGATACTATGGATATGCCGCAAGTGTAGACCACTAACGCGTTTCACACTATAAAGTGCTTAAGTATCAGTATTAGCGGTCTCACTTCTCCTGTTCTATTGCATTTGATTTTATGGATTTACCACAATCTTTCTTGTACTCTCTGTCTGTTGGACCGTTTTACTGTATTTACAGGTCTTCACGAACCATACCAGGCCACATGCCCTTAACATGGGGTGTGCTTTGGTGTAGGGAGGGCTCCATGGCAAAAAATTATAAAAAAAACAGCTTGCCCCCCCCCCCCCAATCCATATTAAACCCTTATCCAAGCATGCAGCCTGGCAGGCCAGGAGAAATGGGGGGGGGGGGTTGCGAGCGAGACCCCCCCCCCAAACCATATCAAGCTTTGGGGCTGGTAGGGTTCGCCCCCCCCCCCCCAAAATCACGTTGTAGCCATGTTAACAAGGACAGGAGCCTCTTCCCCACAAACCTGGCCTGGTGGTTGTGGGGGTGCGGGGGGGGGGGGATTTATTGGATTTATTGGAATCCTTTAACCAGAAGGCCTGCAGATCCTACCCCTTCTATGAATGAGTAGAAGTACATTGTACCCCTACTTATTCACCAAAAAAGTGGCAAAAAGTAAATAAAAACACATACAGTTTTTTTAAAGTCCTTTATCAAAAAAGAAAAAGAAATGTCCTCCAGATCCATCATCAATCAGGATGAACTCCAAGCCAAAGAATGAAAAAAAAAAAAAAGGTCCACAGACGTTGCGGTTAGACGGCTCCACCAATTACAAAAGTTTAATAAACAAAGGGGCAGGGGACACCTGGTGATTTCACTGGGTGGCCCGGCCCCCTGTGATCAGTGGCGTATCTAGGGTATGGCAGCCATGGCAAGGGCCATGGGCGCCATATGAAGGGGGCGCTGTTGAGTGGCTGGGCAGCAAGGCACTTCCCAGGGTCTGAGGGTCTCTTTTTCCCTCCTCCCGAGCATAGACAGAATCTCCATTTCAGCACCTTTGCTAATGGACAATGACAGTGCTATCCCTGCTGCGTTCAGCCACAGCCCTCCCCTGTTCTCCCAGGCTCTCCCATTCCATCTGGTCGGATTGGCAGCGCACAAAGAAGGAGGAACTTCAGTTTCTCCCTCTCCTCTGTGACAACTAAGGCCTTAAGTGATGAAGATTTCATCACTTCCAGTATCGGTTCTGCATTTACCTGGCTGGTATCCGCTAAGAAAGTAGCCAATATGCCTTGGAGGGCAGAGGAGGGATCAGGGGTCTAATAAACCCCAGATGTCTCCATAAAGAGGATATGTCACTACCCAAGGTATCACAAGGGATGATCAATATCATTTGTTTTGTTAGCTGTTTTTTTTTTTGTTAAGGTTATCTGAAAGATGGGTTTCAACAGGGGCGCAATTTCAGTGCTCGCCATAGGCGCCATTTTCACTAGATACGCCTCTGCCTGTGATGTCACCAATCCAGCTTTGAGCTGCCCCAATGCATGTCATGTTGAGGGCATGTGGCTTTCTAAGGTTCAATGGGAGGGGGGTGCCCCCCCCCCCCCTTTTCCTGGCCTGCTAGGCTACATGCCTATTATTATTTTTATTTTGGCGTGGGATCCTCCTTTAAAATTCTGGGTTTGGTATGGATTGGCGGAGGGGACCTCACGCTGTTTTTTTTTTATATATATATTTTATTGTCCGCTACTTTTTATTAATTTTTTACATTCAGCTGTCAGCGGGGAACCGCGCTGGCAGCTGATGACTCATCCATTGTTAAGGATGCCCGTCTGCCTTTCTTGCCCAATTCTTAACAACCAGCCATTCACTGGTTAATAAGGGCGCTGGGGGTCCGCCTCCTTTAATCCTAATGCTACTAAACAAACATAGGTTACACACTGTGCTAAACGCCGGCAGAAAAACAATAAAAAAATTGCGTTTTTTTTTTTTCCCCCCAACATTTTATAGTCGTTTTTAGCTTTCCAGTGTGCTTTGCTGCAATAACTTCCACTGTGCCGAGTGATGAGATTGCTGATAAGATGAGCTTATCTCCCTCACTTCCTCTTTTTCCTTATCACATTCAGTACACTAAAGTCACACTCCTAAATGAACATCCTTGTTGGTTGTACTTTATATACATTATAAACCACTTAAAGACCACAAATACGTACAGTATATATACATTGCGGCTTTGCGGTGGATTACCGGGGGTTATGGCTGAAGCTATAAAAAAAATGTATTCACCTAGCGATTATCTTTCTCATAAAAGCGATCCGAGTGTCTGATTAGCCGCTCATATGAGCCAGTCGTATCCCCCTCCTGCCACTCGCCGGTGTTTCTCAGGCTTACAGTTCTTACCGGCCATCCAAGGGAACAATCCTACGGTCCGCATGAGGTGAGGAGAGACCAGATCATCTATCCCCACCTCTATGATCTAGGAGGACCGGAGTGACGTCATGACGTCACTTCTGGTCTGGGGCGGACGTAAACTTCTTTTGTGCTTTAAAAAAAAAAAAAAAGTTTACTTTTTTATTTATTTTTTGCTTTCAAAGTTTAGAGGAGAGAGTTGGCGTCTTATAGACACCAGATCTCTCCATAAAGAGGACCTGTCATCCATTATTTCTATTACAAGGGATGAGTACAGTCCTTGTAATAGGAATAAAAGCGGTAAAGAATAAAAAACAATATTTAACCACTTAAGGACCGCCTCCTGCACATTTACGTTGGCAGAATGGCACGGCTGGGCACAGGACGTTGCCTTTAACCACTTAAGACCCGGACCAAAATGCAGGTAAAGGACCTTGCCCCTTTTTGCGATTCGGCACTGCGTCGTTTTAACAGACAATTGCGCGGTCGTGCGACGTGGCTCCCAAACAAAATTGGCGTCCTTTTTTCCCCACAAATAGAGCTTTCTTTTGGTGGTATTTGATCACCTCTGCGGTTTTTATTTTTTGCGCTATAAACAAAAATAGAGCGACGATTTAAAAAAAATTCAATATTTTTTACTTTTTGCTGTAATAAATATCCCCCAAAAATATATAAAAAAACATTTTTTTTCCTCAGTTTAGGCCGATACGTATTCTTCTACCTATTTTTGGTAAAGAAAATCGCAATAAGCGTTTATCGGTTGGTTTTCGCATTATTTATAGCGTTTACAAAATAAGGGATAGTTTTATTGCATTTTTATAAAAAAAAAAAATGTATTACTAATAGCGGCGATCAGCGATTTTTTTCGTGACTGCGACACAATGGCGGACACTTCGGACAATTTTGACACATTTTTGGGACAATTGTCATTTACACAGCAAAAAATGCATTTAAATTGCATTGTTTACTGTGGAAATTACAGTTGCAGTTTGGGAGTTAACCACAGGTGGCGCTGTAGGGGATGTGTGCCTATGTGTTGTGTTTACAACTGTAGGGGGGTGTGGCTGTAGGTGTGACGTCATCGATCGCGTCTCCCTATTACAGGGATGACGTGATCGATGCTACAGCCACAGAGAAGCACGGGGAAGCCGTGTGTACACACGGCTCTCCCCGTTCTTCCGCTCCAGGGACGGATCGCCGCAATCCCGCGGTCCCGGTCCTGGAGCTTCGGACCGGGGCGCGGGCGCGCGCCCGCGACCCACGGCTAGGTACTAAAATCAACGTATATATACGTTGATGTGCCCAGCCGTGCCTTTCTGCCGACGTAAATGTGCAGTAGGCGGTCCTTTAGTGGTTAAGAGCCAAGCTAGTCCGAAGCTCCGTGACCGTGCCCCCGATCACCGCTGGTGTCCCGCGATCGGTCACAGGAGCTGAAGAACGGAGAGAGGTGAGTGTAAACACAGCTTCCCCATTCTTCCCTGTGGCAATGACACTGATCGTCTGTTCCCTGTTATAGGAAACGACGATCAGTGACGTCCCCCGTCCAGCCCCGCCCCCCTACAGTAAGAATCACTCCCTTAGGGCACACTTAACCCCTAGGCCCTGTACACACGATCAGACATGCAGACCAGTTTCATCAGACTAGTTTGATGGTGTGTAGGGCCCATCAGACCGTTGTCCATCGGACCAAAGTTTTAAAACCTGGTTTAAAACCTGTCTGATGGACACCTGTCCATTGGACAGATTCGATGGTTAGTACACAAAAGCATCGGACCAAAAACCCGCGCATGCTCAGAATCAAGTCGACGCATGCTTGGAAGCATTGAACTTCTTTTTTTTATCCCGTCATTGTGTTCTACGTAACCGCGTTCTGACCCGATCGGATTTTGGTCCGATGGTGTGTACGCACATCAGACAAGTTCAAAGTTGTCTGATGAAAACAGTCCGTCAGACAAGTCTCATCAGACATGTCTGATCGTGTGTACAGGGCCTTACAGCACCCCCTAGTGGTTAACCCCTTCACTGCCATTGTCATTTTCACAGTAATCGGTGCATTTGTATAGCACTTCTTGCTGTGAAAATTACATTGGTCCCAAAAATGTGTCAAAAGTGTCCGATGTGTCCACCATAATGTCGCAGTCACGGAAAAAAATCGCCGATCGCCACCATTAGTAGTAAAAAAATGTTAATAAAAATGCCATAAAACTATCCCTTATTTTGTAAACGCTATAAATTTTGCGCAAACCATACAATAAACGCTTATTGCAAAAAAAATAGTTTTTAACAAAAATAGGTAGAAGAATACGTATCGGCCTAAACTGAGGAAAATAAATGTTTTTTTTGGGGGGATATTTATCATAGCAAAAAGTAACAAATATTAAATTTTTTTCAAAATTGTCGCTCTATTTTTGTTTATAGCGCAAAAAATAAAAACCGCAGAGGTGATCAAATACCACCAAAAGAAAGCTCTATTTGTGGGGAAAAAAGGACACCTATTTTGTTTTGGGAGCCACGTCGCATGACCGCGCAATTGTCAGTTAAATCGAAGCAGCGCCGAATCGCAAAAAGGGGCCAGGTACTTAAAGAGGAGGTTCACCCTAAATATAGTCTTTCCCATGTGATCCAGCATACTGGCGTCAGCGCCAGTATGCTGTTTTTTTTTTAAATGCCCCACTTACTGTGTAATCTTTAATTTTGATTTATTTCCCCCACGGTGGATGGCGCCGCTATAGCCCTTCACGGCTTCCGAAAATACCCGATTTTAGGACTCGGGTATTTCCGGCGCTATGCGGCGCCTGCGCACAGACCTAGGAGCTGACTGCGCAGGTGCCGTATTTCTCTGAGTCCTATGGCGCGTCACGCCAGCCGAAATAGGACTCGGAGAAATATACGGATATTTTCGGAAGCCGTGACGGGCTATAGCGGCGCCATCCATATAAAATAAATCAAAATTAAAGATTACACAGTAAGTGGGGCATTTAAAAAAAAAAAACAGCATACTGGCGCTGACGCCAGTATGCTGGATCACATGGGAAAGAGTATATTTAGGGTGAACCTCCGCTTTAACCTGCATAATGGTTCGGGGATTAGGTGGTTAAAAGAGCAGTGTAAAAATAAAATAGACAAAAAAAAAGTAAAATTAAAGCACCCCATTCCCATAAAATTTCTGTTGATGGCGCAAAAAAAAAAAAAAAAAAAAACAGAGGTGATCAAATACCGCCAAAAGAAAGCTCTATTTGTAGGAAAACAAAGGACATACAGTAAAACCTTGGTTTGCGAGCATCATTCATTCCAGTAACATGCTTGTAATCCAAAGCACTTGTATATCGAAGCATTTTTTTTACAGGGTATAAAAGAGAAGAGAGGCGCCTCTAAGTGTAGCAATAAGTTGCTAAATGTTGTACCTTCATCAAATGTAACCATATTGCTACACTTAGAGGCTCCTTCCTTTTTTTTATACTGTGAAATGACGCTACTTGTATATCAAGACATTGCTTGTATATCAAGGCAAGATTTATTAAAACCTTTTGCTTGTCTTACCGAACGCTCTCAAACCAAGGTTTTACTGTATATGTTATTTGGGTACAGCGTTGCATGACCGCGCAATTGTCAGTTAAAGCAACTCGGTGTCGTATCTTAAAAAATGGAGGTCGAGTGGTTAAACCGCTTCCACTGATTTCAGTCTAAATGTTTTTGTTTTTTTTCTTCCTCTGGTTAGTGTTTCCCTTTAAAGGGGTGTTCCAGTCATTTTTTATGTTTATTAAAAGTCGGCAGCTACAAGTTTAATAAACATACAATCACCTGCTTCACGTTCCAGCGCCGCGCCGGCCGGGGCTCCGCTTCTCCCCCCCCCCCCCCCCACTCTCCGGACGGCGTCTTTATTCTAAGTGTGGGCACCCGGCCGTGACAGCTTTCGGCTTCACGGCCGGGCACCCACTGCACATGCGCGAGCGGCGCTGCGCCATCTGATTGGACAGGCGATCGCCTGGGACCTGTCACGTGTCCCAGGCGATCGACTACAGGGAGGGGCTGCCAAAAGGCGATCTGACTATTCGCCTTAGCAGCCCCTCGGCGGAAGGGGGACAGGAAGTCCCACTCTTCCTGAAGCCCCCACTCCCCCCCCCCCCCAAAAAAAAAAAATGACATGCCAAATGTAAGGGGGCGAGGAGTGGATTAAGCGGAAGTTCCACTTATACCTCCTGGCACAGCGACAACTGGCACTGCCCTCTGACATTAATAAACCCGCGCAGTATTGTTCTTATGCAAATGTTCTCTTTTTTATCAGTAATCTGCAGTCTCATGTGTGCTTCTCCTTCTGGGTTTATTGCGATGTGCGGTCGCTCGGTCGGTCACATTTGCTCATCCATTTTTTCTTTTAGATTTTATGTAAAATATTCTCATTCATTGGAATATGATGGGCGGAGCCGACCGTTGTGCAGATCAATGAGGTTACACATCCCACTTCCCCAAAACTGCCGCCAGAAATTTTACATATTTCATGTGGAATTGGGTTACATAAGCCAACGATGGAGACCGAGATACGGGATACAACCCGATAATGCGCTGTTCGTCATCACAATGCAACACCCTGCTGTCACTCCGACAACCATAGAGGCCCATCTACAGGAAAGACGGACTCGGCAAGTCAGATGGGAGCAAGATTTCCTACTGCTATGACTTGCTTCTGAGTTGGCATTGACCTAAATGGAGATAAACATAGGGGTGTGCCTGGTGTGCCTGGGCACACCATAATCACTATGTGCATTGCTGATTTCCCCTACCGCCCAGGTTTCACCCCCAACCCCGCAGTGCTGCTGGCTTCCCTGCTCTCCCCCCCCCCCCCCCACCTGCCGCAGAGGATGTTTCAGGGTGGAGAGTGGGGGAGAGGGGGCTAGTAAATATGTAATTTACCAGCGGCTTCCTTTTTTTTAAATGAACACAGTAAATACACCTACTCGCTCTATTTTTGTTTATAGCGCAAAAAAATAAAAACCGCAGAGGTGATCAAATACCACTAGGGATGAGCCGAACACCCCTGGGTTCAGAACCTGCGAACAGACCAGAAGTTTGTGTGAACTTTAGAACCCTGTTAAAGTCTATGTCTATAAAGTCTAAAAACTCGAACGTTTGAAATCTAAAGTACTAATTTTAAAGGCTAATATGCAAGTTATTGTCCTAAAAAGTGTTTGGGGACCCGGGTCCTGCCCTAGGGGAGTGTTTGGGGACCCGGGTCCTGCCCCAGGGGAGTGTTTGGGGACCCGGGTCCTGCCCTAGGGGAGTGTTTGGGGACCCGGGTCCTGCCCTAGGGGAGTGTTTGGGGACCCCGGTCCTGCCCTAGGGGAGTGTTTGGGGACCTGGGTCCTGCCCCAGGGGAGTGTTTGGGGACCCAGGTCCTGCCCCAGGGGAGTGTTTGGGGACCCGGGTCCTGCCCCAGGGGAGTGTTTGGGGACCCGGGTCCTGCCCCAGGGGACATGTATCATTGCAAATAAAAGTTTTAAAAAAACTGACGTTTTTTTAGGAGCAGTGATTTTAATAATGCTTTAAGTGAAACAATAAAATTGAAATATTCCTTTAAATTTCGTACCTAGGGGGGTGTATAGTATGCCTGTAAAGTAGCGCTTGTTTCCTGTGCTTAGAACTGTCCCTGCACAAAATGTAATTTCTGAAGGAAAAAAGTCATTTAAAATCACTCACCTTAGGGTCTGGTATGGATATTAAGGGGAACCCTGCGTCAAATTAAAAAAAAATTATGTGGGGTTCCCCCCAAATATCCATTCCAGGCCCTTCAGGTCTGGTATGGATTTTAAGGGGAACTCCACCCCAAATTAAAAAAAAAAAATGCTGTGGACCCCCACACATTTTTTTTTTTTTTTTTATGAATGACTTTTCTCTGTATTGCCGGGAGCCGAGAATTCATTATAGCTGCGAGTGATTTTAAATTACTTTTTTTACTGTTCTAAGCATGGGAAACGAGCGCTACTTTACAGGCATACTATACACCCCCCACCCCCCAGGTACGAAATTTAAAGGAATATTTCAATTTTATTGTTTCACTTAAAGGAATTATTAAAATCACTGCTGCCAAAAAAAACTGCAGTTTTTAAAACTCTTTTTTGCACTGATACATGTCTCCTGGGCAGGATCCAGGTCCCCAAACACTTTTTATTACAATAACTTGCATATTAGCCTTTAAAATTAGCACTTTAGATTTCAAACGTTCGAGTCCCATAGACTTTAACAGGGTTCTAAAGTTCACACGAACTTGCCGCAAACACCCCAAATAGTTCGCTGTTCGGCGAACAGGCAATGTTTGAGTCCAACATGAGTTCTACTCCAACTCGAAGCTCATCCCTAAATACCACCGAAAGAAAGCTCTGTGTGGGGAGAAAAGGACGCCAATTTTGTTTGGGAGCCACGTCGCACGACCGCGCAATTGTCAGTTAAAGCGACGCAGTGCCGAATCGCAAAAAAGTGCTCCGGTCTTTGGGCAGCCAAATGGTCTGGGGCTGAAGTGGTTAATACCACACTTGACTTTCACATGCCAATTCCATCGTGGGGGCAGCTGGATTTTGCCTCCTGGAATGATTAACCGCATATATTACTGTTCTCCCAAAAAACAGGAGATGATGTAACGTGTTGCGGGAATTGCCAACCTTTTTCTTTACCCAATGTAGATATAAAACGTTATTCTAAGATATTGGCTAATAGATTATTTCCGCTGCTCCCACGCTGGATTAACCAGGATCAAACAGGTTTTATCCCCAGACGTGAAGTAAGAGATACGGTAATTTGTCACAGACTTTGTCCGTTATTTCTTATGTCAGGAGGTGTTCCCAGCCCACCCGGTTACTCTGTACCGATGCTGAAAAATCCTTCGATAGGATGGACAGGGATTATTTAACCGGTTAAGACCCGGACCAACATGCAGGTTAAGGACCTGGCCCCTTTTTGCGATTCGGCATTGCATTGCTTTAACTGACAATTGCGCGGTCGTGCGACGTGGCTCCCAAACAAAATTGGCTTTTTTTTTTTCCCCACAAATAGAGCTTTATTTTGGTGGCATTTGATCACCTCCTACGGTTTTTATTTTTTGCGCTATAAACAAAAATAGAGCGACAATTTTGAAAAAAAAAATCAATATTTTTTACTTTTTGCTATAAAAATATTATATATATATATATATATATATATACACTATGGCCCAGATTCACATACAATTTTTAGATTCGCGTAGAGTATCAGAAATACACTACGCCGCCGTTTTTTACCTGGCTCTATGTGGAATCCCGGTAGATTTTGTCCAGTAAACTACGGCGGCGTAGTGTATTTCTCCCGGCGCAAGCCATCTACGCGAGTAGGGGGCGTGAAGCATTTAAAATAGGCGCATTCCCGCGGCGATCGAACTGCGCATGCTCCTTTCAGAAATTTCCCGCCGTGCATTGCGCGAAATCACGTCGTTACGTTTTTTTTTTTTTTGAGTAGCGTCGTTTACGGACATTCCTATTCCCGAACAAGTTACGTAAAAAAAAAAAGAAAAAAATTGAATTCGACGCGGGAACGACGGCCATACTTAACATGGGCTACGCACCGTTAGACCAGCAAATAGTATGTAGCAAAAAAATTACGTAAGCGATTGCGAAGGCCACTCGTATCTTCGTGGATCGCCGTAAAAAGTCATTTGCATATCCCGACGCTGAAAACGACGCAGACTCCTCCCAGCGGCCGCAAAAAGTTTGCAGCGTAGATCCGAAGGCTTACGAAGACGTAAGCCTCTCGGATCGAAGCCCGAAGCCGCCGTATCATGGTTTGAGGATTCAAACTAGTGATACGGCGCGCAAAATTTGAAATGACTCCTGTCTAACACCAGTTAGGCGTAATCGCTCTGTGAATCTGGGCCTTTATTTTTTTTCTCAATTTAGGCCGATACGTATTCTTCTACATATTTTTGGTAAAAAAATCGCAATAAGCGTTTATCGATTTGGTTTGCACAAAATGTATAGGGCCGGATCCACAAAGCATTAAGACGGCGTATCTCCAGATGCGCCGCCGTAATTTCAAATTTGCGCCGGCGTATCTTTGTTTTGTATCCACAAAACAAGATACGCCGGAATTACGCTAAGATACGACTGGCTTAAGTCTATTCCGCCGGCGTATCTTGTTGCATATTTACGCTGGACTCTAGGGGCGCTTTCGTAGATGTTCAGCGTAAAATATGCAAATGAGATAGATAGGCCGATCCACGAACGTACGTACGCCCGGCGCATTCTTTTTACGTCGTTTGCGTAAGCGTATGTCCGGAGTAAAGTTACCCCTGCTCTATAGAGGCGTACGCAATCTTAAGTATGGATGTCGGGACAGCATCGAATTTTTCGTCGTTTGCGTAAAACGTTCGCGAATAGGGCTTTGTGTAAGTTACGTTCGCGTCGAAAGCATTGACTATTTGTGACGTGATTTTGCAAATGCGCAGTGGGATACCTCCACGGACGGCGCAAAAAACGTTATTTACGTTGAGTCACGAATAATTTTAATAAAACACGCCCACCTCTTCCCCATTTGAATTAGACGCGCGTATGCCGGCCCATTTACGCTACGCCACCGTAACTTAGGACGCAAGTGCTTTGTGGATACTGCACTTGCGTTCCTAACTTACGGCGTCGTAGCAAAAAGAAGATACGCTACGCCGGAAAAAAGTTACGCCGGCCTTTGTGGATCCGGCCCATAGCGTTTACAAAATGGGGGATAGTTTTATGGCATTTTTATTCTTTTTTTTTTTTTCTTTTTTTTTTTTACTAGTCATGGCGGCGATCAGAGTTTTTTGGGGTTTTTTTTCGTAACTGCAACATTATGGCAGACACATCGGACACTTTTGACACATTTTTGGGACCATTGTCATTTTCACAGCGAAAAGTGCTATAAAAATGCACTGATGGCTGTGAAAATGACAATTGCAGTTGAAGGGGTTAACCACTAGGGGGCGCTGTAGGGGTTAAGTGTGACCTCATGTGTGTTTCTAACTGTAGGGAGCGGGGCTGGACGTGTGACGTCAGTGATCGTCTTTCCCTATATCAGGGAACAGACGATCACTGACATTGCCACAATGAAGAACAGGGAATGTTTGTTTACACTCACCTCTCCCCGTTCTTCAGCTCCTGTGACCGATCGCGGCATACCGGCGGCGATCAGGTCCCGCGGTCACAAGGGTGTACATATACGTCCTCTTTAAGAGCCCAGTCATGGGTCGTGCAGCGTGCCGGCGCGTTCGCAACCCGGTCCTCAGCCCTGTGACCGTCCCCGCGGGATAGGTGTACCCAATCACCGCCGGTATCCCCATGCTTCCTAGTGTGGCTGTCATACAAGGTCCCAGAAGACACCGCTCTCCATTTCCCAGGAGGCAGCGTGAGGAGGAGACGACAGAAGACCACCGCTGACGAGGAAGTGGCAGATTAGGACGATCTTCCTAGTAACAGCCACCCTACAAAAAAAAATTGTAGCCTTTATTTATTTTTTGTAGGGTGGACCTTCACTTGAAAATCGGAGGTACTTAACCACTTCCCGCCCAAGGACGTCACATGATGCCCTGGACTTTCGGGGAGGATATCTGAATGATGGGTGCAGCTACAGGCTTCATTAAGATAGGACTATTTTCAGCCGGCAATTTAGTGCACTATAAGAACCCGTGCCATCAGGGAACCGGAGAAAGGATTGGCTGGCACCGGATGTGAAGCATAGAGATTTCAGTCATCTCTATGACCGTCGGAGGCCCGGGTGCGACGTTATGACGTCACACCCGGGTTCCCAGAAGTAAACAAAGCTGCAATCGCGGCTGTCGGCATGAGATCGGTGAATTTTTTTTCATGATCTCATGCTTTCCAGCCTGGAGGAGAGATGTGAGGTCTTGGTGACCCCGCATCTCTCCATAAAGAGGACCTGTCACAATAGATTCCTATTACAAGGGATGTTTACATTGCTTGTAATAGGAATAAAAGCGATCAAAAAAATTAAAAAAAGTTAAGTAAAATAAAAAAAGTGTATAGTCCCTCTATAACTCTCCTCTCCTGAAATACTCTTGGTCCCGGTCCAGCAGACGGTGCATTGATCTTCATTCCGGTGTCAGATTTGGCGCGGTGTTCTCAGACTCGGGTCAATGATTAATAGCAGAGTTGGTCTGTTTTACATTATATAACAATTGGCGCATTCATCCTCCGGCGGGTTAAATGCTTCATTTACTTTAACGAGGACAGAGAGAGGTAATTTGAGATCCGTCAGATTCCTCATTAATGGGATATTGTGTCACCCAGCGCTAACATCTCAGTACAGCGGAATTTGGGGGGGGGGTGGGGGGCTCTGCAGGACACCAGAACAGAGATTTCAATGACATTTATGCAGAAAAAGTTCCTGGAAGTCATCTGACCTGGAAATATCCCAAATAAAGGTGGGGGAGGGGAGGTGAGATATCTTCAGCTGACTTCTCCAGCAGTCCCATGGCTGTCACTGTGATCGGCTAACATAAAACAGGTGACAGAATAAAGCTGCCTGTGTCATAGATCTCCCTTCCAGGCGCCCATAAAACCTTTCCCACCATTACATCTGGAGACAAAGTTTAGGGATTTTTTACTAATAAAAACTCCATTAGAAAAAGTCATTTTACTTCTGAATGAATCTCAACTTTGAAAGACGTTTCAAGTTTATAAAACGTATACATTTCTTGTGTTTTCATTTCAGGATGCCAACCTGACCCTTTACACCGATTCCCCGGATCTGACGCCATGCTTCCAGAACACCATCATCGCCTGGATCCCCTGCATCTACCTCTGGGCCCTGCTCCCTTTTTATATTATTTATTTAAGATACAATAGAAGAGGATATATTGTGCTGTCTGTGCTGTGCAAGGTCAAAACGGTGAGACGTCTCCCCTCCGTTTACCCCAATTCTCATCCCTCTACCCCCATCTCCCTCCATTCATCCATCGCTCTCCATCTCCCTCCATCACTCTCCCTTCTGTCCCCCCCTCTCTTTCTCCATCTCCCTCCATCACTCGCCCTCCTCCTCTTTCCCCCCCCATCTCCCTCCATCACTCTCCCTCCAGTCCCCTCCTGCCCCCCCTCTCTTCCCCCATCTCCCTCCATCACTCGCCCTCCTCCTCTCCGCCCCCCCTTCCCCCATCTCCCTCCATCACTCTCCCTCCTGTCCATCCCCTCTCCTGCCCCCCCTCTCTTCCCCCATCTCCCTCCATCACTCTCCCTCCTATCCCCCCCTCTTCCCCATCTCCATCCATCACTCTCCCTCCTGCCCCCCTCCTCCCTCTCTCTTCCCCCATCCCTCTCCATCCATCACCCTCCCTCGTGTCCCCCCCCCCCCTTTCTTCCCCCATCTCCCTCCATCACTGTGGCAAACCTAGCCACTTCTGGAACGCTGGACGTTACATGTCAAAAGGTTGTCTGTATTATATGCTATGTATTCTGCTGGGTCTTATGTGGGCATAGTAATTCATATGCTGGCAGCCGTAAGCCACTAGCATTCAGTACTTAGTTTTATGTTGCCCAATCAGTGTTCGGCAGTTTTAAACCGAACTCTCACAACACATAACCCCAGACCCCAGCTATCAACCGACTTTTCCCTCATGCAGCAATGCCTGATGGGAGAATTATCCAAACTGTTAAGTTCCCCATCTGGTCCTCCCTGTATTACCCCTGTTAAATCTATTTGGCTGTTTGGAAACCCCTTGCATGGGGAATTATATAAATATGGAAGCCTGTGAATAAAAAGTCTGTTGACTCTCAGAGCTGTGTGTCGTCTGGTTACTGAGGGAGATTTGGGACATTGCCTTACTTGTCAATGCTGACTGTGGATTTACCCTGGTTACCAGCGGAGATCGTGGAGTTTAATATTGCTCTCCGCTACATTTGGTGGCAAGCGACAGGATCCAACCTTACAGCCGATAAGCGCAATTCGTGCAATGTGAACTACCGATGTAAATGGAGACGGATTATTCTAGGCTAAAGCGGCAGACATTAAAGGAACTGCTAGAAGCCAGGGGTAAGGTAGCCAGCAACAAATCCAAAGCTGTACTAACTGCCGAGCTGATGGAGGGAGACAGAGCCCGCAGTGCTACACCACCAGCAGCCATGGAAGAAACCCTCTACCAGAGAGAAATGAGGACCAGGCTGGAATTTTTGCCACAGCCTATATCAGATGCCATGCTGCATATGGTAATGGCGAATGTGCAGGAGTACGTGATGGCACACAGTCCGCAGTATACACAGTCTCGAGCAGAATCCACTACTGGGTCACTCTACAACCAGGTAAAACCCAAAATTCCCTATCATGCCTTTAAAATGTTTTGCGAGGAGAAGGATGAGATTGATGGGTATTTACAGGATTTTGAGAGACTGTGTGATTTACATGACTTGGAACGGACAGTATGGGTCCCATTGCTAGCAGGCAAGCTGGCAGGTCGGGCAGCAGAAGCATATCGCGCTGTACCCAGTGAGGACAGCAAGGATTATGATAAAGTGAAGCAAGCGATATTAGAGAGATACGCCATTACTCCAGAGGCATACCGGCGCAAGTTTAGAAACCTGCGCAAACCAGAGAAGGATTCACATGCTGAATGGGCACACAAGCTGGACCAAGCTTCCCAAGGGTGGATACAAGCCAGCCAAGCCACTACTATGGAGGAATTGAGACAGTTAATGCTGTTGGAGCAATTCTTCAACGGTTTGTCCCCAGAGGCACAAGAATGGGTGCGAGACAGGAAACCTCTCACCCTAACCGAAGCGGCTCGATTAGCGGATCAGCATTTTGATGCAAGGAGACATCATGGGCCCCTAACCAAGAGTTATCCTCGACCCGCGGGACCACCCAGTACTCTACCACCCCCCGGTCTCACAGCCTCCCCTTTTCGTCAATCCCAAGGGACTTTACCACCACCCTCCAGATATAACGGACGTGCCAACATCCAATGCCACACCTGCAAACAGTGGGGACATATGGCACGCGAGTGCACCCAAAACCGGGGCAGACCCGCCTGGAACCAAGGCCAACCAAACCCGGCACCAAGGGCTGCTGCCCATCATTATCAACGGGAGCCGGCCACTCAAGAGATGTTGAGCATTCCAGCAGAAGAACCCCTGGGAATCTTGCATGAGGTGATGACAGTCCGAGCCACGGATAACCGGCAGCATCATCGACAGCCAGTGACCTTGGAAGGGAAAGAAGTCCAGGGACTTCGGGATTCAGGAGCTACTTTAACCTTGATAGCACCCCATTTGGTCCCTGACTCGGCACACACTGGCGGATCAGTGGCAGTACGAGTGGCAGGGGGAGCAGTGTACCGACTACCCATTGCCAAAGTACATTTGGATTGGGGTGTGGGAGGGGGGACGGTAGAAGTGGGCCTCATGCAAAATTTACCAGCAGATGTTATGCTGGGAAATGACTTGGGCCAGATGACCTCTGCTTTTGTACCCCAGGCCCCATACCAGGAAGCCCATCCAGTGACCACACGGCAACAGGCTCGCACCACGGTTCCACCGACACACTCTGAGGCTCCGGTAAGAGACCATGACCCCCACACGACACGTATGTCCTGGGATACCCCGACTAAGTTTGAGGCCGAGGTGAGGTCAGACCCCACGCTACAGGTATACAGGGACAGGGTACACGCTGACCAGGCTGGGCTAGAGGGGGAGCGGTACACCTGGGAGAAAGGGCTACTTTACCGCATTGCTGAAAGAAGAGTGGGAGGGTCGGCCACAGTAACGACTAAACAGTTAGTGGTTCCCCAGAAGTATAGGCAAGAACTGCTTCGGATTGCCCACGACATTCCCCTGTCTGGGCATCTGGGGATGACACGTACCCGATACAGGTTGACCCACGCTTTCTTCTGGCCAGGGATCTCCAAGGATGTGAGGCAATACTGCACCTCCTGTGACATTTGCCAGCGAGTAGGCAAGCGAGGTGACCGCCACAAAGCCAAGTTATGTCCTCTTCCCATTATTGAAGAACCCTTCAGTAGGGTGGCCGTAGATATAGTGGGGCCCTTACCAAAACCCAGTCCCTCCGGGAAAAGATATATTTTAACTGTAGTGGACTATGCCACCCGGTACCCCGAGGCTATAGCCCTCACAAACATTCATGCCGAAACTGTGGCAGAGGCCTTAATGAAAATATTTTCCAGGGTGGGGTTTCCCCAAGAAATCATATCCGATAGAGGCACCCAGTTCACCGCCGAGGTAACCCAACAACTATGGAAGATATGTGGCATTAAGCCAATAGTAAATTCGGCGTACCACCCCCAGTCCAATGGTCTATGCGAAAGGTTTAATGGTACGCTGAAGCAGATGCTCCGTACATTTGGAGAGGCTCATAAAGACTGGGAGCGCTTTCTACCCCATCTGCTCTTCGCTTATAGAGAGGTACCCCAAGAGTCAACAGGGTTTTCCCCTTTTGAATTACTGTTTGGGAGAAGGGTGCGAGGGCCACTAGACCTAATTAGAGAGCATTGGGAGGGGAGAATAGCCCAGACGGAACCCCTATTGTATCCTACGTACTGGAGTTCAGGGACCGTCTGGAGGCGCTAACACAGGCTGTGCGCACCAACCTCCGGGCGGCCCAACAACGTCAGCGCCGCTGGTACGATAGGGGAGCCAGAGACCGCAGCTTTCAGGTGGGACAAAAGGTTTTGATTTTAAAACCGGTCCGCACAGACAAGCTGCAGGCCATCTGGCAAGGCCCATACCAGGTGGTGGAACAGAGATGTGATACCACCTATGTGATTGGCCCCTGCTCAGGGGTAGGGGAGAGACGCATGTTCCACGTGAATATGCTCAAACCATACCATGAGAGGATAGAGGACGTGGCCGCCATATGCGCTTCCGCCTCGGAGGATCAGGAGAATCTGCCACTACCTGACCTCTTAGAACAGGAGGGACAGACGGAGCCCTCCAAGGGGGTTCAGCTGGGGGAGCGGCTAAGCCCTCAGGAGCGTGCCCAGGTACAAGAGCTGATTGTAGCTAAAGGGGCTACCTTCTCCAATTTACCTGGGTACACTCCGCTGGCCACTCACCGAGTCGAGACCCCGGGACAGCTACCTATGCGGCAAACCCCATATCGTGTCCCTGAAGCAGTCAGGACGCATATGAAGACTGAGATTGACGAGATGTTGCAGCTAGGGGTTATCGAACCTTCCGATAGCCCCTGGGCATCGCCAGTAGTGCTGGTACCAAAGAAAGATGGCACGACACGTTTCTGTGTCGACTACCGGAGGCTAAATGATAAAACGGTGTCTGATGCCTATCCGATGCCCCGGATAGACGAGCTGCTGGATAAGATGGCACGGGGCCGGTATCTCACTACCATAGACTTATGTAAGGGATACTGGCAGATTCCACTGGCCGAGGAGGCCATCCCCAAGTCGGCGTTTGTCACCCCGTTTGGCCTGTATCAATTTCGGGTCATGCCATTCGGGATGAAGAACGCTCCGGCAACTTTTCAGCGGATGGTCGATCGGTTATTGGACGGATTCCAGGAATACGCATGTGCCTATTTAGACGACATCGCCATATTTAGCCAGACCTGGGCAGAGCACCTACAACACATAGGGGCCATTCTAGATCGTATTGGAGAGGCAGGGTTAACACTGAAACCCAGCAAGTGTCATATAGGGATGGCTGAAGTGCAGTACTTGGGCCACCGGGTGGGGAGCGGGCGACAGAAACCCGAACCAGCTAAAGTTGAAGCCATAGCTAAATGGCCCACCCCCAGGACGAAAACCCAAGTGCTAGCGTTTCTAGGTACTGCGGGGTACTATAGAAAATTCGTACCCAATTATAGTGCCCTGGCCAAACCCTTGACTGACTTGACACGCAAGAACCTGCCCCGACAGGTTGTCTGGGCCCCAGAGTGTGATCAGGCATTCCAACAACTAAAGACTGCTCTAACTAATGCCCCTGTACTTGCTGCTCCTGATCCAACTAAAAGATTCCTTGTCCATACGGACGCTTCAATGTTTGGATTGGGAGCAGTGCTGAGCCAAGTGGGAGCCGATGGCGGAGAACACCCCGTAGCTTACCTGAGCCGAAAGTTATTGCCACGAGAAGTAAGCTACGCCGCCATTGAGAAGGAATGCCTGGCCGTGGTGTGGGCCCTCAAAAAGTTGCAGCCGTATTTGTATGGACAACCTTTTTCGCTACTCACAGATCACAACCCGTTGGTGTGGCTAAACCGTGTGGCGGGAGACAATGCCCGGCTGCTGCGCTGGAGTTTGGCGCTGCAGCCGTTTGACTTTACAATCCACTACCGACCAGAGAAGCAAAACGGTAATGCCGACGGGTTATCTAGACAAACTGAACTTGAAAAGTGATCTGTGAAATTACACCCCCGGACATCCCCAAGCCGATCCGTTGGGATCAGACTGTGTATGCCGGCTTGGTTCTGGGGGAGCATTGTGGCAAACCTAGCCACTTCTGGAACGCTGGACGTTACATGTCAAAAGGTTGTCTGTATTATATGCTATGTATTCTGCTGGGTCTTATGTGGGCATAGTAATTTATATGCTGGCAGCCGTAAGCCACTAGCATTCAGTACTTAGTTTTATGTTGCCCAATCAGTGTTCGGCAGTTTTAAACCGAACTCCCACAACACATAACCCCAGACCCCAGCTATCAACCGACTTTTCCCTTGTGCAGCAATGCCTGATGGGAGAATTATCCAAACTGTTAAGTTCCCCATCTGGTCCTCCCTGTATTACCCCTGTTAAATCTATTTGGCTGTTTGGAAACCCCTTGCATGGGGAATTATATAAATATGGAAGCCTGTGAATAAAAAGTCTGTTGACTCTCAGAGCTGTGTGTCGTCTGGTTACTGAGGGAGATTTGGGACATTGCCTTACTTGTCAATGCTGACTGTGGATTTACCCTGGTTACCAGCGGAGATCGTGGAGTTTAATATTGCTCTCCGCTACAATCACTCTTCCTCCTGTCCCCCCCCCCTCTCTCTCTCTCTTCCCCCACCTCCCTCCATCACTCTCCCTCCTGTCCCCCCTCCCTCTCTCTCTTCCTCCATCTCCCTCCATCACTCTGCCTCCTGTCCCCCCTCTCTTCCCCCATCTCCACCCATCACTCTCCCTCCTGTCCCCCCTCTCTTCCCCCATCTCCCTCCATCACTCTCCCTCTTGTCCCCCCTCTCTTCCCCCATCTCCCTCCATCACTCGCCCTCCTGTCCCCCCCCTCCCTCTATCTCTCTCTCTTCCCCCATACCTCTCCATCCATCACCCTCCCTCGTGTCCCCCCCTTTCTTCCCCCATCTCCCTCCATCACTCTCCCTCCTGTCCCCCCTCCCTCTCTCTCTTCCCCCATCTCCCTCCATCACTCTCCCTCCTGTCCCCCCTCTCTTCCCCCCATCTCTCTCCCTCCTGCCCCCCCCCTCTCTCTCTCTTCCCCCATCTCCCTCCATCACTCTCCCTCCTGTCCCCCCTCTCTTCCCCCATCTCTAGGGTTGCCACCTTTTCTTCAAGTCGAACCCGAACACTTTAGCGGCCAACGGCAATTTTTTTTATAGTATAACCTTTACATATATTTTGTTATTAAACACCATTTCTGATCATATGAAGTTAATACCAAGAGTTCCCCTTTACATCCAAACTCGCAGAGTTCCCTTTCACTGTAAGGGGGGCTCTGCAGACTCTGACGTAAGAGGGGACTCTGGGGGCTCTAACATAAGGGATGCTCTGGAAACCATGATCTAAGGGGGAACACTGGGAACTCTGATATACAGGAGGACTCTGATGTAGGGGGGAACACTGTGGTCTCTGATGTAAAGGGGTGTAAGGGGTGCTCTGAGAACCCTGATTCACTTTTGTGTACTCAATCAGAGGCAGGAGAGAAAATGGAGGGGGGGGGGACATTCACAGACAGGGATGGATGGTGAGCTCATTCACCCCCTGGCAGTCAGCACCTCTCATCCAGATGTATCTGAGGCTGCTGGACTTTACATTTCCAGCCCCAACTTTCCTTTTCTGAGGCACAGCCCTGAGGATTGGAGTGTGGGCAGACACAGAGGGGATGGGGTGGGGGGAAAGAGTGTAGATCGAGCCCTCTCTCAGGCAGTGTGAAAGAGACAACTGCAGCCATAAACCATGCTTGCAAGCCATAGTCCAGGCTAAATAATGTGTCCGGGTTTCAGGCTTTCTGAAACCCGGACACAGGATTCCAAACCCGAACTGTCGGGTGAATCCTGGACAGGTGGCAGCCCTACCCATCTCCCTCCATCACTTTCCCTCTTGTCCCCCCTCTCTTCCCCCATCTCCCTCCATCACTCGCCCTCCTGTCCCCCCCCCCTCTATCTCTCTCTCTTCCCCCATACCTCTCCATCCATCACCCTCCCTCGTGTCCCCCCCTTTCTTCCCCCATCTCCCTCCATCACTCTCCCTCCTGTCCCCCCTCCCTCGTGTCCCCCCCTTTCTTCCCCCATCTCCCTCCATCACTCTCCCTCCTGTCCCCCCTCCCTCTCTCTCTTCCCCCATCTCCCTCCATCACTCTCCCTTCTGTCCCCCCTCTCTTCCCCCCCATCTCTCTCCCTCTTGTCCCCCCTCTCTCTCTCTCTCTCTCTCTCTCTCTCTCTCTCTCTCTCTCTCTCTCCCCCCATCTCCCTCTATCACTCTCCCTCTTGTCCCCCCCCCTCTCTCTCTCTCTCTCTCTCTCTCTCTCTCTCTCTCTCTCTCCCCCCATCTCCCTCCATCACTCTCCCTCCTGTCCCCCCTCTCTTCCCCCATCCCCCTCCATCACTTTCCCTCCTGTCCCCCCTCTCTTTCCCCCCCATCTCCCTCCATTACTCTCATGTTCCCCCATCTCCATCCATCACTCTCCCTCCTGTCCCCCCCCTCTCTCTCTTCCCCCATCTCCATCCATCACTCTCCCTCCTTTCCTCCCCTCTCTCTCTTCCCCCATCTCCCTCCATCACTCTCCCTCCTGTCCCCCCTCTCTCTTCCCCCATCTCCCTCCATCACTCTCCCTCCTGTCCGCCCTCTCTTCCCCCATCTCCCTCCATCACTCTCCCTCCTGTCCGCCCTCTCTTCCCCCATCTCCCTCCATCACTCTCCCTCCTGTCCCCCCTCTCTTCCCCCATCTCCCTCCATCACTCTCCCTCCTGTCCGCCCTCTCTTCCCCCATCTCCCTCCATCACTCTCCCTCCTGTCCGCCCTCTCTTCCCCCCATCTCCCTCCTGTCCGCCCCGCCCTCTCTTCCCCCATCTCCCTCCATCACTCTCCCTCCTGTCCGCCCTCTCTTCCCCCCCATCTCCCTCCATCACTCTCCCTCCTGTCCGCCCTCTTTTCCCCCCATCTCCCTCCATCACTCTCCCTCCTGTCCGCCCTCTTTTCCCCCCATCTCCCTCCATCACTCTCCCTCCTGTCCGCCCTCTCTTCCCCCCATCTCCCTCCTGTCCGCCCTCTCTTCCCCCATCTCCCTCCATCACTCTCCCTCCTGTCCGCCCTCTCTTCCCCCCCATCTCCCTCCATCACTCTCCCTCCTGTCCGCCCTCTTTTCCCCCCATCTCCCTCCATCACTCTCCCTCCTGTCCGCCCTCTCTTTCCCCCCATCTCCCTCCATCACTCTCCCTCCTGTCCGCCCTCTCTTCCCCCCATCTCCCTCCATCACTCTCCCTCCTGTCCGCCTCTCTCTTCCCCCCCATCTCCCTCCATCACTCTCCCTCCTGTCCGCCCTCTCTTCCATCTCCATCTCCCTCCTGTCCCCCATCTCCCTCCATCTCTCCCTGTCCCCCCTCTCTCCTCATCTCCCTCCATCACTCTCCCTCCTGTCCGCCCTCTCTTCTCCCTCCATCTCCCTCCATCACTCTCCCTCCTGTCCGTCCCCCTCTCTTCCCCCATCTCCCTCCATCACTCTCCCTCCTGTCCCCCCTCTCCCTCCATTCCCCATCTCCCCATCCTCCATCACTCTCCCTCCTGTCCGCCCTCTCTTCCCCCATCTCCCTCCATCACTCTCCCTCCTGTCCGCCCTCTCTTCCCCCATCTCCCTCCTGTCCGCCCTCTCTTCCCCCATCTCCCTCCATCACTCTCCCTCCTGTCCGCCCTCTCTTCCCCCCCATCTCCCTCCATCACTCTCCCTCCTGTCCGCCCTCTTTTCCCCCCATCTCCCTCCATCACTCTCCCTCCTGTCCGCCCTCTTTTCCCCCCATCTCCCTCCATCACTCTCCCTCCTGTCCGCCCTCTCTTCCCCCCATCTCCCTCCTGTCCGCCCTCTCTTCCCCCATCTCCCTCCATCACTCTCCCTCCTGTCCGCCCTCTCTTCCCCCCCATCTCCCTCCATCACTCTCCCTCCTGTCCGCCCTCTTTTCCCCCCATCTCCCTCCATCACTCTCCCTCCTGTCCGCCCTCTTTTCCCCCCATCTCCCTCCATCACTCTCCCTCCTGTCCGCCCTCTCTTCCCCCCCATCTCCCTCCATCACTCTCCTGTTCCCCCATCTCTCTCTCTCTCTCTCTCTCTCTCCCCCCCCTCTCCCCCTCTCCCCCTCTCCCCCTCTCTCCCTCTCTCCCTCTCTCCCTCTCCCTCGTATTTCAGGCAGTGAAGAGGTGGTTGGGATATTTTGTAAACGTGTAATAAAAGATTTATCGGTTTGTGTATTTCAGCTTATTGGCGTTCTGCTTTGGTGCGTGTGCTGGGCGGACCTCTTCTACTCCTTCCATAAACTTATACAGGAAGAGGCTCCGCCTCCCGTCTTCTTTGTTACACCTCTAATTGTCGGAATCACAATGGTTTGTATAGATCACTATAAGAGATCTAATATATAACTTATATCTGGTGATGTCACTTCTGTATAATATAACTTCTATCTGGAGAGCGGTGATGTCACTCCTGTATAATATAACATATATACTATATCACTATGTTCATTACCTATTACTTTGTGTAATTATTTAAAGTGATTGTAAACGATCACCTTGTAAAATAACTCCATTCAGTTTAAAATAGAAATGAAAGGCAAAACATTTTTGTATCAATATTTAAAAAAAAAAAACATTTTAAATACATTTTTCCCCTTCTTTATAAGTGATCACATTCCCTCTGTTCTCAGCTGCTTGAGAGCTGGGGGAGGAGAAACGGCAGCACACCAGCTGAAGTGAGCTTATCAGTGAATGGCTGTGCTGGGGGGCGGGGCATGTCAGGGAAAGTCTTATCATTGGAGGAGAATACACTGAGTTTCCATGATGGCTAGAGAACTGACCACGGTGCTCAGTGAGGTCAGTTTGTAATAGGAAAGCAGAGGGACTGGCAGGAACACCAGGGATTTTCACACAAAGGAAGAAATACAAAGGGAACAGGAGACTTTCTCACACAAGTACAAGGTACAGCAGACTCCTATCAGGAATATGAAGTGTTGGGGTAACAAACGCTTTAACTCTTGGTCTTCATTTATTTCCCCTCAGATTGCAGCGACGATTCTTATCCATTACGAGAGGCTGAAAGGCGTCCAATCTTCCGGCATTCTCATCATTTTCTGGTTCTTGGCCACACTTTGCGCCATTGTTCCTTTCCGGTCGAAGGTCATGTCCTCTGTGAATCAGGTAATTGGATCTCAAGGCGTTGGATGGGGTTTTATCCAATCAGGACGTTAGTAAGAAGATCCGTCTTTCAGTACTCAGTCTGGCAGTGGCAGCTCTGACATCATCGCATACAACGCAAGACCAGAAATTCTTCGTTGTATGTAAGGGTGCCGAGGGCCCGTCCACAACCTGGAGTATTTTTTTATTTGTTTTTGGATGGTTGCCCTTTAAAATCCCAAGGGAGGAATGATTGTATGTCCAATGATATGTATTAGGGTGGTGCAGGGCCGATCCTAGGCAGGGTGCACCCGAGGCGCCTGTAGAGGTGGGGGCGCCAAAGTGCCAGAGTTCTCCCCTCCCTCCTTTTCTCCTTGTTTGTGTCCATCCAGAACTAGTTTTCTGAGCATAGGGGTGTGTCCGTCCAGAACTGGTGTGTGACCATAAGGCATCCCGTCCAGCCTGGCAATGCTGGGGGGGGGGGGCATCTCTGTCGCTGCCATAGAAACATTTGTAAAGGGGAGGAGTTAGTAAAATGACCACGCCCATGCGGGGGCGCCAGAAATATTTCTGCACCCAGGCACCTGTGACCCCAGGATCGGCCCTGGCATGGTGGCAACCCTCATCCATACTGAGGAGGTTTTATAATCAATGTTTAACCTGAAGTATTGGAGAGGAGAGGAGAGGTAAGTAAAACTGCTTTTTTATTTTTTTTGCAGGTACCCTGGACAAAAATCGGCATTTGACCCCCACTGGAACGGTGGTCGTTTTTTTTTCCATTCCCCCAGGGCTCCGCTTTAAATAACATTTTCTCCCCCCTGTTTTGTTTCGTCTTCAGGACGTCTCGGACCGATTCCGCTTCACCACCTTCTTTATTTATTTCACCCTTCTGGTGTTGGCGCTCATCCTGTCTTGTTTTAAGGAGGCCCGCCCTTTCTTCTCCCCCGTCTCCTCCGACTGTGTGAGTAATCCGTCTTTAATAGAAACGTTTAAATATTACATTAGGAAATAAACTGAACAGTTCTTCTCCACCATCCTTCCGCAGAATCCTTGTCCAGAGTCTGACGCCGGCTTCCTCTCAAGATTGACATTTTGGTGGTTCACAAAGTAAGTGGAACGTGAATGTTCCAAAATATCTAAAGAAGAGCTCTGTATAATGTGTTTCCTTGCTCTTCTTTCAGGGTATGAGATCAATGAGATACATTATACTACCAAAAGTATTGGGACACCTGCCTTCATACTCGCATGAACTTTCATGGCATCCCAGTCTTAGTCCGTAGGGTTCAATATTGAGTTGGCCCCCCCTTTGCAGATCTAACAGCTTCAACTCTTCTGGGAAGGCCGTCCACAAGGTTTAGTCTATGGGAATGCTTGACCATTCCCCCAGAAGCACATTTGTGAGATCAGAAACTTATGTTGGACGAGAAGGCCTGGCTAGCAATCTCCTCTCTTATTCATTCCAAAGGTGTTCTGTCAGGTTGAGGCAGGGCCATCTTAATAGCATCATGGGCCCCTGGGCAAAGTAATGCTCTGGGGCCCCTACAATGATGACAGTGCAGGTAAACACATCAAGTAGGTAGGAGGTAGCCTGCCTCCCCTGTGTATCTATCACTCTCAGTGCCATCATGGGGCCCCCAATTTTGGGACAGTGTGGGCTCAGGGACCAGCTGCTTTGGGGAAAGTGCAGGTGGCACCCAATGTAGCCGGGGCCCCTGGGCAGAGCCCAGGTGTGCCCTCTTATTAAGACAGCCTTGGGTTGAGGTCAGGCCAGTCGAGTTCCTCCACCCCAAGCTCGCTCATCCGTGTCTTTATGGACCTTGCTTTGTGTACTGGTGCGCAGTCATGTTGGAACAGGAAGGGGCCGTCCTCTGTTCCGACAAAGTTGGGAGCATGAAATTGTCCAAAATGTCTTGGTATGCTGACGCCTTAAGAGTTCCCTTCACTGGAACTAAGGGGCCAAGCCCAACCTATGAAAAACAAAAAACCCAACACCATAATTCCCCCCCCCCCCTCCACCAAATGTTTTGGACCAGTGCACAAAGCAAGGTCCATAAAGACCTGGACCTCAACTGGATAGAACACCTTTGAGATGAATTGGAGCGTTCGTGTGTAAAGGCAGGTGTCTCAATACTTTTGGTAATATAGTGTATATTTGATAAAAAAAAATAAAAAATGCAGGAAGTAAAAATGAGCACAAACAGAAAATGAGGTAAAAATAAAATACTGTTATACAATGGTGGTTGGCCGATGCTTCATTTGGGCTTACATAAGCCTTAAAACAGTGCTGGTTGCATTGCATCGTAATGTCTACATATTGAAGGGCAATGCAGTTCTTGTCTGGAATTGTTGGGGCTGAGACATCTTTTTGCCAGTGATCCACCTAAGACAGAGCACAGTCCTCACCCATTGGTGGAATTTTCCTATTGGACTGAACATACTCTAAAGCAGGGGTCTCCAAACTGCGGCCCTGGGGACAGATGTCGCCCTCTGCTTGCCTTAACCGCTTCAATACTAGGCTTTTATACCACCTCCATACCGGGCCTATTCTGACACTTCTCTCCTACATGTAATAATCATCATTCTTTTGCTAGAAAATTACACAGTACCCCCAAACATTATATATGTTTTTTTTAGCAGACACCCTAGGGAATAAAATGACGGTCATTCCAAAGTTTTATCTTGCACGGTATTTACGCAATTATTTTTCAAACGCTTTTTTTTGTAAAAAAAAATGTTTTATGAATTAAAAAAATAACAAAACACTAAAGTTAGCCCAATTTTTTTGTATTATGTGAAAGATTATGTTACACCGAGTAAATAGAGACCCAACATGTCACGCTTTAATTATGCGCACACTCATGGAATGGCGCCAAACTTCGGTACTTAAAAATCTCCATAGGCAACGCTTTATTTATTTTTTACAGGTTACAGTTTAGATTTACAGAGGAGATCTAGTGCTAGATTAGTTGCTGGCACTCTAACGCACGCGGCGATACCTCACATGTGTGGTTTAAACGGCGTTTACATATGTCGGCGGGACTTGCGTGTGCGTTCGCTTCTGCACGCGAGCTATCGGGGACAGGGGCGTTTTCATTTTTTTTTTTATCTTTTATTCTTTTTTTTTTACTTATATTTTATTTATTTTTCCACTTTTTTTCATTTTTTTTTTTTTTTTCCCACTTTTATTCCTATTACAAGGAATGTAAACATCCCTTGTAATAGGAAATGTGTGTGACAGGTCCTCTTTATGGAGAGATGTGGGGTCAATAAGACCTCACATCTCACCTCCAGGCTGGAAACCATGAGATCGGTGAAAAAAAATTCACCGATCTCATGAATGGTGACTTACAGCCGCAATCGCGGCTTTGTTTACACACGGGGACCCGGGCGTGACGTCATCAGATCGCGCCCGGGTCCTCCGACGGTCATAGAGATGACTGGTGACCATCTGGTCACCAGTCATCTCTATGCTTCCTGCCGCCGCCGACGATTCGTTCTCCGGGCCCCCGAAGGTACAGGTAAGCCCGGAGAAGCACCGGATGGCGGCGGGAGGGGGGGATGTCCCCTCCCGCGGCCTGTAAGAACGATCAAGCGGCGGAACCGCCGCTATGATCATTCTTACTTTGTGCAGAATCGCCGGCTGAAGAGATGGATATCTGGATGATGCCTCTGGCTGCAGGCATCGTCCAGATATTCGCCTGCAATACCCAGGCCGTCAATTGACGGCCACTTAGGATGGTAAATCCCATCCCAGGCCGTCAATTGTCTATGGCTGGGTATTGAAGTGGTTAATGCAGCCCTTGGGGCATTATTCCATCCAATTTAAATGGGGCATAATTCTTGTTGCTGACACCAATAGGGCACTATTCCTCCAACTGACACCATCAATTCTTTCCATTAACACCAACGATGGGGTACTAGTCCTACCACTGTCGCCAAAGATATGGTATTATTTACTCCCACTGGACACCTGGACATTTTTTACTCCCAATGGCCACAGTCTGGCCCCCCTAAAGTCTGAAGGACCGTAAACTAAACCTTTGTTTAGAAAGTTTGGAGACCCCTGCTCTAGAGCAGGGTTTCTCAACCAGGGTCCCATGGAATCCCAGGGTTCCTCCAGAGGTTACAAGGGGTTCCTTGAGCAATTTCTGCACCTCAGATAAGTTTCCACTGACACCATTGATCTTTTTAGCCTTCTATAAGGGGGTAATGACCACAAGTGTGAGGGGCATTCTTCTTTCATCATGAGTTGTTGATATAGTACCGTATTTATCGGGGTATAGCGCGCTCCGTGTATAGCGCGCACCCCTAAAGTGGCCCCCATTCCTGTGGAAAAAAATATTTTTATACTTAGTTTTGGTGTCTTGCGCGGCGTCCATCGGGTTTCGGGTGTCCTCTTCGTCGGGTCCGGCGTCCTTCTGCTGCGTCCTCCCTGCTCGATCCTTGCTTTCCCGCGCCGAGTTTGAATACTGCGCCTGCATATACCGAGCACAGTACACTCGTGAATAGTCGGGCAGGCTCGGCTACTCTCGTGCTCACGTCCTGTACATCCAGGGCATGAGCGCGACAGTAGCCGAGCCTGCCTGACTATACACGAGTGTACTGCGCTCGGTATATGCCGGCGCAGTATTCAAAATCGGCGCGGGAAAGCGGGTATCGGCGTATATTGCGCACCCACGATTTTGCCCTGATTTTCAGGGCAAAAAAGTGCACGGTATACGCCGATAAATACAGTAACTTTTTTTAGCAAGGGTTCCTTGAGACCAGAAAGTTATTTCAAGGGTCCCATTGTGTTGAAAATGTTGAGAAAGGCTGCTCCAGAGGCACCTGTCCAGGTTTCCCATTTCTACTGATCTAAAACTCAAACATAATGCTAAAAATGTATGTTTCTATTAAAAACATCAGAAGTTGTGTGGAATGGATCCCCCTAGAGCAGGGGTAGGCAACCTCGGCTCTCCAGCTTTTTTGAAACTACAAGTCCCATGAGACATTGCAAGACCCTGACAATCACAGGCATGACTCCTAGAGGCAGAGGCATGATGGGATTTGTAGTTTCACCACAGCTGGAGAGCCAAGGTTGCCTACCCCTGCCCTAGAGGTAGGGGCAGGGGTCTTTTTCCACCATTTTTTTTTCCTCCCATGTGTTACCCTTCCCAAGGTAGTTGGGAGGGCAGCTCTTCTTTCATTTTGGCCCCAGACCCCTCTGACTTGGGTGACACACGCATCTGTCTTACACAAGGAGCTACTTACCTCCTCCTCCTAGTAATGGGCCAGTTAATAAGTCCTGGAGAAAACTTAAAGGGTCACTAAAGGACATTTTTTTTTTTAGCTAAATAGCTTCCTTTCCCTTAATGCAGTGCTGTTTTCATGTTCTCATTGTTCATTTTTTGCATTCAAGTTGCTGTAATTCTGCTCTGATCTCCACACTTCCTGCTTGTCTGGCTCCTTATATAAAATCTCATGGCAGCTTTTCACTGTGGTCTAAGCTGTGTGTCTAAAACTCATCAGAACCAATCAGATTCATTTTAAAAACAAAACACTGCCCTGGATTTGTTTGTTTTTGTTCTGTGTGTCTTCTGTACTTCACAGAAACATGAAACCAGTTTAAAAACGAAAGTGAAACTAGAGGCACATTATATGATTGATATATCTATTTTTAATCATTTATAAAAGGAATCGGATAACTTTTTTGTCTCTATACCCTGTAAACAGTCATTTCAGCAAAAAACATTTTTTCCTTTAGTGACCCTTTAAGTGTGTGGGGTCCACCTCTGACTACAGAATTAACCAGATTGTTTTCTATAAATGAATGTTCATCTTATTACACAGTTTGTGTTGCGACTCTTCATGCTGAAACTGAGAACGTTCTTCTTTGTGTTCCCAGGATGGCGATATTGGGCTATAAGAGGCCTCTGGAAGACAAAGACCTTTGGTCATTGAATGAAGATGACAAATCTATAGTAGCTGTGTCTAAACTGATCAAAGAGTGGGACATAGAAAAGACCAAGTTAAGGTAATTTATGGAGGCTGCTGAAGAGTACAATCCGTGTGGATTTCACCGGACGCCAAACAATCCATGAGCTTAACAAACCCTTAGGCCAATTATTCAAGAATTTAGGCCCCACACTGTACTCATTGGGTGCTGTGTAGTACTATGTATTGGTGGTTGTTAGAATTGTGGTCTTGCCAGGACTGGTTCTATTTTGCCCCCTAGGCAAGACCAGCTACTTGTGCAACCACCCCCCCCCCCCCCCCAAAAAAAACAATACAAAAATATTAAAACGCCAAAACCGGAAACTGCAAAATTTCTCCAGCTATCATTATACAATAACGCAGCAGTATGCGGAACATCGGCGCAGTGTGTGGGGAGCATCGGTGGCAGTGGGATTCAGGGAAACTGTGAAAAATAATCGGCCCAGGAGGACATGGGTCCTTTAGGATAACTTTAAGGGGTTGTAAAGGTAAAAAAAATCCCTAAATGGCTTCCTTTACCTTAGTGCAGTCCTCCTTCACTTGCCTCATGCTTCCATTTTGCTTTTAAATGTCCTTATTTCTTCTGAGAAATCCTCACTTCCTGTTCTTCTGTCTGTCACTCACTCCTGCTGGCCCCCTCCCCTCTCTAGAGGCTTTCTCCACAATAGGGAGAGAGCCTCACATTACTGTGTGGGGAGTTACAGACAGAAGAACAGTAAGTGAGGATTTCTCAGAAGAAATAGGAACATTTTAAAAGCAAAATGGAAGGATGAGGTAAGTGAAGGAGGACTGTAGCTAAGGTAAAGGAAGATAGTTAGGGATTTTTTTTTTTACCTTTACAACCCCTTTAAATCGAGAGGAGGGGGGAGCCTTTTGGGAGGGGGGAGGAGGGATGTGGAATTTGGGGTGTGCAGGTCTCCAAAAGTTAGAGAGGTGTGGCCTACGCGTTTCGCAGACAATTCCGATTTGTCAGGGCCTTGAAGGTAGCACAATAGGACATCACAAGAATTCCATTAACTAGATATTGATACACAGAGCTTTTTTTCTCAGAAAATAGGTGCAGGAACTTAACCAGGACCCTGTTCAGAATTCACAAACAGTAGAAGGGTCTTAAAGGGGAATTAAATACCAGAATTGCATTACATAGAGTGCAGAGTTCAGGGGGGTTACACACAGAGTGCAGAGCTGTCACTTATAAACACAGAAACCAGACTTCTGTGTTTACAAGTGATTGTGGTGAGCAGGCACAAAAGGGTCCGAGCCAAAGGTGGTGGAACGGAGTTCCCCCAAGTTCCCCCTGAAAAAAAAGCCCTGTTGATACATAGATTACATGATTTACAAAAAGATAAATAATGTGTTAATAAATTAGTTTTACGTGAATTTACATCGATGTCGTTAATAAAATCTATTTGTTGTGTTGTAAAACATTTAGCATATAAAAATACAGTTACACTTTTTTTTTTTTTATATGTTATATAACATACATTAACCACATCGATGTAAATTCATGTAAAACAAATGTATTAACACATTTATTTACTACTTATCTTTATTTTTGTAAATCATGTAATTTATGTATCAATATCTCATTTTATAGAATTCATGTGATGTCCTATGGTGCTACCTTCAAGGCCCCAACGAAGCGGACTTGTCAGCGAAACGCGTAGGCCACACCCCTCTACCTTTTGGGGACCTGCACACCCCCAATTCAAACTAGACTGCAATTTATGATTTATCCCAACTTGATTTTTACTTTTGGAAGGTACTGCCTTATGGCAGATAAATAAAATGTCTATTTTCCATAATCGTAGTATTCTATTCTATTTTGTTCATACTCCTCTGAGGCACAATCAAAGTCCCACCCCGTCCTTTTTTTTTTTTTAAACATGGTCGCACTTTCTATGTTATAAAAAGGGACAATGGCCCACTGTGGTAATGAATGGTCCTTCATTCTCTGCTCTTCCACCAAGAATTTTTTTGCCCAGGGTCCAATCAACATTAAAGACGGCCCTGATTCCATGGCCTTCACTAGTTAACCTGCTGGGACTCTTATGGTTCAAGCTGTGCCTGGGATATCCTCACCCCACCTTCAGCATTTGGATCCGCCAGTCAATGCTCTGTAGAACCTTTTGTGTCCATATAGTGCTGACCGTCCTGGTTGACCCGTCTTACACCTTCTTTGACCCTCCAGGAATAGCGAAGTGCAATTCGCCAAAGCCAAAGAAGCGGAAATGAACCACGTGAGCGAAAAACCAACGGAGACCGACGTTCTGATCGTCAACAACAAGAAAACGAAAGATCCGTCCTTCCTGAAAGTTCTGATCAGGGCGTTTGGGCCGTTCTTCTTAATCGGGTCCGTGTTCAAGCTTTTCCAGGATCTCCTGTCATTCGTCAATCCCCAGTTATTAAGGTAAGCTTCCTCTGGAATCGAGGGGCTCCTGTCCAACGGCCAGGGCACAATTTATGGATTGGCATAATCAGAGGCGGCTCTAGGCTTTGCGAGGCCTTAGGCAGAACTTGACATTGGGGCCCACTCGCACCCATGATGGGAAAAATAATTCAAAGACAAGAGCCTCTTCCCCACAACCCTGGCCGATGGTTGTGGGGGTTTGCTGGCAGGGGGCTTATCGAAATCTGGAAGCCCCCTTTAACAGGGCAGCCCCCAGATCCTGCTCTTTAATAACTAAGGGGCGGGGGTCACCCAGTGATGTCACCTGGTGAACCCGCCTCCGTGTGACGTAATTGACTGAGGGCATGCAGGGTCATTGACGCCACAAGGGGTGGTGTCACTGATATTCACTGGTTGTTAGGGACGCTGGTGGCCCCGCTTCTGAGTCAGGGCTCTTAACGCTGCCTGAGCACAGCAGTGTTAGTGTCCCCTGTCCCTCAAAACTGGGGTAATGCATTGGGTAAGTTAGGTGGCCACGGGGCCCCTGTGAGTGTGAGGCCTTAAGCGACCACCTCATTTGCCTAATTAAAGAGCCGCCTCTGGGCATAATTACTGAACAGACTGCATGATGAAGCAAAGCAGCTCCGATCTTTAACCTAGATATTAGAAGTACTTGAATCTGTCTTTATATTGGCTTCCTACTATCCTCTGCACAGTAGACTGAGAAATTGTGGGGCAGCACATTGAGCCACTCAGAGAGCTCTATTGTATTATCCAGAGCTTTCAGTCTAACAATGGCAGCTTGCTGACAGGATGAAAATGCAGAATAAGCAGAGTGATGACCCCAGTGATTCTCCTTCTTGGGGAGGGGGGAGGGCTTAGGGAAATTGGATTGGCTAACCTTAGTGAAGAAGAATGCGTCACCAACCAATCTGTTCTGTCTGGCAGGGGTACCCAAATCAAAAAAGACTGGCCGAACGGTAAAGCTTTGAATAGAAGAGAGGGAATAGCACACCTGTCAGGTTTTTTATTGCTGTCTGTGTCCTTGTTGGGGAGATTCACCCTCTCTATTTGTCCTGTGTACTGTTCTCACCGACGTTGACAGAAAATTCCAAATTGGGTTGTCGCCAAAACAGGAAAAGAGGGGAAACCTTTGAGATGGAGACGCTAGTTCTGGGGACAATCCGAGATTCCCTCACTTATTTATATATATATATATATATATATATATATATATATATATATATATATATATATATATGTTTTCATTTTTTTATATAAAATATATACAAATAAATTATAAAACATATACAAATATTTTTATATATATATAAAACATATATAATATTTATTCACTTTTACATTATTTATATATATATATATATATATATATATATATATATATATATAATTTTATTTATTATATATATATTATAGTAAATATTTATATATGATTTTATTTATTATATATAATGTATTTGTATATGTTTTATATAAAAAATAATAATAAAATAAAGCGTGTGTATGTGTGTATGTGTGTATATATATATATATATATATATATATATATATATATATATATATATATATATATATATATATATATATATATATATATATATATATATATATATATTTTTTTTTATATATATATATATATATATAAATAAAATCATATATAATATTTATTTACTATATATATATATAATATATATATATAAAAATAATAATAAAATAAAGCGTGTGTATGTGTGTATGTGTGTATATATATGTGTGTATATATATATATATATATATATATATATATATATATATATATATATATATATATATATATATATATATATATATATATATTTTTTAATATATATATATATATATATATATTATAAATAAAATCATATATAATATTTATTTACTATATATATATATATATATATATATATATATATATATATATATATATATGTAAAAGTTAATAAAAATAATGTGTATGATTTTATATATATGATTTATTTTTATATGTGTGTGTGTGTGTGTGTATATATAAAATTGATTTGTATATATTTTGTATAAAAAAGTGTGTGTGTGTGTGTATATATAATATATATATATAGTGTGTGTGTGTGTGTGTGTGTAAAACTTGAAAAAATATATATATATAATGTATGTATTACAAATATATACATACGTTTTTTTTTTTTTTTTTATAAAATATGTTAAAATGAATTATATATATAATTTCAATAATATTATATTTATTTATTTATTATTATTTATTTTTCCACACATGTTGTGTCTCCCAGGTTTGCCTGTCTGGCCTCGTTAGATCTTACAAGATGTTTAGCACTAGCTAATAATTAGCACCCCCTCGTTATGACTCTTTATATTGTAATACTTGTATTACGTTATTTCCTTTTATAGATGGAAGATCTATTGGGGTTTATTTTCTAAAGCTGCAGAGTGCAAAATCAGGCTCTGCATAGAGACCAATCGGCTTCCAGTTTTTATTATCAAAACTTAATTGAACAGGCTGAACATAGAAGCTGATTGGCTCCCATGCACAGAGCTGCACTAGATTCTGAGTGCTCCAGTTTTAGTAAATCTCCCCATTGTGATCTCTCTGTGTGGATCTCCTTTCTCTTTAGCATCCTGATACATTTCGTCAAAGACCCCAGTGCGCCGGCCTGGTGGGGATTCAGCATCGCTGCGCTGATGTTTCTTTCCTCCGTCGTTCAAACCCTCATCCTTCACCAGCACTTCCAGTATTGCTTCGTCACCGGAATGCGGCTGAGGAGCGCCATCACCGGGATCATATACCGAAAGGTGAGCACGGGGCCCCACCTTCATGTTATAACAAGCAGGGGGCCTTCAAACTACGGCCCTCCAGTTGTTCAGGAACTACAATTCCCGTCATGTCTGGTCATGTCTGTAAATGTCAGAGTTTTACAATGGCCTCATGGGATGTGTAGTTCTACAACAGCTGGAGGGCCGTAGTTTGAAGATCCCTGGTTTAAAACTACAACTCGGTTCCTATATAGATAGTCAGTGGCTGGCCTTCCTTTTTCACGGTGCTGTGTGTTCTTCTATTGCAATCCTATCATCACTACACATCAGCTGAAATTTCTAAGCAGGCTGAAAGAGGCAGTGCCTACACAGGCCTCCAGGAATAGGAGCACTAGATGTATATACAGAGCAGGCTCCTGTTTGAATCCACACTGAGATATTACTTCAGGCTTAGTAAATGGAGTAATAGTTTGGTTATTATTAGTTATTTCAGATTCTGCTTTTTCTTTTTTTTTTTTACAATTTTTTTTTTTCAAATTTACAAATTGCGAATATAACGAATGACCCGGAATTCCAGAATAAACAGAAATGGCGCTAATAACAGTAAAGAATGTCTCCTGAGTCTCTGTCCTTCTCTCCGCAGTCTCTGGTCATCACGAATGCCGCAAAGCGATCATCTACAGTCGGCGAAGTGGTGAATCTGATGTCGGTGGACGCTCAGCGATTCCAGGACCTCACCACCTTCCTGAACATGCTGTGGTCGGCTCCTCTGCAGATCTTTCTGGCTCTTTATTTCCTTTGGGAGGTAATGATTGGGGTGCAATAATTACAAGTTTGCCACCGCAGTCCTGCATCAGCCACCACCTAATTGAAGGCTACACTGCTCCCCCTTGTGGACAATTAGTAATTACATTTATGGTAATAGGATTGATACAATGAGATATGGATTTCATCTACACCAGGCATGTCCAAAGACCGGCCCCGGGGGCCAATTGCGGCCCCCCTGATGATTTAAAATGTGTGTGTGTGTGTGTGTGTGTATGTATGTATGTATATATATATATATGTATGTATATATATATATATATATATATATATATATATATATATATATATATATATATATATATAAAGCCATTGCAGTCTCACATGTGCCCTAGGGGCCGCAAAAGATATATACCGTATTTATCGTATTTATCGGAGCTGCCTCGGAAGGGACAGGACGAGCGCCATCAGATTACATGAAGAGAATCTCCTGTTTACTCGTCTGTAATAGGAAGTCCCTTTTCCTGGGATGCCATTGGATGACTGTTCTGTTTATCATAGGAGGTGGGACTTTGAAATAAAGAGGCAACCGAGTAAACAAGAAATTCTCCGGTTTGTAATCTGACGCCACTTGTCCCCCCCCTCCCCCTCCCTGTCCCCTCTGAGGCTGCAGATGGGCACCGATCAGGCTGCATTCATGGCGATGGTGAGGCTGCATTCATGGCGATGGTGAGGCTGCATTCATGGCCATGGTGAGGCTGCATTCATGGCCATGGTGAGGCTGCATTCATGGCCATGGTGAGGCTGCATTCATGGCCATGGTGAGGCTGCATTCATGGCCATGGTGAGGCTGCATTCATGGCCATGGCGAGGCTGCGTTTATGGCAATGGCGAGGCTGCGTTTATGGCAATGGCGAGTCTGCGTTTATGGCAATGGCGAGTCTGCGTTTATGGCAATGGCGAGGCTGCGTTTATGGCAATGGCGAGGCTGCGTTTATGGCAATGGCGAGGCTGCATTCATGGCAATGGCGAGGCTGAGTTCATGGCAATGGCGAGGCTGCGTTCATGGCAATGGCGAGGCTGCGTTCATGGCAATGGCGAGGCTGCGTTCATGGCAATGGCGAGGCTGCGTTCATGGCAATGGCGAGGCTGCGTTCATGGCAATGGCGAGGCTGCGTTCATGGCAATGGCGAGGCTGCGTTCATGGCAATGGTAAGCCTGTGCGTCTTATACGCTGATAAATACAGTATATCTAAATAACACGCCCACGCTCATCTCTTCACCAGACACAGCCACAAAGGCAAGAGAATTCTTGTTGGGCAGTGAATTAGTGCTTCGGATGAACACAATTAGATCAAATTTTAACGGTTTAAAGAATGTCAGGCAAAATGGTCGGCCCACGAGCATGTTCACTTCATCAAATGAAAAAAGTTTGGACACCCCTGATCTACACAGACACTGAGAGCAATTTTTTTCGGAGGAATGTGCGCTGCTCTGTACTATTTTAATGCCCTGTTTTCTTTCTTGCAGACATTGGGGCCTTCTGTCCTAGCAGGAGTGGCTGTCATGGTCCTGCTCATCCCCATTAATGCTTTTATTGCCATGAAGACCCGTGCCTTCCAGGTGAGCTTTGGAGTACATGGACCAATCCCAGTGCCGGCAAGCTACAAGTATAGCCCACCAAAAAAATGATTTAAAGGAGTTCTCCACCTTCTAATGGCCTGTGCGCACGCTCCTGAAATGGGTGCAGGGGTGTCGAACACAAATTTCATTGTGGGTCGCATACACATTATGGTTGACCTCAAAGGGCTGGTTGTATCTGTAATGCTATATACATTCATGCAGGGCTTTTTTTTTTCTCAGCGAATAGGTGCAAAAGCGCAATCGCACTCAGGGGAGCTCTATGTGCAGATTTCAGGGGTGCACTGCATACAGAGTGGAAAGTTCAGGGGTGCGCTGAGTGCAGTGTTCAGTGCAGAGTTCAGGGGTGCGCTACATACAGAGTGGAGAGTTTAGGGGTGCGCTACATAGAGTGGAGAGTTTAGGGGTGCGCTACATAGAGTGGAGAGTTTAGGGGTGCGCTACATACAGAGTGGAGAGTTTAGGGGTGCGCTACATACAGAGTGGAGAGTTCAGGGGTGCGCTACATACAGAGTGGAGAGTTCAGGGGTGCGCTACATGCAGAGTGGAGAGTTCAGGGGTGCGCTACATACAGAGTGGAGAGTTCAGGGGTGCGCTACATACAGAGTGGAGAGTTCAGGGGTGCGCAGAGTTCAGCATTAAGGGGTGCGCTACGTACAGAGTGGAGAGTTCAGGGGTGCACTACGTATAGAGTGCATCGTTCAAGGGTGCGCTGAGTGCAGTGTTCAGTGCAGAGTTCAGGGGTGTGCTACGTATAGAGTGGAGAGTTCAGGGGTGCGCTACATACAGAGTGGAGAGTTCAGGGGTTGCGCTACATACAGAGTGGAGAGTTCAGGTGTGCGCAGAGTTCAGCATTAAGGGGTGCGCTACGTACAGAGTGGAGAGTTCAGGGGTGCGCTGAAGGCAGCGTTCAGGGGTGCACTACGTATAGAGTGCATCGTTCAAGGGTGCGCTGAGTGCAGTGTTCAGGGGTGTGCTACGCATAGAGTGGAGAGTTCAGGGGTGCACTACGTCTAGAGTGCAGTGTTCAGGGGGTGCTACATGCAGAGTGCAGTGCTGAGGAGTGCACTACATACAAAGTGCAGGGTTTAACAGTTCACTGATTTTTTGGGATGTATAATGAGTGATTATCCACAACAACCAATCGCACTCCACCTTTCAGTTTAGTACAGTCAGGACAGAGAAAGATGCTTTCTTATTGGCTGCTTTGGGTCACTCCTTTGCCTGACTCATGTTAGTTAATGACTTGTGATGTTCCTTGCCATGTGAATAGGTGGAGCAGATGCAGTACAAGGACTCCAGAATTAAACTGATGAACGAGATCCTTAACGGCATCAAAGTCCTGAAACTCTACGCCTGGGAGCCGTCGTTTGCCCAGAAGGTCCTGGAGATTCGCAGCAAAGAGCTGAACGTCCTGCGGAAGTCGGCCTATCTCAACGCTCTGTCCACCTTCGCCTGGACCAGCGCCCCCTTCTTGGTGAGAAGCGTCCATATGCTTGTCTATGCAATGCAGGGGCCAGGAGGGGGCTGTACATGGCTTTCTGAATGTACACTGGGTGAATGTCATTCATCTGTGGGTGAATGTTCTCTGGGCAAATGTCATTCTCTGTGGGTGAATGTATACTGGGTGAATGTCATTCCTTTGTGGGTGAATGTTCTCTGGGCAAATTTTTACCTCCTATGAGTGAATGTTCTCTCTGTGAATGAATGTACACTGGGTGAATGTACACTGAGTGAATGTTCTCTCTGGGTTAACGTCAGCCCGCTGTGGGTGAATGTTTGCTCTTCCTGGGTAAATGTTAACAGTGGCGTCACTAAGGGGGGCCAGAGGGGCCATGACCCCCCCAACATTATGCTGTGCCCAACCATGTGCCCCCCAATTAAAACACCTTTTGTTTCTATATGTAGCGGGTGCCTCGCATCTTGCTTGGGTCGCCACTGAGTGGACACATGCTCTCCCGAGAGGCAGAGCGGCGTCCCTGACAGCTCTTGCAGGGGATTTCTCCCTCTGCTCACTGACACTGTGCAATGCATAATGCGAGAGCCGTTTGCATAGCCATGGCCACCCAGTCTGCTCCCTCTCCTGCATCTTCATTGGCAGGGAGGAGCGCGACTTCAGGAAGGACTGTGCTGTGACATACCTCCTTGTTTTCTGCCATGCTGGGGGGGCCCAATACAGTAGGAAGGGGGCTTATTGCAAAACATGTGAAAGGGTCTTGTTGCGGGATCGTAATAAAGGGCCCACAACAGAAGTAAAGGGCCCCAGGATATATATATATATAATTCAGTGGCGGCTGGTGCTCAAATTTTTTTGGGGGGGGCGCAAATTAAAAAAAAAGAAAAAAATTGCAGCCTCACTGTGCCCCTCAAATCCAGCCACTGTGCCATCAATTGTCACCACTGTGCAATGCCATCAAACGCAGCCACTGTGCCGCCAATTGTCACCACTGTGCCCATTGATGTCACTGTGCCTTTAATTGATGCCACTGTGCCCATTGTCGCCATGTGCCCATTGATGTCACTGTGCCCATTGTCGCCGCTGTGTCCTGTAAAATGGGCCCCCCCCCCCCCCCCCCCCCCCCCGGAACTTACCTTTCTTCTGCCACGTCCCTCGATGTCTTCTCCGGCCCTCGATGACGCTTCAGCCAATCAGGTTACCGGTAACCAGAACCGGTGAACCTGATTGGCTGAGACGGCCGTCAGTCTTATCCAAGAAACGCACCCCCCGTACGTCCCCTGGATAAGCATCCGGAAGGCTGAGGGCTGTACTCGGATAGGCACTTCCACACAGCCAACCAGCTGCTGTTATTCAGGTGGTCGGCGCTCACCGTCCGGCCATCTGAATAGTTGCCTCAGTGGCCGGCAACAATAACATAGATTCATGCAATGCATGAATCTATGTTATATCAGTGACGGTGCGAGAGCCAGAGGGGGCCCTCTATAGACGCACCGCCACTAATATAATTGCATTTTATAGTTGGCCCCCACTACTTTTGTCCCTGTCCCCTAATGCAGTCCCCCCCCTAAATATGAAAGCTGGAGACGCCACTGAATGTAAACTGTATAAATCAATTTTTTTTGCAATAATAAAATTATACATACCAAAACATGAGCTACATGTACAGTACAAGGTGTATACAGATGGGGGGCAATCTCTGTCTGCAGTAATATTGTATGAAGAAGTCATGTCCCGTCTTTTCCACCACTCTGTAGGTGGCGCTGACCACGTTTGCGGTGTATGTCAGCGTTAAGGAGACGAATATTCTGGACGCAGAGAAGGCATTCGTGTCGCTCTCACTGTTCAATATACTGAGATTCCCTCTGAATATGCTGCCCCAAGTCATCAGCAACCTGGCGCAGGTGAGCAAATCCTATATATCCTCTATGTGCCTCTTCCTTCATATCTGGGAAATACACGGAAGTGGTGATCTTTGGGCTGACTATGAATAATGGGTGGCATTGTGTAACATTCAACCACCTAAGACCCGGACTAATATGCAGGTAAAGGACCTTGCCCCTTTTTGCGATTCGGCACGGCGTCGCTTTAACTGACAATTGTGCGTTTCGTGCGACGTGGCTCCCAAACAAAATTGGCGTTCTTTTTTCCCCCACAAATAGAGCTTTCTTTTGGTGGTATTTGATCACCTCTGCGGTTTTTATTTTTTGCGCTATAAACAAAAATAGAGCGACAATTGTAAAAAAATAACAAATGCAGTATTTTTTACTTTTTGCGATAATAAATATCCCCAAAAAATATATCAACTTTTTTTTTTTCCTAAGTTTAGGCCGATACGTACTCTTCTACATATTTTTGGTAAAAAAAAAATCTTGATTGGTTTGCGCAAAATTTATAGCGTTTTACAAAATAGGGGATAGATTTATGGCATTTTAATTAATTTTTTTTTTTTTACTACTAATGGCGGCGATCAGCGATTTTTTTTTTTTTCATGACACTGACATTATGGCGGACACATCGGACACTTTTGACACATTTTTGGGACCATTGTCATTTTCACAGCGAAAAGTGCTATAAAAATGCACTGATTACTGTGAAAATAACAATTACAGTTTAGGAGTTAACCACTAGGGGGCGCTGTAGGGGTTAAGTGCGACCTCATATGTTTTTCTAACTGTAGGGGGGGACGGGGACTGGATTCGGGGAACAGACGATCAGTGACACTGCCACTGTGAAGAACGGGGAAGGTGTGTTTACACTCACCTCTCCCCATTCTTCAGCTCCTGTGACCGATCAAAAGGGAATAGCCGCTCCTGCTGGGAACCCAGATAAATATCCTCTGTTGCAGACAACTCAGGTGCAGGCAATGCACTTAGCAAAGCAGGAACAAAGATTGTCTCTGTTTAACCAGGAGGGGGCACTATAGGGGTTAAGTGTGTTATAAGGTAGTGTTCTTACTGTGGGGGGGGGGGGGGGTGGCTGGGCGTGTGATGTCACTGATCGTAGTTCCCTAACAGGGAACAGACGATCAGTGGCAGCCACAGTAGGAAAAAGGGGAAGGTGTGTTTACTCTTTCTCTCTGGGACACCGGCAGCGATTGGGTCCGCGGGTCCCGCTGGCGCGGTCACGGAGGACAGGAACGGGTCGCGAGCAAGCCACCGGCGGTGCTTTTGCGAACCCACGGCTGGCCATCTTAAAGGGGACGTACCTGTGCGTCCATGTGCCCAGCCGTGCCATTCTGCCGACGTAAATAATGTGTGGCAACCTAACAGGTATTCACTAAATTCACACTACATGGGGGGGGGGGGGGGTGCGCTTTGGCCTTTCATCTTGGGGACCTTGCCCCAGTATAAACCCTGCAGGTCCAGGTTTTGGTCAGTTGGCAGTCATACAGTTGGCATTTAAAACGAATGGACCTAAGTGGGCTAGTAAATCGTATTAGCCCACATAGGTCTGAAAGGGGTCTCAGCCTGGATGTGCACCCATTCATTTCCCATGCAATCCAAGCATGAGCATGCAAATCGGCTTCACCTGAGCATACGTGTCCATGTTGTGGTAAAACATTTCCAACCAACCCCAGTCACACGTCTCTTGGATGAAATGGTGGCAAATATTAATTGGTAAAATGATTCAATCCACCAATCACCTCTGCTTCTGATGACCACTAAGGGGTCTGCTCCTCCCCATATATATAACCCGCAGTCAGGAATCATACCTCCCAACCGTCCCGGATTTCGCGGGAATGTCCCATGTCCTGCTTACGGACTATTATGAACGTCGCTCATTTTATCTTCTGCCGCAGGCTAGCGTCTCCATAAAAAGAATTCAGAATTTCCTGGCCAATGATGAGCTGGACCCCGATGCCGTGAACAAGGATAAGACTCTTCCTGGTAAGTTAACTTAGTTTCCTGCACCCCAAAGGGCAAGCCGTCCTTGGCTGCCTTTATTATCTCTCCTCCCTGTATAGCTCCACCCCAGGCCATTCCAGGAACTCTATATTAACCAGTGCACTGCAGGTCTGCATTGCTGATCAATGTTGTTTGTTAGTATTGTGTACCTGCTTGCCGTGTGCTACGTTATCTCTGTGTACCGACTACTCCTGTTTGCCTGTGACCCTGAACCTTGGCCTGTCCCTTGGTTATTCTCGTCTGCTTGTTTCCCCAACCTCGGCTTACCTTTCACTATCTCTTGTGTCCTGAGTGGCTGCTTCCCCTCTCTCCCTACAGAGCGTGACCTAGGGGACTCTGGGGGCCGCAACCTGGACCCAGTTGCAGCGAAGGCCATCCTCACCACTAGAGGCTCTGGTGAATACCAGCTGGATCCTGGACTCCGCGCCCTGGGGAATCTTTGGCTTAAGCTTCCTGTAGGATTCCTGTTTGTGCCCCAGCGAACCTCTCCTACATATCCACTCTGCGGTCCATCCTCAGCAGTCTGCCATAGGGTTCACTACCTAGTGGTGCACCCCTGACTCCAACGGGGTGCACTTGTCATCTGGCCACAGGTGACCTGACAGTCCTTCATTGCACCTAGCTGTATGTCAGTACAGGCAATATCCTTGCTGAACGACTGCTAAGATAAAATCAATTACATGATTAGCCACCTAGAGAATATTTTTCGCCTTGTTTTTATGTCATCAGCGTGAGCAAACTTGGCGCTCTGAGAACAGGGAACCACAGGCAGTGTGCAGTGCTAATTCGAAGTGAGCCACTATATGGAATGTAGAAGTATGGCTTCCCCCTACATCAGGGGTCTCCAAACTTTTTAAACAAAGGACCAGTTTATTGTTCTTCAGCCTTTAGGAGGGCCGGATTGTCGCCAGCGGGGGGGCAGAAAAAGCCCCGGGCCCAGCATTGGTGAGAATAAATATGGCCTGATAGTTTGCGATCAGTAGGATAAGGAGTAGTGCCCCTATTAGTAGGAGTAATTGTATCTCATCATTGGTATCAGTGGAAGAAAAAGTGCCCCCTTGTTGGGAGTCAGTGGGAAGAATAGTGCCTCATATCAGTGGGAGGCATAAAGTCCCGAGGGCCGGATAAAGGCTAGCAAAGGGCCGCATCTGGCCCTCAGGCCGCAGTTTGGAGACCCCTGCTCTAGATTATGAATGGAAACATGGAAAATAAAACCTAGAAATTAAATAAAGGCCTAAATAAAAGTTTGTGAAATAAAGGAAATCAACGATCGACTGCTATCATTACAAGCAATAGCCACTCACGAGCACGGAAATACAATATTTTTTAGCTTCCCTTGTCATTATTATACTTGCCTATTTCCTGATATACCGCCAAAAGGGTCACAGAGCCCACTGTCAAAATCTTCAGTTCCAGGCCCGCATTCTCCACTTAATACTGTAGAGCAGCAGTCTCTAAACAGCCCGGGGGCCAGATGCGGCCATTTGCCTACTTTTATCTGGCCCTTGGAGCATTATTCCTCCCACTGATACAAGACACTATTACTTCCACTGAGGCCAATGATGGGGCAATATTCCTTCCACTGACACTAGGGTTGTCCCGATATGTCCCGCAAATGCCCTCGATGCCTGAATAGAATACAGATCCGTCCAATCCCGAGCAAGGGGGAGTGTCTATACACAGCGCGGCAAGGAATGGACAGCTATTCAAACGAAAGCTGCCTGTAATGTTCCCCGCACGCTGATTAACGCGGCGGCGGCAGCATCATCATCCACTAGGTATGGGGGACATGGCTGCAATATATGGGGAACATGGCTGCAATATATGGGGGACATGGCTGCAATATGTGGGGGGACATGGCTGCAATATGTGGGGGGACATGGCTGCAATATGTGGGGGGACATGGCTGCAATATGTGGGGGGGGGGGACATGGCTGGATATATGGGGGGACATGGCTGGATATATGTGGGGGGACATGGCTGGATATATGTGGGGGGAGATAGCTGCAATATATGGGGCGACATGGCTGCAATATGTGGGGGGACATGGCTGGATATATGTGGGGGCACATGGCTGGATATATGTGGGGGCACATGGCTGGATATATGTGGGGGCACATGGCTGGATATATGTGGGGGCACATGGCTGGATATATGTGGGGGGACATGGCTGCAATATATGGGGGGACATGGCTGCAATATGTGGGGGGACATGGCTGGATATATGTGGGGGGACATGGCTGGATATATGTGGGGGGACATGGCTGCAATATGTGGGGGGACATGACTGGATATATGTGGGGACATGGCTGGATATATTTGGGGGGACATGGCTGCAATATATGTGGGGACATGGCTGGATATATTTGGGGGGACATGGCTGCAATATATGGGGGGACGTGGCTGGATATATGTGGGGGGACGTGGCTGGATATATGTGGGGGGACGTGGCTGGATATATGTGGGGGGACGTGGCTGGATATATGTGGGGGGACATGGTTGGATATTTGTGGGGGGACATGGCTGCAATATGTGGGGGGACATGACTGGATATATTTGGGGGGACATGGCTACAATATATGGGGGGACATGGCTGGATATATGTGGGGGCACATGGCTGGATATATGTGGGGGGACATGGCTGCAATATATGGGGGGACATGGCTGCATTTGGGGACACATTTAAAAAAAAAAGTATCGGTACTCGGTATCAGTGAGTACATGAAAAAAAGTATCGGTACTTGTACTCGGTCCTAAAAAAGTGGTATCGGGACAACCCTAGCTGACACCAATGATGAGGCACTATTCTTTCCACTGACACCAATGATGAGGCACTATTCCTTCCACTGACACCAATGATGAGGCCCTATTCCTTCCACTGACACCAATGATGAGGCACTATTCCTTCCACTGACGCCAATGATGGGGCACTATTCCTTTCCCTGATAGCAGCAATGGGGAATTATTTCCCATTGCGAGAGCCGCCGAGGGGACCCCTGAAGAGGAGTCTAGATAAGTGTAGTCAAGATAAAAAAGCCTGAAGAGGACAATTGGGGGTCACACTTGGCAAAACAAACTGCACGGTGGAGGTTAATATGACATGTTTGTTGTTTTAAAAAATGGCTGGATATATGTGGGGGGACATGGCTGGATATATGTGGGGGGACATGGCTGCAATATATGGGGGGACATGGCTGGATATATGTGGGGGCACATGGCTGCAATATGTGGGGGGACATGGCTGGATATATGTGGGGGGACATGGCTGGATATATGTGGGGGGACATGGCTGCAATATATGGGGGGACATGGCTGCATTTGGGGACACGTTTAAAAAAAAAAGTATCGGTACTCGGTATCGGCGAGTACATGAAAAAAAGTATCGGTACTTGTACTCGGTCCTAAAAAAGTGGTATCGGGACAACCCTAACTGACACCAATGATGAGGCACTATTCTTTCCACTGACACCAATGATGAGGCACTATTCTTTCCACTGACACCAATGATGAGGCACTATTCTTTCCACTGACGCCAATGATGGGGCACTATTCCTTCAACTGACGCCAATGATGGGGCACTATTCCTTCAACTGACGCCAATGATGGGGCACTATTCCTTCAACTGACGCCAATGATGGGGCAATATTCCTTCAACTGACGCCAATGATGGGGCAATATTCCTTCAACTGACGCCAATGATGGGGCAATATTCCTTCAACTGACGCCAATGATGGGGCAATATTCCTTCCCCTGATGGCAGCAATGGGGAATTCTTTCCCATTGCGAGAGCCGCCGAGGGGACCCCTGAAGAGGAGACTAGATAAGTGTAGTCAAGATAAGAAAGCCTGAAGAGGACAATGGGGGTCACATTTGGCAAAACAAACTGCACAGTGGAGGTTAATATGACATGTTTGTTGTTTAAAAAAAAACAAAAACTTAAACCTTTTGTTAAAGTTTGGAGACCCCCCTGCTACAGAGTCAATGCAGTAAGAAGAATTGCATTGGAATGATTTTGCACCACCTAGTGTTGGCTCTGCACATTACAAGCAATGGAATTTTTATACCTTTTTATGTATAAGCCATAATAACAAAGGAAACGCAGTCAGAGCAAACTAGCTTTTTCTTTGTGTCTTTGCCAGGAAATGCCATCACGGTGCACAAAGGGACATTCAGCTGGGCGAGAAGCAGCGAACCGGTTCTAGATAAGTAAGAATATTATTAACCATAGAAATGTGACCTCTTCTTTCTTTGCCTTGTTTATGTAATATTAGAACTGTGGCCAATTTGAACCTTTGTGATGGCGTCCGGGTCTAGAACAGAATGTGCTCCTGGACTCTCATCTTCTGCTTCCTTCCTTACAATCTGTGACATCAGAAGGAAGAAGATCGTTACCAGAACACAAGAGTTCAGCGCCGTGTCTATAATAGAGTATGCAGGCAGTGTGTAGGAAATAATGAGGATGGGGAGTGTGTGTATAAAGCAGATCTATGACTTCCTGAACCCGTCGCCTATCACTCCTGGCCTTTCCGGCGCTGTTGCTCCCAGTGGCCTCATAGTAGGTGGCGCTCAGTTCCTCTGATACTTTCCTTATTATACACAGGGCCGTTTGAAGGAATATGGGGGCCCCAAGCAAAATGCGGGCCCCCAAGCACCCCCCCCCCCCCCCGCACGCAAATGCTACATTAGCACTACACACATTTTTTACACACATTTTATTACCCCCCCCCCCAGTCCCTATATTTTTCTATTCTCACCTCCCCTTCCTCCCTGTAGGCTGCCGCTGTAGCGTGGCCGAGCTCCTCTTCCTCCTGTCAGTCCAGTGTTCTATCATTTTTGGTCCCCAGTCCCCTATCAGATAGTGCCCGGGTCAGGTACCGTGCTGTACAGGAGGTTCAGTTCCCGGCCAGACTGAAAGGAAGTGAGCACTCAGTGTGCACTTCCTGTCAGTCCAGCCGGGAACAGGAAACGGAATCTCCTGTACCTGGCCGGACTGACAGGACTCCAGGAGGATAGAAGAGGAGCTCGGCCACGCTACAGCCTGGGAAGGGGAAGGGGGGGGCCCAGGCCAGCTCGGGGGCCCCAAGCAATTGTTTGCTTTGCCTGTCCTGTAGCGACAGGCCTGATTATACACAGAGGGGGAGATTTACTGAAACCGGAGAGTGCAAAACCTGGTGCAGCTGTACATGGGAGCCAATCAGCTTCTAACTTCAGCTTGTTAATGAAGCTTTGAGAATAAAACCTGGAAGCTGATTGGCTACCATGCACCGCTGTACCAGATTTTGCACTCTCCAGTTTTAGTAAATCAACTAGACACGAAAAACTTTCTTTAGTATTGGATTCATTATTTACATAAATTCATTTAGCTAACCACTTAAGGACCCCTTCACGCCGATATACGTCGGCAGAATGGCACGGCTGGGCACATACCTGTACGTCACCTTTAAGAGCCCAGCCATGGGTCGCGACCGGGTCCGAAGCTCCGTGACCGCGCCCGCGGCACCCGCAGAACCGATCGCCACCGGTGTCCCGCGATCGGTCACAGGAGCTGAAGAATGGGGAGAGGCGGGTGTAAACAAACCTTCCCCGTACTTCTTTGTGGCAGTGTCACTGATCGTCTGTTCCCTGATATAGGGAACGACGATCAGTGACGTCACACCTACAGCTACGCACCCCTACAGTAAGAATCACTCCCTTAGGGCAAACTTAACCCCTACAGCACCCCCTAGTGGTTAACACCTTCAGTGTCATTTTCACAGATCTCAGTGCATTTTTATAGCACTTTCGCTATGAAAATGACAATTGGTCCCAAAATAGTGTCAAAAGTGGCCGATGTGTCCGCCATAATGTCGCAGTCATGAAAAAAATCGCTGATCGCTGCCATTACTAGTAAAAAAAAAATAATAATAAAAATTAGGGTTGTCCCGATACCACTTTTTTAGGACCGAGTACAAGTACCGATACTTTTTTCCATGTACTCGCCGATACCGAATACCGATACTTTTTTTAAATGTCATGTGACAGTTTTCAAACCACAATACAGACTAAGGATATTTTCTTTGGAATTATGAAGAACTCAAGACATTATAAAAGAATAAAAATGAGTAAAAATGAATAAAAAAAAATTATTTTCTTGTCACGCAGTAGTAAAAAACTCAAAGAATTTTCACAGAACATGTTGATAAATACAAAAAAAGTATTCTATTTAGGTATCGGGAGCATTTGCGCGAGTACAAGTACTCCCGCAAATACTCGGTATCGGTCCCGATACCGATACTAGTATCGGTATCTGGACAACCCTAATAAAAATGCCATAAAACTATCACCTATTTTGTAAACGCTAGAACTTCTGTGCAAACCAATCAATAAACCTTTTTTGCGATTTTATATATTTTTTTCTCCAAAAATAGGTAGAAGAATACGTATCGGCCTAAACTAAGGGAAAAAAATGATATATTTTTTGGGGATATTTATTATAGCGAATAGTAAAAAAATATAGATTTTTTTCAAAATTGTCGCTCTATTTTTGTTTATAGCGCAAAAAATAAAAACCGCAGAGGTGATCAAATACCACCAAAAGAAATCTCTATTTGTGTGGAAAAAAGGACACCAATTTTATTTGGGAGCCACGTCGCACGACCGCGCAATTGTCAGTTAAAGCGGTTGTAAACCCGCATTGACTTTTTTTTTTTTTTTCACTCCTGCAAGGGAAAAGGCATAATGAGCTAATTTTCATGGCATATTAGCTCATTATGAAATACTTACCTCGGAACGAGGTGAGAGAAACTTACCTGGTCCACGCCGAGCGAGATATCATCTTGACTTGGCGTGTCTTCTGGGTATTGCCGCTCCAGCACTGTGATTGGCTGGAGCGGCGATGACGTCAAAATCGTCGGGGTCCGGCGGCTGCCGGTCCTTAGCCGAGAATTCCCCCTGCACATGCGCCGCTGCAATCAGCGGCGCATTTAGAGGGGAGTATCTCCCAAACCGTACAGGTTTAGGAGATATTCTCCTTACCTACAGGTAAGCCTTATTCTAGGCTTACCTGTAGGTAAAAATTAAAAAAAAGTGGGTTTACAACCACTTTAAAGTAACGCAGTGCCGAAACGCAAAAAGGGGCAAGGTCCTTTAGCTAGAAAATGGTCCGGGGCATTAAGTGGTTAAATTCCTTTTTTAGAATTAGTTTGGTTTATTCAAATTAGAATCGATTCAGATTTTTCAACTTCCATTCGAATCGCATTCAAATTCCATTTTAATCGAATGCCATTTGAAAACGAATGTATTGTATTCAAAATTACAATTCGAATTTGATTCTATCCTATTTGAAATTCAAATTTCAGAAGATGATTATATTCTTGCTATGTTGTTGTTCTCTATTTTTAATTCTATTCGATTACCATTCTATTCTAATTTATTCTGTTCTTTTATCCTCTATTCTATTTTGTTCTGTTTTACTCTATTCTTTTATTTTCTATTCAATTTTTTTCTATTCTATTCTTTTGTTTTCTATTATATTATATTCGTTTCTACATCTTTGATTTCTAGCCTATTTTATTTTCTTCTAAATTCGAATCCGTTCCGAGTGTGTCTGTGATACTCTTATAAGAACTACATTTCAGGGGTTAATGTACATAGTTGAGTGTATTTGCCTAGAAAGTGTACTTTTATTATATACAAACGAATGTGTGTACTGTGTTGTTTACAATATGTCTGTTGTTCGTTTAATAAACGTTCTTTTGATTAAAAAGAAAAAATCTAATTTAATTTGGAAACTATTCGAATTTGGTTAGAAAAGTATTCGAATTCGCATTCCGTCTGAAATTGTTATTTCGGATTAGTTTAAATCCGTTACTATTGTAATTTGGAAATTCAAATACATCCGAATTTTCTGAATTACAAAATATTCATCCAAATTTCAAAGAATCTTATTGGATATTCCTGATGATGTCATTACACATATGCAAGACATTTCTGGTGCCTAACATTCACTCTGATCCTTTGACTCTTCCTCAGCATCAATTTACTGGTCCCCACCGGCTCCCTGGTTGCTGTAGTCGGCCACGTCGGCTGTGGAAAGTCGTCTCTGGTGTCGGCTCTCCTTGGAGAAACGGAGAAGTTGGAAGGGGATGTCTCCATCAGGGTTGGTAGGATTCTTGTCTATATTTGTTTCCAATGTTCTATTATAATCCAGATCTTGGAAGAAGACACATTTATGTCAGGGAAGTCTATCTCCTCCTTAGTACTTTATATTTGGACAAGCTCTTCCCCTCCCCCAGCCTTGACTCTCAATCCTAAACACCGGATATTTGGAGTCTCGGGATCTTTGCACAGTTACTGACCTAATAGTCCTCATTGATCATTTTCCTGTTTGTATCTCTTTGCTTTTAGGGTTCGGTTGCATACGTCCCCCAGCAGGCCTGGATACAGAATTCCACCCTGAAGGACAACATTCTGTTTGGCCGGCCAGATAGTGAGAAGAACTACAAGAAGGTTCTGGAAGCGTGTGCCCTGGTCACGGACTTGGAGGTGCTGCCGGGAGGAGACCAGACAGAGATCGGCGAGAAGGTAATTTTATCTCCTCCGCGTGGGCGGACTGACAATTTATGGGTCCCCCGGGCAATAGGAGATTATGGGTCCCCCGGGCAATAGGAGATTATGGGTCCCCCGGGCAATAGGAGATTATGGGTCCCCCGGGCAATAGGAGATTATGGGTCCCCCAGGCAATAGGAGATTATGGGTCCCCCGGGCAAAAGGAGATTATGGGTCCCCCGGGCAAAAGGAGATTATGGGTCCCCCGGGCAAAAGGAGATTATGGGTCCCCCGGGCAAAAGGAGATTATGGGGCCCACAGGCAATAGGAGATTATGGGTCCCCCGGGCAATAGGAGATTATGGGTCCCCCGGGCAAAAGGAGATTATGGGTCCCCCGGGCAATAGGAGATTATGGGTCCCCCGGGCAATAGGAGATTATGGGTCCCCCGGGCAATAGGAGATTATGGGTCCCCCGGGCAATAGGAGATTATGGGTCCCCCGGGCAAAAGGAGATTATGGGTCCCCCGGGCAAAAGGAGATTATGGGTCCCCCGGGCAAAAGGAGATTATGGGTCCCCCGGGCAAAAGGAGATTATGGGGCCCACAGGCAATAGGAGATTATGGGTCCCCCGGGCAATAGGTGATTATGGGTGTCATGGACCATGACAATGGGGCCCACAGGCAATAGGAGATTATGGGGCCCACAGGCAATAGGAGAATTTGGGGCCCCCCAGCAATAGATTATGGCAATAGATTATTATAATCTTGGGATTTGTAGACCAAAGGGATGTCGGTAAGGGACATTTCAGGGACAGATGGGGAAAAAAAATGATTTTTACATACTGTCCCTGGCTTTACTGAGGCTGGCAACCTTGATGGGGCCCCCTAGTGGCATAGTTCTCTCGGGCAGTTCCCGGGTGCCCGAATAGTCAGTCTGCCCCTGCTCCTCTGTCATGAGCTGCTCTCTTTTTCAAGAGGAATAAAGTGCAAGAAAATACAATGTCTTGAAGAAAAAAAAATATTGAGCCCGATTTTTTTATGGCACTTTGTATTAGTGGGCTGAGAAACCAATGCCCAGTGGGCTTCAGGTAGCATCGGGGCTCTCAACACTGAAAACAAGTGTTTTAAAAAGGTGTTCCCCCAGACACCCTACTCCTGACATGTGCTGCTTCCCAATGCACTAAATCAGGGGTCTCCAAACATTTTAGACAAAATGTTGTGTAATGTAAAGGGGTCCGGAGGTGCAGGGTGCTGTGTAATGTAAAGGGGTCCGGAGGTGCAGGGTGCTGTGTAATGTAAAGGGGACGTCTGTACTGTAGGGAGGTCTGTGTAACATGCAGGGGGTCCAGAAATGTTAGGGGGGTGTCTGTGTAACAAACTGTGTAATGTGAAGGGGTCCAGAGGTGCGGTGCTATGTAATGTAAAGGGGTCCGGAGGTGCAGGGTGCTGTGTAATGTAAAGGGGTCCAGAGGTACAAGGTGCTTGAACCCCACATCCCATCATTAACCGCCACCGCGAAGCGCCGCTGCCGACTGCTGAGTCTAAAATGCCCAGGCCTATTTTTTTGTCCCAGTCCCAGCCTGCAAAAACTATTCAGACTCCTGTTCAGCCAGTCTTGTTATGCACGCACCACTGCCAACCACACTAACCTTGTTCATCCATCTCCTGGTTCAGATTTACTGTTCCCTGCTGAATTGTTTTCCTCCCTCTAACATTGCAGGGTATTAACCTATCTGGAGGCCAGAAGCAGAGGGTCAGCTTGGCTCGGGCTGTCTATAGCAATTCTGATGTCTATCTCTTGGATGACCCCCTCTCTGCCGTGGACGCTCACGTCGCTAAGCACATCTTTGACAATGTCATTGGACCCGATGGACTGCTGCGAGGGAAGGCGAGTACAAATCAGGACATGTCTTTCTTACCATGTGATTCACTGTATAGGCCAACTGGGCAGCTGCCCAAGGATGCATGGCCCAGGGGCCACACTTAGAAACTGCTTTTATTTTTTTTCTGTCATTAGCTATAAGACTATTTTGGAGCCAAATTCAAATATTTAGTAAATATAGTAAATTTCCTGGTGTTTTTTTTGCTCGCAGACTCGGGTCCTGGTCACTCACGGTATCAGTTTTCTGCCACAAGTCGATCACATTGTGGTCATTGTGGACGGGAGGGTGTCCGAAACGGGATCCTATCAGGAACTGATGAAGCAAAATGGAGCCTTTGCCGAATTCCTGCGGAACTACGCCTTTGACGATGACGTGGAAGAGGAGGAGCCGACAAGTAAATGCCACATAATTCTCACATTATTTTGTTTTATTATTATATTTTAGAATTTGTTTCTGCTGTAGTTGGCTTCCTACATCAGTTTTTATGTGGGATGCAAAAATTTAGATGGCGGCCCAAATATGTCAAAAATGTATTGTTGATTTAAAGTGCATGTAATGTGTTTTTTTTTTTTTTTTTATGTCACAATGTAGAGTATAAGATTTCCTATCATTTCCCAAACAGAGTTAATCCAGCTCTGAGCAATCCTCTTTTATTGTTCAGTGAAAATTAATAGACTTCCAGATAAAAACCTGTCTAAATAAAAAGTCTGTTTCTCTCTCCTTGCTTCGAGTGACAGGTTATTTACATATCTAGCTTGGACATGTTTATCATATGTTATGTTTATCATAATATGAGGTGATCCACAGCTTATTGTATATTACCAGGATGTGTTGTGGGGGAGGGGTGGATTTCTCACTTTTTATACTGTGGATCACCTCCTATTATGATTAACATAACATATGATAAACATGTCCAAGCTAGATATGTAAATAACCTGTCACTCAAAGCAAGGAGGGAGAAACTGACTTTTTATTTAGACAACTTTTTATCTGGAAGTCTGTTAATTTTCACTGAACAATAAGAGGATTGCTCAGAGCTGGATTAACTCTGTGTGGCAAGACTGGGCACAGATGGTAGGAAATTGGGTTTACATTCACTTTAATCGACAGAACTACCCATAAAATTCACTTGGCCTCTGTTATAGCTGGTCCACAATTTCTGTAGCAAGCAGGACTCCAGGCATTGCAAACGATTGCAGGAAAACGGGTTCTTGGTCTTTGCAGTTTTTTTTTTCTTTTTGCCTTTTGCTCCAAGTGCTGTCCCTTAGCAGCAGGGCAGCCATCACAAATTTTGGGGCCCCTTACACAGCTTTAGGCAGGGCCCCCCTGGAGCAGAGAACTGGGGGGGGGTGCTGATGACAAGTGTAATCTCTTCTCTCCTGACACAAGATAATAATATAATATGCGGGGGGACCATCGGGCCTCTTACAGTTGTAATGCAAAAAAAAACACGGGAGGGGGGGGGGCCGGGTGGGCCTGTAAGGAGCACTGGGGACTATTGGGCCCCTTACAGGTGTAATGCAAAAAATAAATGCATAAATAAAAATATCCGTGCCCGTAAGGGGCCCTGGGGACCATCGGTCCCTTACAGGTGTAGTGTAATGCAAAAAAATAAATAATAATAATAATAAAAAAAAAACAGCATGGGGGCCAGCCATTCCTGGGGACCATCGGGCCCCTTACAGGTGTAATGCAAAAAATATATAATAATAATAATAATTAATTAAAATGCATGGGGGGCCAGTCATTCCTGGGGAACATTGGGGCCCTAACAGGTGTAATGCAAAAAAAAATATTAATAATAAAAAAACCAGCATGGGGGCCAACCATTCCTGGGGACCATCGGGCCCCTTACAGGTGTAATGCCTGTACCCCCCCTGATGGCGGCCCTGCTTAGCAGAGTTCCCCTTTCATCTTGTGTTGCTGACCTTTTTATCTTGACATTTTTGGTAGCCATTTCCCCACATGAGTGTAATCCTTTCAAATTGGGTTCCTACATCAATTTATATGAGGGATGCAATTTGTCTATAGGCTCCAGGTGGCAGTCTAAAATGGCATAGGCGTGCGCACAGGGTGTGCCGGGTGTGTCCAGGCACACCCTAATCACTCCCTGCAGTGCAGATTCCCCCTGCTACCCAGTGTCCTCTCCCACAGCATGGCTGGCTTCCCTCCTCTCCCATTGGCTACTGCAGTGGGCACACATAGATGATATTTCAGGATGAGTGGGGGAAGGGGTAATGTAATTCACCGGCCCCTCCCCTTTCTGAATGAACACAGTGAGAGATCAGTACTATGTTTTTGAGCTTTTAGGTGTATACCCTAATGCAGGGGTGTCAAACTCAATATCATTGTGGGCCGCATTAGCATTATGATGGCCCTCAAAAGGGCCGGTTGTATCTGTAAGATTGGATGTCCAGCGCATCCCCTCCCCTTACATTAGATGTCAAGAGCCACCCCACCATCAGACGTTGAGTCCCCCCACTCCCCCTTATGCTGCTGCTGGGAAGAAGCTGGATGCATTGCTTGAAAGCAAAAAGTAAGGGTCTAGAGTAGGGCCAGAGGAGGGCCTGGATGGCCTTGTGTTTGCCACCTATGCCCTAATGCAGGCTGCGCACACCTATGGCCATAGGTCAAATATGTTAAAGGTTCAGGGTATTGTTGATTCTTATTGAAAGAACTGCAGTTAAGCTCGGGTCCAGCGTTTGACAGGAGCTCTTCTAAAACAATGACAACAATCAAAAATGTCTACTTTTCTGGCCAAAAGTTTGTTGCCGGCTTATACCACAATGGTATCTATAGTAAAGGACAGCAACATGTTCTCACAAGAAAACTGATGTTTGTTAACCCCTTTACTCAGAGGCGGCTCTTTAATTAGGCAAATTAGGCGGTCGCCTAAGGCCTCACACTCACAGGGGCCTCGCGGCCGCCTAACTTACCCAATGCATTACCCCAATTTTGAGGGACAGGGGACCTTAACGCTGCTGTGCTCATGTAGATTTAAGAGCCCTGACTCAGGAGCAGGGGCCGCCAGCATCCCTAACAACCAGTGAATATCGGTGACACTATCCCTTGTGATGTCAATGACCCAGCATGCCCTCAGTCAATGGCGTCACAAGGGGGCGGGTTCACAAGGTGACAGCACTGTGTGGCCCCCGCCCCTTAGTTACTAGCCACTTGCTTACTGGGCACATATACCCCCCTCCTGCCCAGGTGAAATTTCAGCTTCCGGCACTGCGTCGCTTTAACTGACAATTGCGCGGTCATGCGACGTGGCTCCCAAACAAAATTGACGTCCTTTTTCCCCACAAGTAGAGCTTTCTTTTGGTGGTATTTGATCACCTCTGCGGTTTTTATTTCTTTCTCGTACATCACGGGACACAGAGCGGCATATTCATTACTATGAGGGTTATATGGAGTACCTTCAGGTGTGGACACTGGCAATCTTCAAACAGGAAGTCCCCTCCCTATATAACCCCCTCCCCTAGAGGGAGTCCCTCAGTTTTTTCGCCAGTGTCTTAGGTGTTGGTCACGGAATAGCTTTGCTCCACATCCTTGGGATTAAGGGCGGGCTACCGGATCTGTCCAAGGAGCCTCAGTGCCAAAGTGGACAGTACCCGGGCCCCAGACCGTGGGGTTTTGCCTATAATGCTCCTCTTTGGAGGGCTGGACCCTGGGCCCAGGACTTGGAGTTTGCAAAACCATAAAGTTCCTGTTTGCCAGGGTGCTATATAGGTCCAGGACAGTGGGTACCTTCATAGGACCCCAGGGCCTGAAGGTCTACTACGCTACCCACGGAGATGGGAGAAGATTGGATCAGTTTGCTGGTCAAACATCCTGCAGCATGGAGCAGGTAAGGGGGAGCCTGCGGGACTTGGTTCGACAGCAGGCTCCCCGGGGTAACCTAAAAGGGGGGATAGCCTAAGTATGCTCTGCATGGGCAACCGTGATCACTATGTCTAAAAGACAGGATGACACCCTTTCTCCCCCCATCACTAGGCCCCCCTGTTTAAATATGTGTTGCTAGCTAACCTGCTGTTTCTTCCTAGGGCTAGTAAGGATCCCTAGGGGCCTTGAGAGAGTCCTACCTGGCCGGGGGTTTGAATCTGCCGCCTGTTTCTGCGTGCCTGGATCTCCAGCAGCGCGGCTCCTCCATGTTCCTCCTGTTTCCGGCATACGCGCGCGCGCGCGTGCGCGCGCACGTCTTATTGACGTTTTTCGCGCCGTCCAGACAGGAGGGCGGGGGGGGGCGGGCCTGCGGCGTCATACAGGGGCGCGCCTTTGTGCTGTTATAGACAGCAGGCTTTGTCAGTGCTCAGTCTGAGGCTGATCTTTTAAGGAGAGGACGCAGAGCGGCAGAACAGTGACTCCCGGTGGCGGAAGAGGGGTAGTACATGTGGACTTTGTTCCAATGCCTTTATTGTTAAGCCAAGAACCCCCCTTATTTTGCAGCAGGTTGGAGGCTGGCAAACTTAAAGTAGGGTCACTGTATGTTGTCAAGGAAAATATATAATATATAATTATTTAAAAAAAAAAAAAAAAAAAAAAACCAACATACGGGCCCATCAGTTTTTGGGGACACTAAGTGATCTATTCTCCCCTAAACTCTGAAATTTGTACTCCTGCCCACTACAGTCTGTTGTGTGGGCGGAGTCCCTCGATTTTGTATTATGGCTTCCAAGGGTTCGGGGTCAAAGGGTACAAAAAAGACCAAAAAACAAAAGGGTTCCCTTTCTGATTCTGATATGCCGATTCTTTCCCCGCAGCTTATTAATTTAAGGAGCGCCTTGGATGAGCCATTAGGGGGATCTGGTGCGGAGGCTGGCCCAGATCAGCCCAGCCCTGTGTTTATCACAGAGGAGATGCTAGCCGTATCCCTAGGGGGGCTAGAAGAGAGAATAGCGGCATTGATCGCTAGAGCTATTCCTGGTAAGAAACGGGTTAGATCCCCATCACCAGGGGGTGTATCCTCAGATGCTGAGATTCTCTCTCCGGAGGAATTAGAATCACAGGAGGATCAACTGGACCTGAACCAAGAGGGTTCAGGGATGGAGGGGTCTACCTCTGAGGAACCATTTTCAGACTCCCAGACAGAGAGACTGTGGGTACAGTCTTTGACGGACATGGTCCGCTCGGCATTTAGTTTACCATTGCCAGAACCTCAGGTTCCTCCGGTATCCTCTCTGGGCTCTTTGAAAGCCCCGTTAAGCAACGCAGTTTTTCCGGTCCATCCTCTCTTGGAGGAATTGATCTTTCGGGATTGGGTACGGCCGGACAGGGTTTTTCTGCCACCGAAAAGATTTGCGGTCATTTATCCCATGGAGGAAAAATTCTCCAAGAAGTGGAGGCTCCCAGTAGTGGATGCAGCCATCTCATGTGTGAATAAATCACTAACTTGCCCGGTGGAAAACATACATATGTTTAAAGATCCGGTTGATAAAAGATTAGAGACACTTTTAAAAGCATCCTTTGCTACGGCAGGAGCAGTGGTGCAGCCAGCGGTAGCTGCAATTGGAGTTTGTCAGGCATTAAAAGACCAGACAAAAGAGATGTTAAAGGACATGCCTACCCAACAAGCAGAAGAGTTTGCTGACATTCCCAGAGCTCTGTGTTTCGCGGTAGATGCTATAAAAGATTCCATCCAGCAGGCTTCTCGTTTATCACTATGTTTGGTACACATGAGAAGGCTCTTATGGTTGAAGAACTGGGCGGCAGAACCCCCATGCAAAAAAGCTTCTGGCAGGATTTCCCTTCCATGGAGGACGACTCTTCGGAGAAGATCTGGATAAATATATTCAGACTATTTCAAATGGCAAGAGTACCCTTTTACCGGTCAAAAAGACATTCCGGGCTCCTACATTTAAAAGGCAGCTTTTTCCTGTCTCGGGGCCCTCTAATTCCAGGCAGTATCGACGGCCGCCTGCACGATCCAACGTTAACAGTAGATCGCAGGGACAGACCCCTGGGGGTAAGAAGCCGTGGTATCGCAAGCCGTCAAAGACAGCCCCTAAGTCTGCATTATGAAGGGGCGCCCCCACTCTCAAGGGTGGGGGGAAGGCTTCGTCTCTTCTCAGAAGTTTGGGAAGCCAAGATCCCCGACAATTGGGTCCGGGCATCTGTAACCACAGGTTACAGACTGGAGTTTCTAAGATATCCTCCGCCTCATTTTCAAGAATCAAGGCTACCAAGGGATCCAGCAAGGAAGGCCTCAATGCTGGCAGCTTTGGATCACCTGCTTTGCCAGGACGTAATTATAGAAGTGCCAGCCCAAGAGCAAGGCCTAGGTTTCTATTCCAATCTCTTTGTCATACCAAAGCCCAACGGCGATGTCAGGCCAATCTTGGACCTAAAGAGGTTAAACGGTTATCTAAGGGTGCGTTCCTTCCGGATGGAATCCATCCGGTCAGCAGCCGCCGCGCTTCAGAAGGACGATTTTCTGGCCTCCATAGACATAAAAGATGCTTACCTTCATGTACCAATCTTTCAGGCGCATCAAAGGTTTTTACGCTTCGCGGTGGGGCAGCGACACTTCCAATTCAGGGCGCTCCCTTTCGGGCTGGCCACGGCCCCCCGGGTATTCACGAAGATTCTAGCCCCAGTTCTGGCCAATTTAAGGATCCAAGGAGTCACAGTCCTAGCATACTTGGACGACCTTTTAATCATAGATCACTCACGGACGGGTCTGCAAAAGGCAGTAAACCTCACGGTTCGGTACCTCGAAGAATTCGGCTGGGTCCTAAACCAGGGAAAGTCAGCATTCCAGCCTACAAAGCAGTTGGAATACCTCGGCATGAGGTTAGACACAGAACATCAAAAGGTGTTCTTGCCCCTTGTAAAGATCAAGGCGATCAAGGGGTTGGTTCAGTTGGTTGTAAACAAGAAAAGACCAACTATTCGCCTGTGTATGCGATTACTAGGCAAGCTAGTGGCCACATTCGAGGCAGTACCATACGCTCAGATCCACACTCGCGTCCTACAGGCAGCCATTCTAGCAGCCTGGGGCAAGAGGGCACATGCCTTAGAGTCCCCTTTGACGCTATCATCAAGGGTCCGACAAAGCCTGGCCTGGTGGTTGAACCCTCAGAACCTTCTAAAGGGAAGATCCTTCAGCCCTGTTGTCTGGAAGGTAGTTACCACAGACGCCAGCCTGGCAGGCTGGGGGGGGCGGTCTTCGAGGGGTTCTCCCGCCAGGGAACATTGGGTGAAAGCAGAGAGGCAGCTCCCCATCAATATCTTGGAAATCAGAGCTGCTCGCCTAGCCCTGTTGGCGTGGACCTCCAGATTAAAGGGGTTCCCGGTGAGAATCCAGTCAGACAATGCCACGGCGGTGGCATACATAAACCACCAAGGGGGAACCAGGAGCCAGGCCGCTCAAAGGGAAGTGAACTTGATTTTTCAATGGGCAGAGGTTCATGTACCCTGCATTTCAGCGATATTCATTCCCGGAGTGGACAACCTGCAGGCAGACTTCTTAAGTCGCCAGAGTCTGTTGCCAGGGGAGTGGTCTCTGCATCCCCAGGTATTTCAGACAATCTGCCAGAGGTGGGGAACGCCAAGACGTAGATATAATGGCATCCAGGTTCAACAAGAAACTAGACAGGTTCGTGTCGCGAGCGAGGGATCCTATGGCCTGCGGAACCGATGCGTTGGTTTGCCCTTGGCATCAATTCAAACTTCTATATGCATTCCCTCCACTACAGTTACTCCCCCGCCTGTTGCGCAAGATCAGAGTGGAGCACAAGCCAGTCATTCTAATAGCTCCGGCTTGGCCCCGGAGGACTTGGTACTCACTAGTCCTGAAGATGGCAGTGGGAGACCCTTGGACTCTTCCTCTACAACCAGACCTACTCTCACAAGGCCCGATCCTCCACCCTACATTACAGCGTCTAAATTTGACGGCCTGGAGGCTGAATCCCTGATTCTCAGGGGTAGGGGTCTGTCTAGGCAGGTAATCCCTACCCTGATTAAGGCTAGAAAGCCGGTCTCCAGGGTAATTTATTACAGGGTGTGGAGGAACTATATAGGCTGGTGTGAATCCAAAAGATGGAATTGCCGCAAATATACTATTGATAGGGTGTTAAGTTTTCTCCAGCTAGGAGTGGATAAAGGCCTGGCACTAAGCACAATCAAAGGACAGATCTCAGCTCTGTCAGTGTGGTTTCAGAGGCCGCTGGCCACCCACTCGCTGGTAAAGACCTTCTTACAGGGGGTCTTGCGTATTAATCCTCCTGTCAAGTCACCAGTTTGTCCTTGGGACCTAAATCTTGTCCTGTCCACTCTACAGAAACAGCCTTTTGAGCCTTTGGCTGAGATTCCTTTACTCTTACTGACAAGAAAACTGGTTTTCTTGGTCGCCATAGTTTCGGCCAGGAGAGTGTCAGAATTAGCAGCCTTATCGTGTAAGGAACCATATCTTGTTCTGCATAAGGACAGGGCAGTTCTCCGGCCCCATCCTTCCTTTCTACCAAAGGTTATATCCAAATTTCACTTAAACCAGGATTTGGTACTTCCATCCTTCTTTCCAAAACCTACATCTAGAAAGGAGGGGTTGCTGCATACCTTGGATATTGTCCGGGCCATGAAGGCCTATCTTAAAGCTACGGAAAAGATCCGGAAAACAGATGTGTTATTCGTTCTACCAGATGGCCCCAAGAAGGGGCAGGCAGCTGCAAAATCCACCATCTCGAGATGGATTAGACAATTAATCATTCAAGCCTACGGATTGAAGAGGTTGCCCCCTCCGTTGTCGGTAAAGGCCCATTCTACCAGGGCCATGGGCGCCTCTTGGGCAGCACACCATCAGATCTCTATGGCTCAGATATGCAAGGCGGCAACGTGGTCATCAGTCCACACGTTTACAAGGTTTTATCAACTAGACGTGAGAAGAAATGCGGATACTGCCTTTGGTCAGGCAGTACTACAGGCTGCAGTTTGAAATCCTCGGGATCAGAAACACCCTTGGTTATATAAAAAAAAAAAAAAAAAAAAAAAAAGGTTCTTCTTTCTTGACTAATTTGGAAATATTATTATGATTTGAGTTTAGCTCTAAAATTGAATCCTTCTTTGGAAGATGTCTCCCTCCCCTCATTAAAGCATTGCTTTCGGACATCCCACATAGTAATGAATATGCCGCTCTGTGTCCCGTGATGTACGAGAAAGAAAAAGGGATTTTTAAATACAGCTTACCTGTAAAATCCTTTTCTTGGAGTACATCACGGGACACAGAGCTCCCACCCCTCTTTTGGGTGACCATTTTGGGAGGCATACTGCTTGCTACAAAACTGAGGGACTCCCTCTAGGGGAGGGGGTTATATAGGGAGGGGACTTCCTGTTTGAAGATTGCCAGTGTCCACACCTGAAGGTACTCCATATAACCCACATAGTAATGAATATGCCGCTCTGTGTCCCGTGATGTACTCCAAGAAAAGGATTTTACAGGTAAGCTGTATTTAAAAATCCCTTTTTTTTGCGCTATAAACAAAAAAGAGCGACAATTTTGAAAAAAAATACAATATTTTTTACTTGTTGCTATAATAAATATCCCAATTTTAAATAAATAAAAAAACATTTTTTTTTCCTCAGTTTAGGGCGATACGTATTCTTCTACATATTTTTGGTAAAAAAAAAAAAAAAAATCTCAATAAGCGGCTGGTTTGCGCAAAAAGTTATAGCGCCTACAAAATAGGGGACAGAATTATTATTTTTTATTATTTATTTTTTACTAGAAATGGCGGCGATCTGCGATTTTTATTGGGACTGCGACATTATGGCGGACACATCGGACACTTTTGACACATTTTTGGCGCCATTCACATTTATACAGCGATCAGTGCTATAAATTTGCACTAATTACTGTATAAATGTGACTGGCATTGAAGGGGTTAACACTAGGGGGGTGAGGAAGGGGTTAAATGTGTATCCTAGGTGTGTTCTAACTGTGGGGGGAGGGGGGGTGACTGGGGGGGGGGTGACCGATGCTCTGTCCCTATGTACAAGGAACACAGATCGGTCTCCTCCTCTCCAGAGACAGGACGCTGTCTCTGTGTAAAACGGCAATGAGAGATGATCTCATATGTTTACATATGAGATCATCTCTCATTGGCCGCACAGATCGCATCGCAAACGGCCACTCTGATTGGCCGTTCGCGGCGATTTGTGATTGGCTGTGTCCAAGGGACACGGCCAACACAGAGTTTCCCCGCTGCGCGCTCTAGAGCGTGCTAGTGGCAGGCCGTCAATTGACGGCGTGTTGGATATTTAGATCGGCGCTGAAGCCGTCATTCGGCTATAGCGCGTATCTCAACTAGTTAAAGAGCAGGATCTGGGGGGCCGCCTTGTTAAGGGGGGCTTCCAGATTTCGATAAGTCCCCTGCCCGCAGACCTCCACAACCACTGGCCAGGGTTGTGGGGAATGGGCCCTTGTCCTTGAAATATTTTTCCCATCATGGGTGAGAGTGGGCCCCCATGTCAAGTTTTGCCTAAGGCCTCACAAAGCCTAGAGCCGCCTCTGCCTTCACTTTAAGTGGGCATTAATGCCCGAGAGGCGGCTCTATGTGACCACTGATGACAGGTCCACTTTAAATATTGTCAGCTTTACCTTTGCAGTGTTGTACTTATTGGTTACTGTCATGTTGTAGTAACTGGAAACGTAACGTTCTGCAAATGTTATTCCTTATGTTAATGGCAGTCTGACGTTTATCCGTCTTCCCCGTCCACCATACTGAACTTTTCTCCTGATTTGTTTCTTCTGCCCAGTCCTGGATGAGGAGGAGGTGTTGCTGGCGGAGGAGACGCTGAGCAATCACACTGACCTGGTAGACAACGAGCCCATCGCCAACGAGGCCCGCAAAAAGTTCATCAGGTTAGTGTGGTCGGTGTAAATGATCGGTGTGAACGTTCGGTGCGATATGTGAATGCTCCTTGTGAATGACTGGGCGATTTGTGAATGATCAGTGTGTGTGTTCGGGGGGTGAATGATCAGTAGTGTGAATGATCGGTGCGATGGGTGAATTATCAGTGTGTGTGGGTGAATGAATGTTGTGTTTTGGGGTGAATGATCAGTGTGAAATGTGTGCATGAGCAGTGTGATCTGTGTGCACGATCGTTGTAAATGATCAGTTTGATATGTGTGAATGATCAGAGTGTGTGATAGGTGTGAATGACTGGTGTGATGTGTGTGAATGATCAGTGTGAAAGATCAGTGTCAGTGTATGTGTGGGTGAATGAATGTTGTGTTTGGGGTGAATGAATGTTGTGTTTGGGGTGGAAGATCGTGTGATGGGGGTGGAAGATCGTGTGATGGGGGTGGAAGATCGTGTGATGGGGGTGGATGATCAATGTGAATGATTGGTGCGAATGATCAGTGCGAATGATTGGTGTGAATGATCAGTGCGAATGATTGGTGTGAATGATCAGTGCGAATGATTGGTGTGAATGATCAGTGCGAATGATTGGTGTGAATGATCAGTGCGAATGATCGGTGTGAATGATCAGTGCGAATGATCGGTGTGAATGATCAGTGCGAATGATCAGTGCGAATGATCAGTGCGAATGATTTGTGTGAATGATCAGTGCGAATGATCGGTGTGAATGATCGGTGTGAATGATCGGTGTGAATGATCGGTGTGAATGATCGGTGCGAATGATCGGTGCGAATGATTGTTGTGAATGATCGGTGTGATGTGTCAATGATCAGTGTCTGTGGGTGAATGAATGTTGTGTTTGGGGTGAATTATCAGTGTGATGGGCGTGAATTATCAGTGTGATGTGTGTGAATGATCAGTGTGAATGATCAGTGTGAATGATTGGTGTGATGTTTGTGTGAATGATCAGTGTGAATGATTGGTGTGATGTTTGTGTGAATGATCAGTGTGAATGATTGGTGTGATGTTTGTGTGAATGATCAGTGTGAATGATTGGTGTGATGTTTGTGTGAATGATCAGTGTGAATGATTGGTGTGAAAGGCGTGAATGATCAGTGTGATGTGTCAATGATCATTGTCTGTGGGTAAATGAATGTTGTGTTTGGGGTAAATTATAGGTGTCATGTGTGTGAATGATTAATGTGATGTGCGTGAATAAACAGTGTGAATGGTCATATGTGTGAAAGATCATTGTGAATGATATGTGCGAAAGATTGATGTGATTGATCAATGTGATTGGTGTGAATGATCAGTAGTGATGAGCGGAATACGCCATATTCGATTTCGCAAATATTTCAAAGAATATTCGCGAATATTCGTTAATATCGAATATTCGTGATATTTTATAAGAAAAAAAAATGTGAATATTCGTGAGCAACACTAATGATCAGTGTGATATGTGTGAATGATTGGTGTGATTGATCACTGTGATTGGTGTTATGTGTGTGAATGATCACTGTGATGTGTGTGAATGATTGGTGTTATTGATCACTGTGATATGTGTGAATGATCAGTGTGAGAATGATTGGTGTGAGAGTGATCAGTGTGATGTGTGTGAATGATTGGTGTGATTGATCGCTGTGATTGGTGTGATATGTGTGAATGATCAGTGTGAGAATGATTGGTGTGAGAGTGATCAGTTTGATGTGTGTGAATGATCGCTGTGAATTTTGGGCCCTGTGCCTTTGTGGTGTGTTCTGAGTTATTCCATTAGGTGACTCTTTCGTGTCCTTCAGGCAAATCAGCGTCCTGTCTTCGGATTCGGAGCCGACGCCGCACGCCATGTCCACGCGGAGGAGGATCTGTGAGAGGAAGACGTCTGAGACGGTTGCAGTAAAGAAACCGCCGGTGGATAAACTCATCCAGACAGAAACCACCGAGACGGGGAGGGTGTGTAAAATGTACTGATCTTCAATCTTAAAGCTGAACTCCGACCTTTCCTTCCGTATTGCACAGAATCATCTCCTGGGCTGAAATGGCTTCCTCTGATTGGAAGGATTGGACCCTCTGTCATGTTTTTAGTGCTCTGTGTGTCCCTGCTGGGGAGAATCGCCCTCTGTTTCTTTGTACTGGTGATCGTTTTCTCAGTGACAAAAAAGTGACGGTAGATGCTAAACTATGAGTTGTCACCAGAACAGGAATAGAGAAGAAATCTTCCAGTGGGGACACCTGTTCTGATGACGATGGTCACTGCAAAGAAATTAATTTCCACAAAAAAAAAAACTGATCGGTTTAGCTATACTCCGAATAGAAGCTGTTTACCAATGAACTCTTTTACTGCCACCACCGTACATACTACGGGGGTGGGCTTTCAAATCTGACAAATCAGCTGTCAGATGGAAGAGATCAGGTGGCTGAGCGGCAACCAGGTCGCTTTCACATTCCTCTGTTACTACCGGTCGTCCCCCCAGGCCCTGTGCGCCCAGGCACCGCCAGGTAATGGGAAGGGAGATCAGCGAACGTCACTCACTGATCTCCCCTTCCTGTTACCGACCTGGAAGTGATGTGTAAAACACATGGTCCAGTGGTCACTGCCATAGTGGAAAGGGGTGGAATAGGACACTACTGTGTGTGTGTGTGTGTGGGGAGGGGGGATGATGTGAAGTGTCTTCTACCACCCTTCACATAACCCCCCCAAACCCTGCTTTCTGAGCGTACCGCACTCCTGATCCCTGCTTTCTGAGCGTAACACACTCCTGATCCCTGCCTTATGAGCGTAGCGCACTCCTGATGCCTGCCTTCTGCGCCCAGGCACCGCCAGGTAATGGGATGGGAGATCAGCGAACGTCCCTCACTGATTTCCCCTTCCTGTTACCGACCCGGAAGTGATGTGTAAAACACATGGTCCAGTGGTCACTGCCATAGTGGAAAGGGGTGGAATAGGACACTACTGTGTGTGTGTGTGTGTGTGTGGGGGGGGGGGGGGGTGATGTGAAGTGTTTTCTACCACCCTTCACATAACCCCCCCCCCCCCCCCCAAACCCTGCATTCTGAGCGTACCACACTCCTGATCCCTGTCTTCTGAGCGTAGCGCACTCCTGATCCCTGCCTTCTGACCGTAACGCACTCCTGATCCCTGCCTTCTGACCGTAACGCACTCCTGATCCCTGCCTTCTGAGCGTACCGCGCTCCTGATCCCTGCCTTCTGAGCGTACCGCACTCCTGATCCCTACCTTCTGAGCGTACCGCACTCCTGATCCCTGCCTTCTGAGCGTACCGCACTCCTGATCCCTGCCTTCTGAGCGTAGCGCACTCCTGATCCCTGCCTTCTGAGCGTACCGCACTCCTGATCCCTGCCTTCTGAGCGTACCGCACCTCTGATCCCTTAATTCTGAGCGTACCGCACTCCTGATGCCTGCATTCTGAGTGTAATGTACTCCTGATCCCTGCATTTTGAGCGTACTACACTCCTAAACCTTGCACTCTCTTGTAATATTTATTTTATTTCTGTGTCCACAAACACACTGCGTTTGCAATTTACGTTTGGGGTTAACAATGGATCATCACCCGCAGGATAACACAAAGTCAGTGCGTTTTGAACACGGTGAAGGAAATGCACATGGGCAATGCCTTTCTAGCAACTGGTGTGAACCAGCTCTAACAGGGTACTGTTCCCAGTCATCTTTCACTTGATCAATATTGTTCAAGTAAATCTTCATCTCTCCAAAGTTGCCTACCCCTGCTCTAGGGTGTTTGCTTTCAGAAAAAAATATAAAGTATTGGGGGGTTTAAAAAAATCTTCAGGCCTAAAATGATTTTTTTAAATCTGTGCAAAAAACACTCAACACACAACAAAAGGGTTAATGCATGCATTCGCGTGCCTGTTTAGGCAGAAGAAGAATAATATTATTTTCATTGCCATTTCCAAAGCTGGGTATTTCACTCTGCTGCCAGATCCGTGCTGTAGAGCAAACTGAGACGACGTAAAATGAGCGTTTACATTTTATGCTCGGACGCCATGGCTCAAGGGGATCTTTTATTCTTTATGAATTTGACTTTAAATTACTTTTATTTTATTTATTTATATATATATATTTATATTTATATATTTTATTTTTAGGTGAAGATGACGGTATTCTGGCAATATATGAAAGCGGTTGGCCTCCCGGTTTCTCTATTTATTTGCTTACTATACTGCTGCCAGAATGCCTCCGCCATTGGGGCCAACGTGTGGCTCAGCGCCTGGACTAGTGAGGCCATAATCAACGGGACACAGCAAAATACGCAGATGCGACTTGGCGTTTACGCAGCCCTTGGATTGTTACAAGGTGATGTATTGATGCGACTGCAAATTTGGAACATAATATCTGTCAATGGATAGTGTTGAACGTCGGTATGTACCATGATCCCCACTCTTCTGAACATTGACCTGTGACCGCTCTCCACTTTCCTGTACAGGTCTGCTGGTGATGGTGTCCTCCTTCACGTTGGCCATGGCGGGTATTGGTGCTGCCCGAAAGTTGCATGAGGCCCTCCTGGACAATAAGATGCACACACCGCAATCCTTCTACGATACGACGCCGATCGGACGCATCATCAACCGGTTCTCCAAAGACATATATGTGATTGATGAGGTCATCCCCCCAACCATCCTCATGTTCCTGGCGACATTTTTCACGTCTTTGTCCACCATGATAGTGATCGTGTCCAGTACGCCACTCTTCGCCATTGTCATTATACCGCTGGCATTTGTCTACGTATTTGTACAGGTGAGTGGTATATACTAAGAGGAACTAAAGATTTCATCACTGGACCCCCATATGTCAGTGTGTCATTGTTCTGGGCCCCCCAAGTGCCAGTGTGTCATTGTTCTGGGCCCCCCAAGTGCCAGTGTGTCATTGTTCTCTGGGCCCCCCAAGCGTCAATGTGTTATTGTTCTCGGAGCCTACCCAAGTGTCAGTGTGTCGTTGTTCTGGCCCCCCCCCCCCAAGTGTCAGTGTGTCATTGTTCTGGGCCCCCCAAGTGTCAGTGTGTCATTGTTCTGGGCCCCCCAAGTGCCAGTGTGTCATTGTTCTGGGACCCCCAAGTGCCAGTGTGTCATCGTACTGGGACCCCTAAGTGCCACTGGTCATCGTACTGGGACCCCTGAGTGTCAGTGTGTCATTTTATAGTAATGTTTTTCCATACATAATTTATAGTATTAAATATTCCAAACAATATGCAATGTTCAGCCAATGTCCTCTCCCAATCACAGAGGTTCTATGTAGCAACTTCCCGGCAATTAAAGCGTCTGGAGTCGGTCAGCAGGTCCCCCATATATTCCCATTTCTCAGAGACCATCACGGGTGCCAGTATCATCAGGGCCTATGGGAGGCAAACCAGTTTCATCCAATTCAGTGACAACAAGGTGGATGAAAACCAAAAGAGCTACTACCCGGGCATCGTGTCCAACAGGTGAGAGATCCAGGATTTGCATTATTAAATTGTTTCTTCTGCCAATTTTATTTTACCTAAATTTCCCTCCTCCATATTTTTATTTTATAATTTTTTTGCTATTCTTGTGACTTTTCTTTTTCTATATAAAATGTTTGCTTTGCTGCTTTAGCTTCTTCTGTCTCTTGCTCTCGGGGTGAGGGAACTGTCATCTCTGCCTCTTCTCTTCCTGCAGTTTTCTCTGTCGGATTAAACCTCTCCGTCCCCTTTCACACTCCAATCAGGTAAAACCTCATGCCATGCTGTGCCTTTTAAAGGGGCCTTGACCTCACCTACATATCCGTTCCCCCGTAGCAAACTTTTATCGCAAGTACTGATGTAGCAGACCTGACCTTAAAGTATACCCGACGGTGGATGGATTGTTGTGTTTTTCAGCCGGTGGGGGACAGATGCAGCGTGGGGTTTATTTTTTTAATTCCCATACTCATACCTCCCAACTTTTCAACTTCAGAATGAGGGACAAATGAGCATACCTCCCATCGAAGTTGTTGAGCGGGGGGTGGGGGTTCCGCGGCTAGGAGTTGTTGAGCGGGGGGGGTTTTCTGCAGCAGATCGGAGTTGTTGAGCAGGGGGGGTTCTGCGGAGTTGGCGGGGGTTTCGCAGCTTGAAGTTGTTGAGCGGGGAGTGGGTTCCGCGGCTCGGGGTTGTTGAGCGGGGGCGGGGGGCGCTGATCAAAGTTTTTGAGCGGGGGGGGTTCCACAGAAGATCTAATGGGTGGGGGTGCAGCAGGATCGCAGGATTGTTGAGCGGAGGGGTTCCACAGCTCGGAGTTGTTGAGCGGGGGGTGGGCTCCGCGGCTCGGGGTTGTTGAGCGGGGGCGGGGGGCGCTGATCAAAGTTTTTGAGCGGGGGGGTTCCACAGAAGATCTAATGGGTGGGGGTGCAGCAGGATCGCAGGATTTTTGCCGTGATCGCGGGACCGCTGGATTGGGGACTGTTGGGAGGTATGCCCATACTCCTTTTTTAATGTAATGCGACTCACTCGCATGGCTGCCCTCTTTCCATATGCAACAGGTTGCATTCCAAGCAGCAGAGTCACTACTTTTACATTTCCACAGATCTTCCAGTTGTACTTGGTGTACTGGATGTAGTTCAACAACAGCTTCCTGTTTTCCTATGTTTGTTTCATGTGTGCAGGGATGGACTGGCCATTGGGACTACAGGGAGTTTCCCGGTGGGCCGATGGCTCAGTGGGCCAGCTTCAGTGAGGGCGTACCACTGCCCCCCCTCTGCTTCTCTGTCTCTCCCTCCCTGCAGTGCTCATCTGGGGGGGGGGGGACAAGGAAGCATCGGGAGGACCAGAGGAGCATGGGGGACGACAGAGGAGCATAAGGGGAGGGGACAGACAGCTGACTCAACAGCTATGGCCTGGGAGTTTCTCACTTCTGCCTAATCTTGTCCCATAAGAGGGGGCATCGAACTGATTTTTTGCCCCGGGTGTAATAATGTCTACCTTCCCCACTGGTATTGCCTATCAGAGTACCAGAACCAGCCGTTCTACTCTAATAAAGGGGGCTTGGGTGGCCGAGGGGGGTGCGGGAGTTGTACAGCCGCCGTGGGAGAGACCTGTCAAAGTGGGCCAGTCCGGATGAAGTCAGGGGCCAAATTTTTGTCCCAGTCCAGCCCTGCAGAGTAGCCAACAAGTATTGCAAATGGCAAAAACAGAAGATTTCTATGAAATGGTATGTGTTGGGTTACAATTACGGGTTATTTTTGTGATTAGCAGCTAAAACTCTATAAAATACACCAAAGTATTCAGGAAGCAAGTTGTTTGTTGTCCAGTGTAACTGATTAGCGCTGCCATGATAAGAGACCAACAAGGCTGAGCATTGGGCTTAAGTAGGCGCTAAACAATTCACCTCTAAAGCCTCGTACACACTGTTAGGTATAGAGCATACCTGGTATTAGAGCCTGATTTGCAGGAGGAGACCTCTCTTGCAGCTCCTGGCTCAGGAGTCACTGGAGTGGGGACAGTGATTTTGAGAGGGCAGCGAGGTAGGAGTGCCTGGGGTAGTTGTAGTAGCCTGGCACAGAGGCAGGATGATGATCCTCCAGGGATGGCGGGAACTGTAGGCAGCAGTAGAGGTGGTTGTAGGTCAGCGACCCAGGAGCTGGCGGGTACAGGAACAGCGGGAAGCTGGAGCAGGGTGAGACAAGCTGGGTTAGGTGTAACACAGAGCAGCAGACAGTAGCAGGGTCAGACAGGCCGGGTCGGAGCAGGTAGAGTGGTCGGAGGTACAGGCAAGGTCTGGCAGCAGGTAGGCAAATAGAAGACTGAGCAGGGTCAAAGCAAGCCATGGTCGGGATTGGAGATATCGGATGGTCAAGCAGAGCCGGGTCGGTACAGGTAACGGATAAACAGGTATACAGATTACTGGTACAGAGCTGCAGATTAAAAAGCCAGCAACTGCAATAATGCATTGCTGTTTGAAGGCATAATGGCGCCAAGTAGCGCTAACGTGCGCGCACCCGATGTGCATTCGGTGCACAGGCACGGATGGATGCTGCTGCCTATTCTGCACAGCAGCACGTGTGGGCATGAGCGGGGGGGGGGTTCCGCGGATCAAAGTTGTTGGGCGGGGGGGTTCCGCGGATCGAAGTTGTTGAGCAGGGGGGTGTTCGCGGATCGAAGTTGTTGATCGGGGGGGGTTCCGCGGATCAAAGTTGTTGGGCGGGGGGGGTTCCGCGGATCGAAGTTGTTGAGCGGGGGGGGGTTCCGCGGATCGAAGTTGTTGAGCGGGGGGGTTCCGCGGATCGAAGTTGTTGAGCGGGGGGGTTCCGCGGATCGAAGTTGTTGAGCGGGGGGTTCCGCGGATCGAAGTTGTTGAGCGGGGGGGTTCCGCGGATCGAAGTTGTTGAGCGGGGGGGTTCCGCGGATCGAAGTTGTTGAGCGGGGGGGGGTTCCGCGGATCGAAGTTGTTGAGCGGGGGGGTTCCGCGGATCGGAGTTGTTGCGTAGGGGGGGGGGGGTTCCGCAGACTGCAGGTTTTAGCGCGCATCGCGGTAAACGCGGGGGGGGGGGGGTGCCGCGGATTCGCGGGACACCAGCGCTATTCAGGGTGGTTGGGAGGTATGCATACGAGGAGGTCCCTGACACACACGTAGGGGTTTCCCGGCAGACTTTTACCGCCAGGAAACCCACGGGGGAAAACCTTGGTTGCTTTTTCCCCCCTACACATGGCTGGCATTGTCGGGAAAACTGCGATGGAGCATACACACGGCTGGGATTCCTGGCCAAAAGCCCTCGTGGCAGTTTTCCCGACAGGAAACCCATACGTGTGTACGAGGCTTTAGATATTGTAAAAAGATTTTAATGAAGAATGTATATGGTTTTTTGACAGGCAACCATGCGTGGACCCTTACTACGTGGTAAGCACCTAATGCTCCAAGGTTTAAGCAGTCCTGTCACCAACTGGACCTAAAAAAATAATTATTTTCAGAGTCCTGAAGAAGGGCTTGTACTCTGATCCTCTCTAGTTATGTCTGTTTATATCGGTCATGGCGCCTCGTTGTTTTCCCATGTGTGGTCACCGGACATCCTACCTGGCCGTCATTTTAAATTCTTTTAACCCTCTTAAATGTTATCACCCATTTTCATATTACATGCAACAAGAAACCAAAAGCCACGTGCATGACGAATTTCTGTTCTGTTTTGTTGGCAGGTGGCTGGGAATACGGGTGGAGTTTGTTGGCAATTGTGTTGTCCTCTTCGCGGCTCTATTTGCAGTGATTGGTAGAGAAAGCCTCACCCCGGGGCTTGTGGGTCTCTCCGTGTCCTATGCATTGCAGGTAAAAAATACATTGATTTGGGGTTTTATAAATGAGTTCTAGACTGAAAATAACTGTCTATTGAGTTCAACCAAATTACAAAATTTTAAAGTGGAGTTCCACCCAAAAATGTAACTTGCGCTTTTCGGAACAATCCCCCCTTCCGGTGTCACATTTGACACCTTTCAGGGGGGAGCAGATACCTGTCTAATACAGTTATTTTGCTCCCACTTCCGGGCATAGATACCCGAACCACCCATGGATATCTACGCCTCTATCTTATCCCTACACTGACCCACCTTATCACTACACTGACCCACCTTATCCCTACACTGACCTACCTTATCCCTACACTGGCCTACCTTATCCCTACACTGGCCTACCTTATCCCTACAATGACCTACCTTATCCCTACACTGACCCACCTTATCCCTACACTGACCTACCTTATCCCTACACTGGCCTACCTTATCCCTACAATGACCTACCTTATCCCTACAATGACCTACCTTATCCCTACACTGACCCACTTTATTCCTACACTGACCCACTTTATTCCTACACAGACCCGCCTTATTCCTACACTGACCCGCCTTATCCCTACACTGACACGCCTTGTCCCTACACTGACCCGCCTTGTCCCTACACTGACCCGCCTTGTCCCTACACTGACCCGCCTTGTCCCTACACTGACCCGCCTTGTCCCTACACTGACCCGCCTTGTCCCTACACTGACCCGCCTTGTCCCTACACTGACCCGCCTTGTCCCTACACTGACCCGCCTTGTCCCTACACTGACCCGCCTTGTCCCTACACTGACCCGCCTTGTCCCTACACTGACCCGCCTTATCCCTACACTGACCCGCCTTATCCCTACACTGACCCGCCTTATCCCTACACTGGCCTAGCTGATTCCCAAGAACTACCTGACTCCTATACTGACCACTATCTTGCACACACACACACACACACACACAGGCTGACCACACCAGAGGGATCATGGGGGACAGGCTGGACTACGGCGTGCAACACAGCACACTTGGGGATACAGTAATGATTTTGTGCCCCCCCCCAAACGTTGCACCCGGGCGAGAGTACCAGATGCCCTCCTCCATCACACTGCAATACGGGGAAATGCAATGAGTGGAAACCCCCTATACCAGTGGTCATCAACCCTGTCCTCGGGGGCCCACTAACAGGCCAGGTTTGCAAGATAACTGAAATACATCACAGCTGATATAATTTGCTGCTCAGTGATTCCAGTATTCTAGTCTGTATCTCCCCAAGGTAATACATAAAACCTGGCCTGTTAGTGGGCCCTGATGACAGGGTTGTTGACCGCTGCCCATATACAGTGCAGAAAATAAGTATTTGAACACCCTGCTATTTTGCAAGTTCTCCCACTTGGAAATCATGGAGGGGTCTGAAATTGTCATCGTAGGTGCATGTCCACTGTGAGAGACATAATCAAAAAAAAAATCCAGAAATCACAATGTATGATTTTTTTAACTATTTATTTGTATGATACAGCTGCACATAAGTATTTGAACACCTGAGAAAATCAATGTTAATATTTGGTAAGTAGCCTTTGTTTGCAATTACAGAGGTCAAACGTTTCTTGTAGTTTTTCACCAGGTTTGCACACACTGGAGGAGGGATTTTGGCCCACTCCTCCACACAGATCTTCTCTGATCAGTCAGGTTTCTGGGCTGTCGCTGAGAAACACAGAGTTTGAGCTCCCTCCAAAGATTCTCTATTGGGTTTAGGTCTGGAGACTGGCTAGGCCACGCCAGAACCTTGATATGCTTCTTACAGAGCCACTCCTTGGTTATTCTGGCTGTGTGCTTCGGGTCATTGTCATGATGGAAGACCCAGCCTCGACCCATCTTCAAAGCTCTAACTGAGGGAAGGAGGTTGTTGCCCAAAATCTCGCAATACATGGCCCCGGTCATCCTCTCCTTAATACAGTGCAGTCGCCCTGTCCCATGTGCAGAAATACACCCCCAAAGCATGATGCTACCACCCCCATGCTTCACAGTAGGGATGGTGTTCTTGGGATGGTACTCATCATTCTTCTTCCTCCAAACACGGTTAGTGGAATTATGACCAAAAAGTTCTATTTTGGTCTCATCTGACCACATGACTTTCTCCCATGACTCCTCTGGATCATCCAAATGGTCATTGGCAAACTTAAGACGGGCCTTGACATGTGCTGGTTTAAGCAGGGGAACCTTCCGTGCCATGCATGATTTCAAACCATGACGTCTTAGTGTATTACCAACAGTAACCTTGGAAACGGTGGTCCCAGCTCTTTTCAGGTCATTGACCAGCTCCTCCCGTGTAGTCCTGGGCTGATTTCTCACCTTTCTTAGGATCATTGAGACCCCACGAGGTGAGATTTTGCATGGAGCCCCAGTCCGAGGGAGATTGACAGTCATGTTTAGCTTCTTCCATTTTCTAATGATTGCTCCAACAGTGGACCTTTTTTCACCAAGTTGCTTGGCAACTTCCCCGTAGCCCTTTCCAGCCTTGTGGAGGTGTACAATTTTGTCTCTAGTGTCTTTGGACAGCTCTTTGGTCTTGGCCATGTTAGTAGTTGGATTCTTACTGATTGTATGGGGTGGACAGGTGTCTTTATGCAGCTAATGACCTCAAACAGGTGCATCTAATTTAGGATAATAAATGGAGTGGAGGTGGACATTTTAAAGGCAGACTAACAGGTCTTTGAGGGTCAGAATTCTAGCTGATAGACAGGTGTTCAAATACTTCTTTGCAGCTGTATCATACAAATAAATAGTTAAAAAAATCATACATTGTGATTTCTGGAATTTTTTTTTTGATTATGTCTCTCACAGTGGACATGCACCTACGATGACAATTTCAGACCCCTCCATGATTTCCAAGTGGGAGAACTTGCAAAATAGCAGGGTGTTCAAATACTTATTTTCTGCACTGTACTTCAGGTGTCCCCATAGGAAAATGTCCTATTCCTACTCTAATGACAACTCAAAATGTATGTTTTCCCCTCACTTTCTGTCTCCGTGACACAAGAAAAGTCGGCGAATGTACAAAACCTTTCGCTTTTCCATCCAAAGTTAAAAAAATTAAAAAATGTACCTTCACTTGCTTACATTCACTTTAAATATCTTGCACCCTCAGGACCCATAAACTTGCAGGTGATCCAGAGAAAGAAGAGAAATGAATCTGTGAAAAGTTTTGTGTTAATTTGTTTCCTTCACTCGTCATTACCAGGTGACCATGTCACTTAACTGGATGGTGCGGATGACCTCCGACCTGGAAACAAACATCGTGGCTGTGGAACGTGTCAAGGAATATTCTGAGACCGAGACAGAGGTCAGTAAAATCGAAACTTTGTGTTTTTTCCCTGAATTGTGCGTAAACTGGAAAGGTTTTATTGGTATTCGCCATTGAGTTCCGCGGGTTTCCCTGCGCTTTCCTCTAAAGTCGCCCATAATCTCACGTTTTTCAGGCTCCTTGGAGTATAGACGATAAGAAACCGGGAGAGGACTGGCCAACTAAAGGTGAAGTCGAATTATCCAACTACTCTATCCGGTATAGACCCGGCTTGGATTTGGTGCTGAAAAACTTGAGCCTGAAAGTTAAAGGAGGAGAAAAGGTAAAAATCCCATTTTCACTACCATATGGGAGGCTTATCACGATAATATAAAGAGACAGAAAACATATTATTTGTAAGGCAAAAATGGTAACAACTCTACTGTTTTTGGCCCATGTGCAATAGGTGGACGATTTTATACTATAATTCTGGTTAAGGGCCGGCTCCTGTACATTTACGTCGGCAGCAGGGCTGTCTTAATGAGAGGGCACACCTGGGCACTGCTCAGGGGCCCCAGCTGCATGGGGGCCCCTGCACTTTCCCTAAAGCAGGGTGTAGAGGGGTCAAAGTGTTGGGGGTATATCTGGGGTGTAGAGGGTTCAGAGTGATGGGGGGATATCTGGGGTGTAGAGGGGTCAAAGTGCTGGGGGGGATATCTGGGGTGTAGAGGGGTCAGATGTGCTGGGGGGATATCTGGGGTGTAGAGGGGTCAGAGTGCTGGGGGGATATCTAGGGTGTAGAGGGGTCAGAGTGCTGGGGGGGATATCTGGGGTGTAGAGGGGTCAGAGTGCTGGGGGGGATATCTGGGGTGTAGAGGGGTCAGAGTGCTGGGGGGGATATCTGGGGTGTAGAGGGGTCAGAGTGCTGGGGGGGATATCTGGGGTGTAGAAGGTCAGAGTGCTGGGGGGATATCTGGGGTGTAGCGGGGTCAGAGTGCTGGTGGGATATCTGGTCTGTTTACCTGCGCTGTCTCCATTGTATGGGGCCCCAGAGCATTACTTTGCCCAGGGGCCCATGATGCTATTAAGACGGCCCTCGTCGGCAGAATGGCGCGGCTGGGCAAAGTAACGTATATTTACGTCGCTTTGAAATTCCTGCCGTGCGTGCCCCTGCCACGAGCTCCGTGACCGTGCCCGCGGATTCGATGTCCCGCAATCGGGTCACAGAGCTGCAGGACGGGGAGAGGCAAGTTTAAACAAGCATCTCCCCTGTTCTGCTAGTGACGCTGTCACTGATCGCATGCTACCTCGCATCAGGAGGAGCAGCAATCAGTGACGTGTCACTCGTAGCCATGCCTCCTAACAGTTAGAATCACTCCCTAGGGACCTAGACCTGAACAGGGGTCATTGGTGATGATAGTTGGAAAAAGTTTGGCTTTTTGATAATTTTTTCTTAATTGCTCAGGTTGGTATTGTGGGAAGGACGGGAGCCGGAAAGTCTTCCATGACGCTGTGCCTGTTCCGGATCCTGGAGGCTGCTGAGGGAATTATCACCATCGATGGTGTAAATATTGCTGAGATTGGACTTCACGACCTTCGATCTATGCTCACTATTATCCCACAGGTAAGATGGCAACCGTTTGTAATGCTCAGTCACCTGAGGCATCTAATCAGCCGATTCGCTAATGAAAGATGTAACTTGGTTACTACAGACTATTATTACTGGCCTAACTTCTGAGCTATGCTCCCACCAGTTACCTAACTCTGTCCAGTGAGAGCATGTCAAAGGCCATCAGGGGCACTCTTATTTTGCAGGGTGCAGGCAGTGGGTGGGGTTCACTTAGATGACTAAGTCCTAGTAGTCAAGTGAAACCAAATCAGAGAGACACACACAGGGGAGGGGGGAGGTTTGGCTATTAATAGAAATAGCATATTGGGGGGTCTGCCCTTAGGAAGTAAAAATGGTTGACAAGTTTAATTTAAGGTCCAGCAAAGCCTGATCTCTACTGCAATTTTTACGTCTTTTTGTGGGGCACTATTACTCCCACTGACACCGATAGGGCACTACTCCATTGACACCAACAGTGGGGCATTCCAGTGCTATTCCTTACATTGGCACCAAAGATGTGGCACTATTCCTCGCAATGACGTCATTGATGGGGCACTATTCCTCCCACTGGCACCATTGATAGGGCACTATTCCTCCCACTGACGCCATTGAGGGGGCACTATTTCTCCCAGTGAAACCATTGATAGGGCACTATTTCTCCCACTGACGTCATTGATGGGGCACTATTCCTCCCACTGACACCATTGATGGGGCACTATTCCTCCCACTGACACCATTGAGGGGGCACTATTTCTCCCAGTGACACTATTGATAGGGCACTACTTCTCCCACTGACACCATTGATGGGGCACTATTTCTCCCACTGACGTCATTGATGGGGCACTATTCCTCCCACTGACACCATTGATGGGGCACTATTCCTCCCACTGACTCCATTGATGGGGCACTATTTCTCCCACTGACGTCATTGATGGGTCACTATTTCTTCCACTGACACCATTGATGGGTCACTATTTCTTCCACTGACACCATTGATGGGTCACTATTTCTTCCACTGACACCATTGATGGGTCACGATTTCTCCCACTGACACCATTGATGGGGCACTATTCCTCCCACTGACACCATTGATGGGTCACTATTTCTTCCACTGACACCATTGATGGGTCACGATTTCTCCCACTGACACCATTGATGGGGCATTATTTCTCCCACTGACACCATTGATGGGTCACTATTTCTCCCACTGACACCATTGATGGGTCACTATTTCTCCCACTGACACCATTGATGGGTCACTATTTCTCCCACTGACACCATTGATTGGGTCACTATTTCTCCCACTGACACCATAGATGGGTCACTATTTCTCCCACTGACACCATAGATGGGTCACTATTTCTCCCACTGACACCATAGATGGGTCGCTATTTCTCCCACTGACACCATAGATGGGTCGCTATTTCTCCCACTGACACCATAGATGGGTCGCTATTTCTCCCACTGACACCATAGATGGGTCGCTATTTCTCCCACTGACACCATAGATGGGTCGCTATTTCTCCCACTGACACCATAGATGGGTCGCTATTTCTCCCACTGACACCATAGATGGGTCGCTATTTCTCCCACTGACACCATAGATGGGTCGCTATTTCTCCCACTGACACCATTGATGGGTCGCTATTTCTCCCAGTGACACCATAGATGGGTCACTATTTCTCCCACTGACATCATAGATGGGTCCCTATTTCTCCCACTGACACCAATGGTGGGACACTTTTTCTCCCACTATCACCATTGATGGGTCGCTATTTCTCCCACTGACACCATAGATGGGTCACTATTTCTCCCACTGACACCATAGATGGGTCACTATTTCTCCCACTGACATCATAGATGGGTCCCTATTTCTCCCACTGACACCAATGGTGGGACACTTTTTCTCCCACTATCACCATTGATGGGTCGCTATTTCTCCCACTGACACCATAGATGGGTCACTATTTCTCCCACTGACACCATAGATGGGTCGCTATTTCTCCCACTGACACCATAGATGGGTCGCTATTTCTCCCACTGACACCATAGATGGGTCGCTATTTCTCCCACTGACACCATTGATGGGTCGCTATTTCTCCCAGTGACACCATAGATGGGTCACTATTTCTCCCACTGACATCATAGATGGGTCCCTATTTCTCCCACTGACACCAATGGTGGGACACTTTTTCTCCCACTATCACCATTGATGGGTCGCTATTTCTCCCACTGACACCATAGATGGGTCGCTATACCTCCTCCAATTGACCACAGATGCGATGTCATTGTATTACTCCAACTGACTACCAAGCCCCAGTCATTCTGTGATGATGGGCCATTTTCTACTCCCACTGGACACAGTCCGCCCCCCCCCCCCCCTCCCAAAGTCTAAAGGACAGCAAACTGGCCCTTTGCTTAGAAGGTTTGGAGACCCCTGAAGTAACAGTTTCTTTTTGTTTTGTTTCTGCGTCTTCTTGTAGGACCCGGTGCTATTTTCAGGGACTCTGAGGATGAACTTGGACCCCTTTGATAAATATTCTGAGGATGAAATTTGGAAAGCACTGGAGTTATCCAACCTGAAGAAGTTTGTCTCCAGCCAGACCCAAAAACTGGACTATGAGTGTGCGGAGGGTGGAGAAAATCTGAGGTAATGACATGACTGGCGCCCAGGAGATTACATTGTCTATGGGAGGTGTATTTATGATGGGGGTCCTCGTGGGCGGGTAACGGGGATAGAGAGGACAGCAACAAGACCGGAAAAAATACAAATTGTACTTTTTTCTTATTTTTCTGTGGTTAAACTCGGCAATAGAGATATTATAAGATTATTGTTCGGGTAACATGGAACCACCTCGTTTCCATTTATTGACCTGTACATTATATAAAACAAACCACACGCTGCGCTCCTCTTTTTTTTTTAGAATTGTGACGCAAAGGGCGGAGCTTGTACAAACTGGTGTCAGTTGTGACTAGGACAACTTAAGTCAGCTGCGTCTATGGTAGATTATACGCCGAGACATTAAAACTTGCTTGCTGATTCATGATGGTGCTCAGATATGTCAGTTGATGACCTTGTCAAAAGTATTGGGACACCTGCCCTTATACACACACATGAACTTTAATGGCGTTGGGCTCAATATTGAGTTGGCCCTCCCTTTGCAGCTATAACAGCTTCAGCTCCTCTGGGAACATCCCTCACTGATCTCCCCTTTCTGTTACTGACCCAGAAGCATAGGCGTGCGCACAGGGTGTGCTAGGTGTGCCCAGGCACACCCTAATCACCCTGCGCAGAACAGATTCCCCCTACTGACCTGGCTCCCCCTGCTTCCCCCCCACAGCACTGCCAGCTTCCCCCCTCTCCCACCGGTTGTTGTTGTGGATGTTTTAGGATGAGTGGGGGAAGGGGCCAGTAAATATGCCATTTACTGGCCCCTTCCCTTTCTGAATGAACATTGTGAGTGATTGGTAGAGTGTGTTTTAGCTTTGGGGTGCACACCCTAATGCCAAAGGCTGCGCACACCTATGCCCAGAAGCGATGTGTAAAACGTCAGCCAATATAGCGATCTGCACGCCATTATTTTCACTCATTAAGGAGAACCCTTTCACGATAAAATGCATCACATACATTATATTACCAAAAGTATTGGGATGCCTGTCTTTACACACACATGAACATTAACCGCTTAACGCCCGCCGCACGACTATGTACGTCCACAGAATGGCACGTACAGGCAGATGGGCGTACATGTACGTCCCTGCCTTCTAGCGGGTCGGGGGTCCGATCGGGACCCCCTCTGCTGCGTGCGGCGGGCGTCTTACCTGCAGGAGCAATCCGCCCCCTCGTGATCACTCCCAGCCAATCCTCTGCTAATACTCTTCTTACCTTTGCAGTGTTGGTCAGCGTCAACTGGTTTGTCTCGCCCGGGCTCTCCTACGTAAAACCCGCATCCTCATCCTGGATGAAGCCACGGCCGCCATTGACCTGGAGACTGACGACCTCATCCAAATGACCATCCGGACACAGTTTGAGGACTGCACAGTGCTGACGATCGCACACAGGCTCAACACCATCATGGATTACACAAGGTACACGCAGCGATTATTTATTTCAACTAACTTGACTTTTCCAGCAAAAGTAACAATTTTGACAAACCTTTTAGCTGAAATTAGCTTTAGATTTTTCCATGTAGACACTGAAATTGGCTTAAAGTGCATGGCTTTGATTTTTTTTACCCTTTTAGGGACAGTTGCCACATGCATTGGGCATCTACAGAATGGGCCGTGTATATGGATACACCTTAATAAAATGGGAATGGTTGGTGATATTAACTTCCTGTTTGTGGGAAATTAGTACATGTGAGGGGGGAAACTTTTCAAGATGGGTGGTGACCATGGCGGCCATTTTGAAGTCGGCCATTTTTAATCCAACTTTTGTTTTTAAACTACGAATACTGGAAGCTATAAAATACTTGGTGCTATAAAAATGCACTGATTACTGTAAAAATTACACTGGCAGTGAAGGTTAACCTGTAGGAGGCGCTGAAGGGGTTAAGTGTGTCCTAGGGAGTGATTCTAAGTGTTAGGGGGCGTGGCTACGAGTGACACGTCACTGATTACTGCTCCTGATGAGAGGGAGCATTCGATCAGTGACATGTCACTAGGAGGAATGGGGAGATGTTGTGTTAAAACGGTGATCTTCAGCTCTGTAACACGATCACGGGACACCGGCGGACATAGAGTACGTGGGTCCAGCGGGCACAGAGCTTGCGACAGGGTCACGAGCACGTCGGTGGCGCGCGACCACACAGTGGCAAATTAAATGGGTTGTAAAGGAATTTTTTTTTCATAATGAGCATTTTTTACCTGCAGACATTCCTCTTTTCACTTCCTCGTTGTTCGCTTTTGCTCAGAAGTTGCTCTATTTCTTCTCTGTTCTGTTCACTTCCTGCTTGTCTGATTGTTACTCACCACCATGATGGGAGGCTTTACTGTGGTGGTCAGTGACGTGCTCGCCCCCTCCTGGGAACTACATCTGTGCGGCAGGACGCTCTCTACGTGTTAGAGACTTCAAGGAGGTGTGAATTACTGGGCGTGCCGCAATGCATACTGGGAAATGTAGTTCTTACATGAGCGCCGCAAACCAGGAAGTGAATGAGAGAACAGAAACTAGAACACTGGAGGTGATATAGATGAAGGAATTTAATAGGTATTTTTAACAGAATCATTACACTATTCTGTCTGTCTACCTTGCAGACATCCTTTACAACTCCTTTAAAGGGGGACGTATCTGTATGCCCATTTGCCTATCCGTGCCATTCTGTCGACGTAAATCTGCATGCGGCGGTCCTTAAGCAGTTAAAGCATCCCTTAACGCCAAGTCTATATGAACGCATTTTTCCTTGCCAAAATGACCATTTTGTTTTTTTCCTGTTCCAGGGTTCTTGTCCTCGACAAGGGGAGAATAGCTGAATTTGATACGCCTACCAACCTCATAGCATCAAAAGGAATATTTTACGGCATGGTGAAGGATGCTGGACTGGCCTAAATGTGTTTTTTCTTATGTTCCAAATGTTATGTTACAGACTGTTTTTTTTTTTTTTTTTTTACAGCTCCATTTTGTAAATAATATTGACAAAACTGGTTTATTTCGAGTTCTCTCAACATATCAAAGAAAAAAAGATTTTTAAAGGGACTGCCGTTTTTTTTTATTTCCAGACAACATATATATATATTTTGACCGGTGAAAATAGAGAATTAAGACTATTTAAATATTGTACAAAATACTGTGTCCAGATTTATTTACAAAAGGAGAAATAAATTATATTCAATTTTTTTTCAAAAAAAAAAATTTTTTGTTTATAATAAATGATATTCACAAAAAAATAAAAATTAAAAAATTAAATAAAATATCGGCTTTTACTTTTTGACTGGATATGATGCTAGAAAACAAAACGGAGGCTGAAAATGTTTTGTGAAGAAATGTTATTATTAATATGACCAGATTTTATCAGGTGTTTGGCCGATGTGGACCTCTCCTAGACGATACATTTTGGAGCAGTGGTTCTCAACCTTCTAGTGCTGTGACCCCTTGATAAAATTTCCCAAGTTGTGGGGACCCCTAAAAGTAAAATGTTCATAGCGTGGGTTGTCAGTACCCAAGGCAAGACAAGTAATTTGCGACCCTAACCCACAGACATTAAGCGCTTCCTGAGTCCTTTTAATGGCAACTATAATCACAGGTAGTGTTTCCGACTTCGTCGTGTCTCGTAGCAGTGGCACTGATGCCAAAATCAGCAGATAGGGTCTCCTCCAGCCCCCCTCCCACTTCACATTCTTCACCAGTCAGCTGACTTCTAGTTTTTGCCCCCCAGCCATGCCGTGAACTGAATGGGCGACTGCGAAGAGGCTGAGTGGGCGGCTGCGGGTTCAAGAAGCCACCCATGTGGGTGGCCACAGGCTCCAGGGATGGCAAAAAGGCTGGGAGAGGGATGCAGGATTCGGTGACCCCTGGCAAATCCTCATTCGACCCCCGAGGGGGTTCCGACCCCCAGGTTGAGAACCACTGTTTTAGAGGAAGTACTGAATGGCTAAAATCCAATCTATTAATCCATCTAAATCAGTGGTCTCCAAATTGCGGCTCTTTCCTTGGTTTTATCCAGCCCTTGGGGCAATATTTCATCCATTGATACCAAAACTGGGACATAATTCCCCCCACTGACACCAATGAAGGGGCAGAATTCCTCCCGATGATGACAGTGTGGCACTATTCCTCCCAATGACACCAACGATAGTGCACAATTCCACCCAATGACACCAACGATGGTGCACAATTCCACCCAATGACACCAACGATGGTGCACAATTCCACCCAATGACACCAACGATGGTGCACAATTCCTCCCAATGACACCAACGATGGTGCACAATTCCTCCCAATGACACCAACGATGGTGCACAATTCCACCCAATGACACCAACGATGGTGCACAATTCCTCCCAATGACACCAACGATGGTGCACAATTCCACCCAATGACACCAACGATGGTGCACAATTCCACCCAATGACACCAACGATGGTGCACAATTCCACCCAATGACACCAACGATGGTGCACAATTCCACCCAATGACACCAACGATGGTGCACAATTCCACCCAATGACACCAACGATGGTGCACAATTCCACCCAATGACACCAACGATGGTGCACAATTCCACCCAATGACACCAACGATGGTGCACAATTCCACCCAATGACACCAACGATGGTGCACAATTCCACCCAATGACACCAACGATGGTGCACAATTCCACCCAATGACACCAACGATGGTGCACAATTCCACCCAATGACACCAACGATGGTGCACAATTCCACCCAATGACACCAACGATGGTGCACAATTCCTCCCAATGACACCAATTATGGGACACAATTCCCCCCAATGACACCAATTATGGGACACAATTCATGGCAATGACACCAAAGATGGGGTATTGTTTCCACTGCTAATGGCCCCTGATCTAAAGTCCAACTCCAGACAGATAATAAAAAAAAATATTCCTTGCAGTGCAAGGGTTAATAGCTTGTTTTGTCTAGGGGAGAGCAGGAACATTTTACTTACCTGATCCTCGGCTACTCCAGCATGCGGCGTTCCTCCACTATCCAGCAGTGGACTGTTCCTCACTTCTAGAGCAGGGTTATGAACCCTCCTCTGGTCTTGTAGACATCAGGATCCTAGACTGCATACAGTATCTCACAAAATTAAGTACACCCCTCACATTTTTGTAGATATAGCTTGTATAACAGTGTAAATTTGCTATCCGCTCAAAATAACTCAACACACAGCCATTAATGTCTAAACCGCTGGCAACAAAGGCGACTACACCCCTAAGTGAAAATGTCCAAATTGGGCCCAATTAGCCATTTTCCCTCCCCGGTGTCATGTGACTCTTTAGTGTTACAAGGTCTAAGGTGTGAATGGGGGGCAGGTGTGTTAAATTTGGTGTTATCGCTCTCAATCTCTAATACTGGTCACTGGAAGTTTAACATGGCAACTCATGGCAAAGAACTCTAAGGATCTGGAAAAAAAAAGAATTGTTGCTCTACATAAAGATGGCCTAGGCCAGTGATGGCGAACCTCGGCACCCCAGATGTTTTGGAACTGCATTTCCCATGATGCTCAACTATACTGCAGAGTGCATGAGCATCATGGGAAATGTAGTTCCAAAACATCTGGAGTACCAAGGTTCGCCATCACTGGCCTAGGGCAGTGTTTTTCAACTCCAGTCCTCAAGGCGCACCAACAGGTCATGTTTTCAGGATTTCCATTATTTTGCACAGGTGATTTTCATCAGTTTCACTGCCTTAGTAATCACCTCAGCCGTTTTCATCTAAAGGAAATCTTGAAAACATGACCTGTTGGGGTGCCTTGAGGACTGGAGTGGAGAAACGCTGGCCTAGGCTATAAGAAGATTGCAAAGACCCTGAAACTGAGCTGCAGCACGGTGGGCCAAGACCATACAGCAGTTTAACAGCACACAATCCACTCAGAACAGGCCTCGCCATGGTCAACCAAAGAGGTTGAGTGCAAATGCTTAGTGTCATATCCAGATGTTGTCTTTGGGAAATAGACGTATGGGTGCTGCCAGCATTGCTGCAGAGGTTGAAGGGGTGGGGGGGGTCAGCCTGTCAGTGCTAAGACCATACGCCGCACACTGCATCAAATTGGTCTGCATGACTGTCGTCCCAGAAGGAAGTGCAAGAAAGCCTGCAGTTTTCTGAAGACAAGCAGACTAAGGACATGGATTACTGGAACCATGTCCTGTGGTCTGATGATACCAAGATAAACGTATTTGGTGTCAGATGGTGTCAAGCGTGTGTGGCGGCAACCAGGTGACGAGAACAAAGACAAGTGTGTCTCGTCTACAGTCAAGTAAGGTGGTGGGAGTGTCATGGTCTGGGGCTGCAAGAGTGTTGCCGACACTGGGGAGCTACAGATCATTGAGGGAACCATGAATGCCAACATGTACTATTGCATACTGAAGCAGAGCATGATCCCCTCCCTACAGAGACTGGGCCGCAGGGCAGTATTCCAACATTATAACGACCCCAAACACACCTCCAAGACCACCACTGCCTTGCTAAAGAAGCTGAGGGTAAAGGTGGTGGACTGACCAAGCATATCTCCAGACATAAACCCTATTGAGCATCTGTGGGACATCCTTAAACGGAAGGTGGAAGATCGCAAGGTCTCTAACATTCACCAGCTCTGTGATGTCGTCATGGAGGAGGGGAAGAGGACTCCAGTGGCAACCTGTGAAGCTCTGGTGAACTCCAAGCATGTACACTCACTACTTTACATTGTTGCAAAGTGTAATTTCTTCAAAAGATATAATAAAATATTTACAAAAATGTGAGGGGTGTACTCACTTTGTGAGATGCTGTAGGTGCAGTTGAGCATGATGTTGTTTCTCACACTGTGCAGTGATGTTTTCTTTTGACCGGAGAAATTTGAACGCCGTACTCAAAATAACATCTGCAGATTTCGCAAGTTAACAAAACTTCTACATTATAGAGATAGCTTTTTATATTTGTGAATTACTTGTTTTTTTAAATTGGAGATCCATCATTTGTCCTATGGAGTGAAGGTGATGGTCCTAAGAACAAGAAGTCACACTCAATGAATGTATTGGTCCTATCATGGTCTTGGCCAGGGTTTTATAACTAGGGCTCCTTGAGCATTGACCAATTTTTGCTTCTCCGATAAGTGCCTACTTACACAATTATTTTTTTTAGTCGTCTGAAAGGTGGGGATTTTTCCCAATGACCACAAGTGTAAGGAGCAATCTTCCCACTGACCATCACATGTATCATGAGTTGTAGATAATTATTTTTAACAGGAAAATGTTGAGGAAGCCTGGTCTAGGCTTTTGTTTCGGCCATACTTGTGACCGTTCCTGCAAAGCATGCAAGAGCTTCAGCTTGAGCAACAAACTGGAAACTTCACCTGTCAATACCGAAGACCAATGCTTACCTATATCAGGGCAGCCAGTTGGCTCAGAGGGTAGCTGCTCTGCCTCTCACGCTGGAGACCCTGGATCAAATCCCCACAGGTCACTTTATCACTAGGCTCCTGGCTGTAGAAAAGCCCTTACAGCTGGGAGCTTCTCAGACCACAAAAAAGTAAGACCCTCTTTTATAGTGGCTGCCAGGTCACAGACAGCCACTTTATATTGTATAGTCCTAGTCATCCCCATTAACAGGGATTGGTGACTATTCCAAGGAGACAGCACCGGGACTAGAACCAGGAACTCCAACACCACTGCTGGATCAACACCAGGCTGCTAACCCTCTGAGCCAACTCTCAGCCTGAACAGCAAAGAAAAGTATCCCAATGTACTCATCAGACGAAAACAACATACAGGGAATAAACTGCAACCAAAACCAGGATTTGAACCCTGGTCTCCATTAATCCACCAAGATCAAGCCAAATGCTAAACTAGCACATGGCGGCTAACCCTCTGAGCCAACTCTCAGCTTGAGCAGCAAAGCAAATTATCTCAACGTACTCATCGGGCCTACCCAACGTACAGGGAATAAATTGCAATCAAAACCAGGATTTGAACCCCGGTCGCCATTATTCCACCAGAAGGCTGGATTAGCACATGGCAGCTAACCCTCTGAGCCAACTCTCCGTTTGACTAGCACAGAAATGTATCTCAGTGTTGTCCTCTTCAGGTCTACTCAACACAAGACATGGGAATAAATTAGAGGCAACAGTCAACTCACCATACCACATCAGCAGTGGGATTTGAACCCAGTTCTCCAAAAAATAGTAGCAGACTTTTTGACAACTAGCTGACTGAGCCACACAAGTGTCTGACTCCCCAGGATTTTATTCCTCAATGTCATTAATCTCCAAACAGGAGAGCATTAGAGGGTGAGTCTCATATGGTTGAGGCTGTAGCTGCACCAATCATTCAGATATCCCCACTGAAATTTAAAGGGGTCATATGAAGTCCTTGGGCTTGAAGTGGTTAAAGCAGTGGTCATCAACCCTGTCCTCAGGGCCCACTAACAGGCCAGATTTGCAAGATAACAAGATATAATTTGCTGCTCAGTGATTGCAGTATTCTAGTCTGCATCTCCCCAAGGTAATAAATAAAACCTGGCCTGTTAGTGGGCCCTGAGGACAGGGTTGATGACCACTGGGTTAAAGAACACGACATACAAGGATACGGGAAATAATTATAGACACTGACACATACACCTACACAGGCTAAACTGGATGGACTATTGTCCTTATTCAACCTTATCTACTATGTAAGACTAATTTCCAGTTAGCACCAAAGTTTGATTATAGTTGTTGCCGCCAAGGGTGGCACAAACCGTTATTAGGTTTAGGGGGCAATTAATTATTTAGAGTGGGCAACGCAGGTTTGGATAGCTCTTTTCCCCTAAATAAAGGAAATTATGATTTACAAACTGCATTCTGTATTTACGCGGGTTATCTTTGTGTAATATTACGAATATATTTATATAAAATGTAAAGTATATTAAGAAATCAGGAAGGGGGCAAATACTTGTTCACAGCACTGTACGCCTTAATACATGGCGATTAGTTCACCACAATGGAAAGCCTAAAGGCGATCTGATTTTCCCGACAATTGTGTGATGGCAGGGTTTTTGTCGGATAATCTAACCATTTGTACGCTCCATCGGACAATTGCTGTCGGAATTTCTGACGACAAATGTGGGATAGCATGCTCTCAAATTTTCCGACGACAAATGTGGGATAGCATGCTCTCAAATTTTCCGACGACAAATGTGGGATAGCATGTTCTCAAATTTTATGACAAGAAATGTGGGATAGCATGCTCTCAAATTTTCCGATGACAAATGTGGGATAGCATGCTCTCAAATTTTCCGACGACAAATGTGGGATAGCATGCTCTCAAATTTTCTGACGACAAATGTGGGATAGCATGCGCTCAAATTTTCCGACAACAAATGTGGGATAGCATGCTCTCAAATTTTCCGATGACAAACGTGTGCCGTCGGATTATGCGATTGTTCGTACACAAGTCCATCCAATGCTAATCATCAGACGACATTAGCAGAAGTTGCCCAAAGGATGGTGATAAAGAGCAGAAAAACCACATAGTTTTGTGTATGTTGGCTGAAAAAGTTCACGGCCAATTTCACAGATTTGTCCGAAGGAAATCCGATCGTATGTACAAGGCTTAAATGTGAATGGACCTTGTAGAATTCATGGATAAAAGTCTAAAAGCACATTCACCCACCCTGCTTAAAGTGTCATTAACACAACCACAACTGAGACACATAAAAAGACATTTAGTGAGGAAGATTAAAGAAAACACAAGCTGGACTAGAGTACAGTACAGGATACATAATGTCATCACCACAGTGATATATAAGCTTTACAACTCTTTAGTACATGGGATACGGTGAGAATATGTTACAAGGACAACAAAAATATTACTTCTAGTCAACCTTCACAGTGCTATGATCTAATCTGAAGGTATATAATTGCATACAACTTACAATATCAAGACGCTGTTAGGCCGCGTACACACGATCAGTCCAAACCGATGAAAACGGACTGAAGTTCAGTTTTATCGGTCCAAACCAACCGGGTGTACGCCCCATCAGTCTGTTGTCCTTCAGTTCAAAAATGTAGACCGATGGACGCCTACCGATCGGTCAAAACCGATGGTTAGTACGCAAAGCATCGGTTCAAAACCCGTGCATGCTCAGAATCAAGTCGACGCATGCTTGGAAGCATTGAACTTCATTTTTCAGCACGTCGTTGTGTTTTGTACGTCGCGGACTCGATCGGTTTTTGAACTGATGGTGTGTACGCACATCAGACCATCAGGCCGCTTCAGCGGTGAACCGATGAAAACGGTCCGTCGGACCATTCTCATCGGATGGACTGGTCGTGTGTACGCAGCCTTAGTGGGATCAGAGGCAAGGATGGAAAACATTCCTTAGTAGTCAAAAGACGAAAAATATTCCACGGTCGGCGCATGCGCAGTTTAAAAAATAAATAAAAAAACGTGGGGTCACAACACATTGCCATAAAACACGCCCACCTCATTCACATTTGAATTACCTGGGCTTACACCGGCACATTTACACTACGCCGTCGTAACTTAGCTTGGTGAATACAGCATTTGCCTCGCTAATTTACGGCGGTGTAGCGTATCAGAGCTACATTACGCCCGCGTAATTTTAAACTGGGCTACCTGAATCTGGCCCTATATTGTCAAAAGTATTGGGACACATGCCTTTACATTTATTTATTAAAATGCTTATAAAACAACAGCGCAGTCTTACACACTTGCCTCGATGCGCTGGCAGGATAGAAACAGTACAGAAATGCAGCAGAAACTGCATCGATCAAACAAGTAACAATAAAACAATGAACTATAATGGCATCCCAGTCTTAGGGCCAGATTCTCAAAAGAGATACGACGGTGTATCACAGGAAACACCGTCGTATCTCTGTTTTTTTTTACCTGGGTATCTATGCGTGTGATTCCTAGAATCACTTACGCATAGATACAGTGAAGATCCGACAGGTAAAAAAAAAATTACACCGTCGGATCGTAAATGTAATTACTTTTCTGGCCGCTAGTAGCCTTACGTTGTGTTCTCATTTGCCTATGCAAATGAGCCTAATGCGCCGATTCCCGAACGTTTTTACGCCGCCCCGTCGTCGTTTCCGTAAGAGTAAACCTACCCCTGCTATATGAGGGGTAGGTTTACGAAGTTCCGTCGTTGCCATGTTAAGTTTGGCGTCGGGTCAGCGTCGTCTTTTTCCGTCGGTTACACTAAGTCGTTCGCGAATAGGGCATTGCGTAAGTGACGAGCTGGAGCATGCGCACTGGGCTTTTTTCCCGGCTAGCGCATGCGCAGTTCGATCGACGCGGGGGCGCGCTTAATTTAAATACAAGCCGCCCCCTTTGAATTACGCGGGGATACGCAGGGCCATTTACACTACGCCGCCGCAAACTACGGAGCAAGTGCTTTGGGAATACGGCACTTGCTCCATTAAGTTGCGGCGGCGTAGTGTAAATGGCTTACGCTACGCCGCCGCAGATTGTATGTGAATTTGGCCCTTAGTCCGTAGGGTTCAATATTGAGTTGGCCCCGCCCTTTGCAGCTATAACAGCTTCAAATCTTCTGGGAAGGCCATCCACAAGATTTAAGATTGTGTCTATGGAAATGTATGACCATTCTTCCAGACTGGGATGCCATTAAAGTTCATGTGTGTGTAAAGGCAGACGGCTCAATACTTTTGACAATATAGTGTATATTTAATTTAGTTACCGTATTTATCGGGGTATTGCGCGCACCCCCAACCTAGAAGGGAAAATCCTGAAAAAAAAAAAGAAAATACTTACAGTTTAGATGCCCCTCGTCGGTGTCTTGCCCGGCATCCATTTGCGGCCTCGGTGGTGTCCTTCTCGCTTCTCCCACGCTGTCTCCGAGTCGAATCCCTGCTTCCCGCGCTAAGTTTGAACACCGCCACTGACACGCTCTCACGCATAAAGGCTAAGAGCGTGACCGTGAGTGAAGCCCAGCCTGGGTGAATGTACCCGAGTGTACTGCGCTTGGTATATGTCGGCGGAGACGTTCAAACTAAGCGCGGGAAGAGGGTATCGGCGTATATCGCGCACCTACAGTTTCCCCCTTAATTTAAGGGGGAAAAAGTGCGCGGTATACGCTGATAAATACGGTAAGCAAATATGTTTCCTTGTGCATGCAAAAAAAAAAAACCTCCCAAACTTTCCTTGCACACAGCCCACTGCATGGAGAATCCCAAATCACATGTTAATGTTTAAGTCAAAGTGAAATTACAATATTAGTAAGTTAGGAAAAAACAAACTGATCTCCCGAAACTGTCCTGCACCAGGAAACATTAAAAAACTTGCAATATTTTGGGATTTAAAAAATGTCAGATCCCTCCATGATTTCCAATTTTTATTCTCTTATTTTTGTTGCCCCAAATTTCGAAAACTACTGATGTATAAGTTAACATTTACTTTAATTTTAAACAAAAATATGTACTGATGTTGTTGCTATTCTTGTTTTCTCTCATTTGATATTACAATTCTACTACCTATGATACTTTATTTTATCTACTTTAATTATATGTTTACTATGTTATTTATTCTGAAATACCAAAAAAATCTTTTAAACGAAAAAATGTCAGATCCCGAGCCTGGACAGTTTTGGAAGCCCCAGAAATGTTGGAAGATATTGCACATGCTTATAATGATATTGATTACGGTTGGCTTAAAATCTCCTTCAGAAGATCACATGTTTTACTGTGAATGACTTCACGTAGTTTGCGCACGCGGCGAGCGCTCGACATGCCAACAAAGCTGTGCGGTTTTAGGACAGCCATGCCGTTATGCACATCACCCATTATAATGAGCTGACCACTGAGAGATGTCATGTTGGGACACGGACAGCTCCAGTCCATGTTCAGCAAGGTGACTTCCAGCGGCTGCTTTCCAAGAAACTTAAGTCCCATTTTTTCATCTTTCAAGATATCTTCTACCGAGACCAGGGCATTGCCCGAATCCTGATCTTCGGTCAGCTCAATGATGCGCCCCAGAATGGCGAAGTCACTTTTACAGAAGCTAGTGACCAGTTTCTGCCGAGGTTTGCACACTTTGCACTTCTGGTTCTTGGGGAACGGGCACATGTCTTCACACATCTCTTTGCTCTCAAAGTTGTTTTCATTACCTCCGCAGCCACCGTAGATGAAGGACTGGCACTGGCTCAGTAGTTTGTTATAAGCCCATCTTGGCTCATAGGCCTTACAAGGGCCTTGTAGAGCAGGGTAACTGCAGAAGTTGACAGGTCCATTCATGCAAGTCATCATACAGAACTCATACGTTTCAAAGTGGTTCAAGTTGATGTTGCAGTTGCCATACACAAAAATAAAACAGTTGTTTTTCTTGGCATCAAAGTACCACCGAGTCTGTTCCTCCCCGCAGTCCTCGCTATCAGGTGGCTTCAGGCACTCATCAGTTGGAAAAAAAGTCTTGTTGGACTTTTCCTTAGCAGGCTGTTCTTTGACTGACAAGGGGAAGTTGACCTTGATGAGGCCTCCAGTGTTTTTGGCTGTACACATGTAGACACCGGCATCTTGTAACTGAGTGTTGTAGATAACTAGCTGAGCAATGTTGGTGACCACTATATTTGCAACAACATGGTTGGGTCGCATGACCAGATTTTCCTTCCCCTCGATTTCTTTCTCCCATGTTATTTCTGGTTTGGGTTTGCCAGTGACGTCACAGTGAAAACTGACAGTATCCCCCACATGGACTGCCTTGTGAGTTGGGTTGCTGATCAAAGTGGGCGGAATCACATTTAGGATGGCTGTCTCAACCGAAGGAATGGTTGGGTTAGCCGTTGTCTCTGAAGGCAATGGGCTTGTATGGGGCCAAGACAGGTGATATTTACAGGTGACCACAGTTAATGTGATGCCCTTTGTACAAGCTTCAGCATCCATAAAGCATTTGTTGTAGTAGGTGAGTCCGTCGGAGGCACAAGTAAAGCTGGGTTCCTTCTCACATCTGTCTCTGCATTTGCAAACCGGTTGCCCGTCCCAAATCTCGCACTCGGAGCCTTGCTGGGTGCACATGAAGAGGTCGCACGTTGCTTCCTTCGGCATGCCGACTGGACCTTTCTTTCCTTTTACATCCATGTATCGCGCTGCCACGCAGCTCTTGGTCCCACATACATTAGGACAGCACTTTTCATAAGTTTCACATTCCTACAGAAAAACAGACCATGTTACAGCATTGTATGTAATTTCTTTAAACATTCCTCCTCTGCTCTGGCTTGTCGCTTTCTACTTGTGACAACTAAACCTACCAACATTGTCAGTAGATTAGATATTGGAGTAATACTGGTTTCGATACTCTGAAATTTCAAGGAGAAATACTAAATGAGGAGATAGTCAATGACATCAAAAACAAAAGGACTAATATGTGACCACTGTGCTATCCATATTCCTATCACCAGTGCCAAGACAAGGTCATTCATCGCCAAGGGCAAAGATGCCAATCTGCGCACCCCTCCGCCCCTAATTTAGTCTATCAGTAGTATTAATAGAGTAGTTTTTTTCAGTCTTATTATCTCTTGACCCTGCCAGTAGATCTATTATAATTTCACTTCCTGTATATGAGAGACAACACTGTTCATTGTAAAGTAAAGTCAACCAGCAGCATTGTAACCCTGTGGACTGGGTAGCCCTACATTGACATGTCATTTTAAATGGACTTTAAAGTATATTGTGTCTTGGATTCGATTTTTATCATGTATTGTGTATGATACTTTGGAAAATGTTTAAAAAGAAAAAAGTAGGGCTCTGCAAATTAACTTTTAATTAATCAATTAATCTTTCATTTTGATCAATTAAAATTCTTTTGATTGGTACTCACCTCTCCGCCGGCTTCTGGGCCTTCAGGGAGTTCCGTCGGAGATCCGGTAACGCCACGGACACCGGCGGGGCTTGCCGTGTCCATCTGAAGGGCTCCTTGTTGTGCCTTCATATCTGCATGCCGGCAGGGACCTTACTATCTGCCACACGGCAAGGGCTGTTACACTTCCCTCTATCAACCTGGGATTCTACAACCAACCACTGGGAGTTGTGACAGTTACCTTATGGGACATCTACATCCCGACGGACTGATGTTAACCTCTCTTCATCTGGATTCAGCAGTGGTATCGTTGTACACATTTTTATACCAGTATCGTACTTAGCTACATGTTTTTAGGACTGCTGTTGCTACCATTTGGTATTACTCGCACCATTTCTACAGTTTATGTAGCTACATCGATTTTATCTCCAGTGCAATATTTATTTTGTTACCTACTTGAAGAATATAAAAGTTTTAATGCTATTCCCATCGGGCGCTGCCTTTGTGTATTTTTTGTATCCTGCTATCCATTTTTCCAGTGGTTGGAAGCTGCACTGGCAATCAGCCTGCAAGGAGATGAGCTAAAAGTACCGTATTTTTCGCCTTATAAGACGCACTTTTTCTTCCCCAAAACTGGGGGGGAAAAGTTGGTGCGTCTTATAAGGCGAATACACGGTTTCACCTGACCGATCCACGTTCCACGGAGCGCACCGCCGCCGCAGCCTTAGTAAAGACCGCGGCTTTGGCCTAGCTCTGGAGCGCTTGGCCATCTTAGTACACCCGGTGCACTGACGTCATCACTGCTCTGCTCGTAGATCTGTTTATCCCTAGCAGAGCGCGCGCCATGCCATGCATCTGCAACAACAGTGAGATGTTACTGGCTATAATTACTATGGGGGCAATGTTACTGGCTATAATTACTATGTGGGGGCAATGTTACTGGCTGCTATTACTAATGTGGGGGCAATGTTACTGGTTGTTATTACTATGTGGGGGCAATGTTACTGGCTGCTATTACTAATGTGGGGGCAATGTTACTGGTTGTTATTACTATGTGGGGGCAATGTTACTGCTGCTATTACTAATGTGGGGGCAATGTTACTGGCTATTATTACTATGTGGGGGCAATGTTACTGGCTGTTATTACTATGTGAGGGCAATGTTGCTGGCTATAATTACTATGGGGGCAATGTTACTGGCTACAGTTACTATGGGGGCAATGTTACTGGCTATAATTACTATGTGGGGGCAATGTTACTGGCTGCTATTACTAATGTGGGGGCAATGTTACTGGTTGTTATTACTATGTGGGGGCAATGTTACTGGCTGCTATTACTAATGTGGGAGCAATGTTACTGGTTGTTATTACTAATGTGGGGGCAATGTTACTGGCTGCTATTACTAATGTGGGAGCAATGTTACTGGCTGTTATTACTATGCGGGGGCAATGTTACTGGCTGTTATTACTATGCGGGGGCAATGTTACTGGCTGCTATTACTAATGTGGGGGCAATGTTACTGGCTGCTATTACTAATGTGGGGGCAATGTTACTGGTTGTTATTACTATGTGGGGGCAATGTTACTGGCTGCTATTACTAATGTGGGGGCAATGTTACTGGTTGTTATTACTATGTGGGGGCAATGTTACTGGCTGCTATTACTAATGTGGGAGCAATGTTACTGGCTGTTATTACTATGTGAGGGCAATTTTACTGGCTGCTATTACTAATGTGGGGGCAATGTTACTGGCTATTACTAATGTGGGGGTGGTGTGATGGTGATGAAGAGTGGGGGGCAAATATTTTAGTACAGTATTTGGTTCAGAATCTTTTTTTTCTATATTTTTCTCCTTTAAAATTACGTCAGCAAAATGGCACAGGCAGGCACATCAATGTATATATACGTGCCTGCCTTGCGTGGGTCAGGGGTCCGATCGGGACCCCCTCCGGTACATGCGACAGTCCGTTTTGCCGTGGGAGCGCTCCGGGACGAGGGGGCGGTGGTTCGTTTTTGTCCGCCCCCTCCGGATTGCTCCCAGCCAATGCGCACGCTCCCCCCGCTCTGCACTTCCTCCTCCTGTGTAAACACAGGAAGGAGGAAGTGATGTGATCTCTCCCTCGGCGGTTTTTTCAACCACCGTTGAGGAGAGATCACATCTCACAGTAAGTATACACAACACTACACTGACACACAGGCACATTTAACCCCCGCGATCGCGGTCACAGTGTCACTGAATAGAGTGATCATATGTATGATCACTGCAGTTAGTGTCAGTGTGACAGGCAGTTAGTGTTAGGTCCAGGGTAGCCCCCGTACCCCCCCTAATAAAGTTTTAACCCCTTGATCACCACCCTAGTTAACCCTTTCACTCCCTATTGCCAGCGTCACTAAGTGATCATTTTTCTGATCGCTATATTAGTGTCGCTGTTCCCGCTAGGTAGCTATTTTTTTTTTTATTGCGATTTTTTTTTTTACTAAAGACATGTGGCTAAATTAATTTTGGCCTAAATGTTTGACTAAAATTTAGTTTATTTGATTTTTCTTATAACAAAAAGTAAAAAATATAGATTTTTTTTTTAAAAATGTCGCATTATTTTTGTATATAGCGCAACAAATAAAAATTGCAGAGGCGATCAAATACCACCAAAAGAAAGCTTGATTTGTGGGAAGAAAGGGACGCAAATTTTGTTTGGGAGCCACGTCGCACGACCGCGCAATTGTCTGTTAAAGCGACGCAGTGCCGAATTGCAAAAAGGGGCCTGGTCATTTACCTGCACTTTGGTCCGGGTCTTAAGTGGTTAAAGACTTTTTTTTCCTCTTGGAGTGTATGTGTAAACCATATAAATAAAAGCTGATCGATAAAAACACTTCTGGCAGTTTATATGGTTTATCTCAACTCCTGAAACTCTTTTTTTTCTGGGCAGCTTGATCTATTACAGGAAGTGGAAGAACAACAAATCTATTGGCAGGCTAAACAGGTACTGTAATAAAATTACAGGGAGGACTCAGAAAGCAAAACAGCTTTGTTAATGCAACTGACAGACTGCATCCTATATGTCTTTTTTTATTTTGCTTCTGTTACATTCTTCTGATTGCTCTCAAAATCAGTTGGGTAGCCTCTTCTCCTATCACACAAATAAAAATACCTGAGAAAAATGTAAGGGGTCTACCATTGCTGGCCACCTGAAACCTATGCATGCCTAGCTGCTATGCTGACCCCCCTGACTTCAACACTCGGATGTGGAGCAAGCATACGGATCCTTACTGTATGGGACGATAAAAGGGACTCACCTGGTCGGCGTCACATTCTCGCTGGCAGGTGCTTTGCGCGTCCACCCACAGGTTTGGATTCATTTCATTGGGACATAAACCGGCATGAGAGTACCTCACATGGGACAATGAATCTCCTTCTCCGAGCAGACTAAATAGAAGCAATGTGAAAGTCTCCGCCGTCAACATCCCCATCCAGGTACAACAAATGAAACGCCACATTCTGGCTTGCAGTAATTCACTAAAATTCTTTTAAAAAAATGAACAAGTCTGACGGCTGTGTCCACAGTGAACACTGCGATCCCCCCGTCTGGTCCGAACTGCACCGGATTAATGGTCTTATTAAAAAATAACCCTTTAATTTCACACTTTGCATACGATTTATTCCATGAATTAATTCGGGAAATCTTGATTTTTCTGACAATACTTTTTTGTGCTCGGTTTAGTCTGTGAATTTCCGAAAAAAAAAAAAAAAGTTGGAAATAGTTTAAAGGATTCAGCATGCCCCAGTAATGTACCCACCCCACCTAAGACCTACTATTGTTCTGTTCACGGGTGAGCGGTCTTAATTTATGTAATATAATGGAAGGCGAAAAAAAAAAAAAGGAACGGCGAGCCCTATAAGATATCTGAACTTAATCAGGAGAGACATATTTACATATTACTGTTCCTTATTTCGTTTAGCACAGAAACTTTATATATCAAATTAAGAGATTAATAAATTCCTCAGCGGGTATTATGAAACAACACCGTTGTTCTTTGTTCGATCTCGGTGGAACGTTAAAAGGCGGAAAATCCTAATGAATGAGCTGCCTTCGCACAACCTATTTTTATGCTATTAATTTCTCTGTCTGAGCCGATTTGGAAAATCCAAAACACAGACTGCCTACTGACGACATTTGGCATCGAGTACAGGAGTGAGAAAAAGAAAAAAAAAGGGGCTACAATGGGAGCTGGGAACCGTGGGGCCATTCCATTCATCCTGTGAAGGCATCCACTAACCATTCCAACAAATTAACAATGGCCAAAGTCGCCCACCTCTCCCCAACTTTGTTATTTTTTTTTATTAGCCTGAGAATTTTCAAGACTTAGGGGTTAGAAAACAACATACCGTATATACTCGAGTATAAGCCGACCTGAATATAAGCTGAGGCACCTAATTTTACCACCAAAAAATTGGAAAACGTATTGACTCGAGTATAAGCCTAGGGTGTCTATCTGCATGCCACACTGTGCCCATGCCTAGACTTACGTTTAAAATGGGAGTATATAGAAGGGGTGCCCGGGTTTGAAAAATCGGTACTCCCCGGTCGTAGGTCCACCAGACAGCACTCCTTGCACACTTGTAGAGGAGAACTGGGGGACATTACATTGCAACATGGCAAAATTTTAAGGGGGTATGAATACTTTTTTAAGGCACTGTATATCCCATCCATTACCCAACTTGTCATATTAATAAACTTCTTTCTACCTTTGTTCACAGAAAAAAAAAAGATAAAATATATATATTTATTTATATATAAAAAGGGAGCAGACTTGATTGACCGCTGGGTTTTTTTCTGCAGTCAATTTTAGGCTTCTATGAGCCTTCATATTACATTTGCTACTGTTTGGGATTAGGGTTGTCCCGATACCACTTTTTTAAGACCGAGTACAAGTACCGATACTTTTTTTCAAGTCCTTGCCGATACCGAATACCAATACTTTTTTTTTTTTTTTTAATGTCATGTGACAGTGGCGTTTTTTTTTTTTTTAGAGGGGGGGTAGTGGATTGTCAGTGTGTTTTTTAATTTTTTATTACTATTTACATTTTATTTTTTTATTATTTTATTTATTTATTGCAATTTTTTTTTTTTTTTAATCAGCCCTGTTGGGGAGGCTTTGGTGAGATATCAGGGGTCTTAACAGACCTCTGACATCAACTCTTTGAGACAGAGAAAGGTACTAGGGAAACAGATTCCCCTGTCCCTTTTTCAGCAGCCTTAGATGCGCTGAAAATGAATGGAGAGAAGACAGCGGCTTCTCTTCATTCATAAACTGAAACGTTGTAATCACAGTTCATCCTGACAGTTCCAGGGGGACACGGAGGAGAGAAGGAAACAGCGGGGGACACGGAGGAGAGAAGGAAACAGCGGGGGACACGGAGGAGAGAAGGAAACAGCGGGGGACACGGAGGAGAGAAGGAAACAGAGGGGGACACGGAGGAGAAGAAAAACACAGCGGGGGGGGCACAGAGGGAGAGAGACTGCAGCAAAACGGAGGGGGGCTGGAGGACACAGGACAAGTATCGGGTGAAGCATCGGGAGCATTTGCCCGAGTACAAGTATTTGGGCAAATGCTTGGTATCGGTCCCGATACCGATACTAGTATCGGTATCGGGACAACCCTAGTTTGTGGGGTTTCCTTTAAACGGGCAGTCATGTTCCATTATAATATTCACGCAAATTATGATCAGACATTAACACAGCAGAAGGTGTGATTGGACTGGCTACGGCTGAAGTTTAGCATTAACGTCTTAAGCGAGTTCTAAGCCGTTTCCGGACATATAATCACAGTCACAAGGGTGAACAGCTCTAAAAATATTATCCCCAGAAATCATTTCATTGCCAGAGATTGGGAGATAGATTAATCACTTAAGACCCGGACCTTTAAGCAGGTAAAGGACCTGGCCAGTTTTTGTGATTCTGCACTGCGTCGTTTGACGTGGCTCCCAAACAAAATTGGCGTCCTTTTTTCCCCACAAATAGAGCTTTCTTTTGGTGGTATTTGATCACCTCTGCGGTTTTTATTTTTTGCGCTATAAACAAAAATAGAGTGACAATTTTGAAAAATATTCAATATTTTTTACTTTTTGCTATAATAAATATCCCCCAAAAACATATATAAAAAACATTTCCTCAGTTTAGGCCGATACGTATTCTTCTACATACTTGTGGTAAAAAAAAAAAAAAAAGAATCGCAATAAGCGTTTATCGATTGGTTTGCGCAAAATTTATAGCGTTTACAAAATAGGGGATAGTTTTATTGCATTTTTACAAAAAAAACATTTTTTTTCGTGGCTGCGACATTATGGCGGACACTTCGGACAATTTTGGGACCATTGTCATTTTCACAGCAAAAAAATGCATGGAAATGACAATTGCAGTTTGGGAGTTAACCACTAGGAAACGCTGAAGGGGTTAAGTGTGACCCCACCTGTGTTTTTAACTGTAGGGACGCGTGACGTCATTGATCATGTTTCCCTATATAAGGGAACACACGATCAATAACAGCGCCACAGTGAACAACGGGGAAGATGTGTTTACACAAAGCTCTCCCCGTTCTTCAGCTCCGGGGACGGATCGCGGGACTCCAGCGGCGATCGGGTTTCGCGGACGCCCCGGCCACGGAGCTTCGGACCGGGTCGCGCCCGGGCACTTAAAGAGGACGTACAGGTACGTGCCTGTGCCCAGCCATGCCATTCTGCCGACGTATATCTGCAGGAGGCGGTCCTTAAGCGGTTAAAAACAAAAAACATGTGTTTCATTTATTGACAACTGGATACACTAATATAAAATGTATTCTGGTACATCTTTGATTGATAAAAAAAAAAAAAAAAATCCCAATAAGTGTATATTAATTGGTTTGGGTGAAAGTTATAGGCTCTACAAACTATGGGATATACAGTGTCTCACAATAGTAAGTACACCCCTCACATTTTTGTAAATATTAATATAAAAACTTTTCGTGACAACACTGAAGAAATGACATTTTGCTACAATGTTGTGTAGTGAGTGTACCGATTGTATAACAGTGTAAATTTGCTGTCCCCTCAAAATAACTCAACACACAGCCATTATTGTCTAAACCGCTGGCAACAAAAGTGAGCACACCCCTAAGTGAAAATTCACGAATTGGGCCCAACAAGTAATTTTCCCTCCCCAGTGTCATACGACTTGTTGGTGTTACAAGGTCTCAGGTGAAGATCCTTGTCGGCTGGCTTCTGAGGCTAATGCCGTGTACACATGGTCGTTTTTTGCGATGAAAAAAAACGACGTTTTCTGTGAAGTAAAAAACGACGTTTTTGAAACGTCACTTTTCAAAGACAATTTTGCATACACACCATCGTTTTTTCACAAAAAGCGAGGTTACGTTCACCACTCTTTTCCATTGAAGCTCGCTTCATAACTAGCTTCTGGGCATGCGCGGGTTGAAAAACGTCGTTTTGAAAGACGTTTTTGCTACACACGGTGACTTTTTGTGAAACAAAAAACGACGTTTTGAAAAACGACACAAAAAATTCAAGCATGTTGGAATTTTTTTTTGGTCGTTTTTTTGAAGACAAAAAACGACGTTTTGCCCACACACGATCAATTTAAATGACGTTTTAAAAAACGTCGTTTTTTTTCATCGCAAAAAACGACCGTGTGTACGCGGCATTAGGCTCCTTTCACACTGGCGTGCTGTGCTTTTCCAGGGTGACAAAACCTCATGAAAATTATTTCCCATTAAATACTATGTAACTGTTCACATTGCAGGTGTGATGTGCTTTTTTAACCACTTAAGGCCCAGACCATTTCGTTGACCAAAGACCAGGGCTATTTTTGTTAATTCGGCACTGCGTCGCTTTAACCGGCCAGGCTCGGCTTTGCTCGTGCTCACGCTCTGTGACGTTTATGCGTGAGCACGATCAAAGCCGAGCCTGGCCGAGTGTACTGCACTCGGTATATGTCGGCGGCTCAGTTCAAACTGAGCGTGGGAAGCGGCTATCACCGTATATCGCGCACCCACGATTTTCCCCTTATTTTAAGGGGAAAAATGTGGGTGGTATACGCCGATGAATACGGTATGCTCATTGCGTTTTTTTTTTTACCAAAAATATGTAGGAGAATACGTATGGGCCTAAACTGAGGAGATTATATATATATATATATATATATATATATATATATATATATATAGCGCAATACCCCGATAAATACGGTATATTGATTTGTAGACGTTATAACAGGGGGTTGTTTTATGTCTTTTTTTTTTTTTTTTTACTAGTAATGGAGGCGATCAGCGATTTATCGTGACTGCGACTCTATGGTGGGCACAGACACTTGAGACCTTTTTGGGACCATTGTAATTTTTACAGCGATCAGTGCTATAAAAATGCAGATTACTGTGAAAATTACACTGGCAGTGAAGGGGTTAAGTGTGGCCCAGGGAGCGATTGTTAGGGGGTAAGGCTACAAGAGACACAGCACTGATCGCTGTTCAATGAGAAGGAACAGATGATCGGTGACAGTGTCACTAGGCAGAACGGGAAGATGCATATTTACACTTGCCTCCCCCAGTTCTACAGCTCTGTGACCCAATCGCGGGACACCGGCGGACATAGAGGTCGTGGGTCCCGCAAGCATGGAGCTCGTGGCATGGGCCTGAACATGGTGGGAATTTCAAAGTGACCGGTAGGTTGGGTCAATCCAGCGGGGTCCATTGCTTGCCCACTGACAAGTTTACGTCAGGAGTACCACTTTCTCCCAGGAAATCCTTCTTCCCCAAATGCTTTGTAGGAAAAGGTAGAGTCTGTAGCATCCCACCGGCATAAAATGAGTGAAAACTGATCCCACAGCTTCACTAGGGCATCCACTGTGGGGGTCCCTGTCATGCATGCAAATCCATCCAGCTTCAGAGTACCTCACTTACGGCAGACTTCCACAAACACCTCTTGGTGGAGAGCCCACTTCCAGACATTTACAGCTAGAAAATTAAAATTCCAAATTTTCCTTGCAGGGAATGTAGACGGGGACATGAATTTCTGCCAAAGGCAGGATGAGATCAGTTTCCTTTTTAGTTCCAACTGGACTGGTACAGGAAGGCCCCTTATGCCTCGTTTCCACTGAACGAAACGGTTCGGTACAGTTTGGAGCGCTTAGAATGGACCGGTCTATTCTTGTGAGCGTTTCCACTGCAAGTCGGGCCATTCAGGGTTTAGAAAACCTAGGGTGTCCACCAATCAGTGGAATGCATTGTAGGTCCGCCCTAACCGGACCGTTCCATGGCCCCACATTTGAAGCAGAACCCAGAATGGTCCGGTACAGTTTTATGGCACACTTTTATAATGGAAACACCCAAAATAGCGTACCGAACCGTACTGCTCAGTGGAAACGAGGCATTGATTGCATTGACCAATGCTGCAGGGCAAGACCAATCACCATCTGTTGATGGGTCACAACCTCTCCTGCAGTGACCAAGAGATTGTCCTCCGGGGCAAATAAAAGGAATGATTTTCACATCTTCAGCATTCGCCAAGAAATCCGCCAGTGCACAGACCGTTTTGTCCTGACGTCCAAAGCATCATCCAGCGAGTGCATCCACTTGTCCCCTGACAAGACATTGATATGGAGGGGTCTGGGGACAAAAATAAAATTGGCAAAAGGCATAGGCTCATAGGAGGCCCCATCTTTCCCAGAACCCTCATGCAAAGATGGATTGAGAGGTTTTTCCCAAGGCAACTCCACCCGGGTTTACAGGGCAAGACTTTTGTTCCAAGATGGGAACACTCCTAATTGGACCATGTCCAAACTCAGACGTAAAATTTATTTCAGCCTCTGGGTAGGGTCGAAGGCCAAATTTAAAAATCCCAGGACCTAAAATCTCTCCAGAGTATGCACTATTTGTTTCGCTATGAACTCCAGTCTTCCAGATAACCTATGACAGGAAAAGCCGCTCTCCCAGCCAGCTACCATGGTGTGGAAATCAATTCGGCTTCAGCCTGTAAGGCCGCCAACAGGCCAACCTTCCTGAGTTTTGCCCCTTCAACCAGGGCTTAAAGGAAAAAAAATGTTTTGCCTAATGTCTGCAAGGTAGACAGACAATAGTGTAATGATTCTGTTAACAAACAAGTAAATTCCTTCATCTATATCACCTCCGGCGTTCTAGTTTCTGTTCTCTCATTCACTTCCTGGTTTGCATCACTTGTTCATGTAAGAACTACATTTCCCAGTATGCATTGCGGCACGCCCAATATTTCACACCGTCTTGAAGTCTCTAACACGTAGAGAGCGTGCCGTTGCACAGATGTAGTTCCCAGGAGGGGGCGAGCACGTCACTGACCACTGCAATAAAGCCTCCCTTCACAGTGGTCAGTAAAATCAGACAAGCAGGAAGTGAACAGAAAAAAAAATAAAGCAACTTCTGAGCAAAAATGAGGAAGTAAAGAGGAATGTCTGCAGGTAAAGCATACTTATTATGAAAAACATTTTTTTTTCCTTTTATAACCCCTTTAAAAAGATGTCAAAGCTTCACGGTACATCAACCTGCCTCTCCAACTACCTAAAGATTTATTTTACCAGGCCTCGGCTCTAAGCTCAAGCCACAATCCCAGTTTTAGATAAAGACTCCAAAGCCTTCTAAGGCAGGGTCCTTGCATAAATGGGTGCCCCCACTTCCTTGGGTGGGGTGACCTTTGCAGACCTTCACAGATGTTTGGCAGGGGGAGATTTAGGATGAAACGAGCGCCGCAAACCAGGAAGTGAATGAGAGAACAGAAACTAGAACACCGAAGGTGATATAGATGAAGGAATTTAATAGGTATTTACCTTTTTTTGTTTTTAAACAGAATCATTACACTATTCTGTCTGTCTACCTTGCAGACATTCATTTTAGGCAAAAAAATAGTTTTCCTTTACAAGTCCTTTAAGCAGCAGATCTTGCAGAACGTGCCAGGATCCCAATCCTGTAATCTTTAGGACAGACAATTCAGGAAGTGACCACCTTAAAATTGGTCTGGACAACTTTATTTTTAATTGTTTATTGAAAAGTTTCAGTACAGAAAGCAAAAAAGTACTGCATCAATTACATAAATAGCAATATCAAAATATACAAACATTTTTGTGTCTGGACAGATTGTGCAAGAAAACCAACAAAGGCCTTTTGGGTCTGCAACAAAAACTCAAACCCTGGGATTCCTTAGGAGTAGATTCCGCACCCACCAGCAAATTTGCTTCTTCTTGTACCTCTTAGCTGGATCCTTCAACAGGGATGACCCGACGAAGAAATTTGGGAATCAACTGTATGAGACGGGAGCGCGCCCGCAAGGTAACCCCTCAGGATAGAGAGCTTCCCAGAGGGGGTTAGCCATTGCGGGGAGGAGTTGTGAGGGACCCCAGAAGAGGACGATCAGGTCCACTCTGCAAAACGACCGGCACAGTGGAGGCAACATGTTTGCATTTTTTTTTTTTTAGAACACAAAAAACCTTTACAACGCCCCCCCCCCCAAAAAGTATAGAACGTACAAAAAAATTGCGGCTGGAACGCCGCTTTAATGCATAGAATGCAATTAAAACGAAAGAGAGACGGGCGACCTAGACAGATTGACCCCCATGGAATATTTATGTAGCAATTATGATAAAATTAGAGGCCACATAGCAGCCATATATTCGATATTAATGAGTATGTCGACGAAAGTGACCTACACGATTTAATGGGAGGAGGATCTGGAGGAATCTATAGCTTTGGGAGACTGGCACAAGATTTCAGAGAATGCTTCTCGCTCACTCAACCATAGAGGCAAACTATAAGGTTCTATTAAGATGGTATTTGGTACCGGCCAGGATAGCCACCTTTGCACCGGGAGCTACCTCCAAATGCTTCCATGGTTGCGGTCAAACTGGAACTACATATCATATCTGGTGGTCATGCCCCAAGGTCAGGAGGTTTTGGCTTAGGGTCTAGAACTTCATATATTCCCTCACCCGACTCAATTTATCTAAAATCAGCAAGGCATGCTCTTCTGGGGGACAGGGTGTTGGAAGCCTCCAAATTTCAACAAAGGCTTTTGACCTTCATATTTATCTCCGCAAAAATGACTATAGCCAGGAATTGGAAATCCGCTGCCCTACCCTTTGATCAGCTCAAGGGCAAATTATCGTGGCTTATGCCAAATGACAGGTTGACGGCATTGGTGCAGGACAAGACGAAGTTATTCCACAAAGTATGGGCTCCGTGGATTAGATATCTAACACATGATCCCCACACTCTGGCTCTCTAGGTCTCGTCTCCCGAGTGGGCTCCCTGGACATGGGACCGCGGCTCCTACCCTCCCCACCTTTCCTTCTTTGATCTCTTTCCTCTTTTCTTCTCTACCTCTATACTTTAGTTATTGATATGAAATCTAACGTTTGAGTTAACTGAATTGTTTATTCATCGCAGACTAATATGCAATATGGAAGCAGGGGGGGGGGGGGTCGATGCCCGCTTGAGTGGGCAAGTCATCAGGCTCCCTCTCTGGATGGGAGCCACGGGCGGGCGCAATTTTTAAGCGTGACATGTTGGGTATCATTTTACTCGGCGTAACATTATCTTTCACAATATATAAAAAAAATTGGGCCAAATTTATTGTCTTATTTTTTTATTCAAAAAAGTGAATTTTTTCCAAAAAAAGAAGAAGTGCGCTTGTAAGACCACTGCGCAAATACGATGTGACAAAAAGTATTGCAATGACTGCCATTTTATTCTCTAGGGTGTTAGAAAAAATATATATATAATGTTTGGCGGTTTTAAGTAATTTTCTAGCAAAACAAACTGTTTTAGTCTCGTAAACACCGAATCTGAAAAACAGGCCTGGTGGGCAAGTGGTTAATAAAATTATTGAAACATAAAAGGAGGGACAAAGCTGTCGACAGGCAGAGCCGGTTCACACTACCGCGGCACAATTTCAGAGGCGGCCTGCAAAACGACTTCTGTATAGAAGTCAATGCAGGTCGCCCCGAGCCGCCCCCGAAGTCGTACAGGAACCCCTTTCTAAGGCCCCTTTCACATGAGGCGTTTTTCAGGCGGTACAGCGCTAATAGCAGCACCGCTATACTGCCTGAAAAAAACCTGCCCAGTCTTCAATGTGAAAGCCCGAAGGCTTTTACACTGAAGCGGTGCACTAGCAGGACCGCTCCAAAAGTCCTGCTAGCCGCATCTTTGCAGCGGTATAGGAGCGGGGTGTTTACCGCTCCTTCCCATTGAAATCAATTAGAAACCGCGGTATTAACCCTTTTTCGGCCGCTAGCGGGTGTTAAAACCGCACCGCTAGCGGCTGAATACTGCGGTAAATACAATGGTATAGCAGCACAAAAATAAATAAAAAAACACACACGCTGCTATACAGCCACGCGGCTCCACTGCCCAAAGTGAAAGCAGCCTAAGTCGGAGCGACTTGCGTCGCTCCTATTAGAACGGTTCCATAGCATTGAATGGGACGCGACTCGTCAGGCGGCTGAGCCCCAGTGTGAACCGGCTCGTAGGGTTTTTGTATTAGGGTGAATCTTTGTACAATGCTCACTATATACTTTCTTTTGCCTGGCCATTGATAAACATTAGGAGATACGTTTCAAAGAAATATTTTATTTAGAAAAAAATAAACAGCACAACTTTAAACAGTGACACATTTATTTTAAAAAGCATTTCATACCAAGCCAAAATGACATCAGAGCACATTTACAAGAGAAATTAGAAGTTGCGTTTATTTATAATCTATTTTCTACTAGTAAAAAAACAAAAATTAACGTGGTTCACAATTATCTTGTGTTTCCAAGTCCGAACAAGAAAAATAAAAAAAAATAAACTTCTGATTTAATATGCAAGTCATGGCTGTTACACTTGCTTGCGTTTGTTTAAATTAAATTTTCTTGCGCCCTGACATTTGGGCAATAACATTTAACCAGAGACTGTACTGAAATCGACTCTACAGAAATACTTGAGTTCTCAATGTAATGGTTTTAGAACCAACTCTAACCGAGTTTTAAATTTTCATTATACAGGTTCTGTCACCTCATTTTAAAGCCCATCTTCGATTAAGACATCTTGAGAGGTCAACCTTGATCTTCGCAATGCAGTCCTATAGGGTAAAATATGAAGAGAAATAAAACAAAATGCAAAATTAGTTGCCATGCCAAGAAATAAGATCTTAAAAACTAATCAAAGAAAACCAAAAATTCATCTGGCACTAGACTCGTACCCCATTCTCTAGAACTTTCATGCAACAGGAACCAAAAACGATCTAATGCTAGATCAGAAAAAGGGATCCGTGGAAAGAAAAAATAATTTAATTTTTTTTTTTTTTTTTTTAAATGTATCGATCCCGGATCTCTGCTTTTTCTATCAAAGTCCGAACAGCGGACTACAGCGTAAACTGCCTGATATAATTCCTCCTACCTGGTAGGAAAAATTTAAAGACATACCTCTGTAAAAGCTTGCACTGAATGTAACAAGTCGATTACTAGCGAGCATAGACAGATTTGCATTTAAAATCTTTAAATAATTTTGTTTTACTGACTGGGCATCATTGCATCCCTAGACACAGTCAAAAGAAAATTGCCAGAACTGTTAAAGATGTTAAGAACAGCAAAAGTCTAACATAAAATTAAAGAAAACAACTAAAATAAAAACAAAAAACAACCAAAAAATAAATAAAATAAAAAAATAACACTTTGTGGCTTTGCTTGGTAGACAAAGACAAAAGTAAAAACAAAAATACACAAAAAAAATAAAAAAAATAAGCTTATGCTATTACAGGTAACATCATTCAAACATGGATTTTGGAAGAAAGGAGTACCTTGCAAGAATACCTGATTAGTATGACTGAATCCTTGATTTTTAATTTGGCATTTTCAGGGGCCCGCTTACAACACCAACGCTGCATGAGGTATGGCAGACAGCTTGAAATTATTCATAAACCCTACACTTCGAACAATCCAACTCTACAGGCTCTCGAGTTACAGAACAAACTGCATTAGAATGCAAGGCAGTAAGGCAAAAATGACTCCAAAACATCTTTCACAATTTTTTTTTTATATATATTTTTTTTTAACAGCTTTTATTTCTTTCAACAGTAAATTACGGCTGGTTTTAAAAATGCCTTAAAAAAATAAATAAAAACGCGCCTCTTAAAATTAAACATTACTGCCGATGAATCAAAACGGTCTTAAAAAACAAAAGGTTATAATAAAATGTATGATCTGTTGTGTTATTTACGCCAGTAATTTATTATTAAGCAATTGAAAACTAAAAAGAAAAAGCTAAAACATTTCTGATTGAAATATGTGTTTAAAGATTAGAGATTCTGGGATGGCTTATGTGACAAAAAGAGGACGCGTTATGGTGGCAGAGAGGGAGGAGAGAGAGATAATTGGATGGGCGCGGGTCACTACGAATACAGAAAAAGGAGGAGAGATACCTCTACATGTGTGCTGGGGCTACACAGCGCTCTCCCTTCATGGCAAGGCTTCCTGTCTTCATCTGTGCATACTTACGCTGCACCGTAACATTCTAGCAAAACATAAGAGCTATAAGAGAGAGAGGCACAAAAACACTTACCTCCCGCTGATCAGAGGTCAAATCAGATCAGTTTTAATTGGACTGAGTGTCACCTTCAGATTTTATGTCTTCGCTGGACCCGTTCACAGAGGTCAGGGTGGGCAATTCCTTAGAGTCGGATTTGCGAGATTCGCTGTGCCCATCTCGGCTGCCGGACTTGCTGCTTTTTCTGTCGTCGGAACTCCTCTTTTCTACCGATTGAGAAAAAAAAAACGACAAATTGATTAACATTGGCTTACCGAAGATAAGAAATGCATGCGAGTCTGGATATATGAATGGGTATCTGGCATTACCCACGCTACCTCCGGAAGGTTTACCCCCCCTTCATGACCAGGCCGTTTTTTGCAATACAGCACTGTTACTTTAAAGGGGAGGTTCACCCAAACAACATCTATATCACGCAAATAAAAAACGATAGAGGGCGCTGATATAGCTATATGTGGTAGCTAGCTAGCATAACATAGTGTGGGTATGTGTGAATGGACAGTGAAATCTCTGGAAACAAACAGTAGCTAGTGAAATACTGTGATGATGGTGAATGCAACAACAACAAACACAAATGAAATATAAGATCAACCTCGGTGAAGTGATACAAAAACTAATTCTAGTGTATTAATTGACAAACATAAATTAGTCCATCTGGTAAACAAAAAAATGCAGGGATCTTCTTTGTGTAGAGTGCAATCTTGGTTAGGCAAAGTCTGTGAACAGATCTGTGACAAGATTGTAGTAGGTTGGTTCTTGAGTGTGAGAGAATCCTTCACCAATATATTCAGTGCTCCACCCAAAGTGCTGAAGAGATACTAGATTCTTACCAAATAAGACCTCTTTGTTACAAGTAGGTCAGATGAGCAGGACAGGATGAGTGCCTGTTACACTTGGGGCTCTATACGGAGCCTGTGTACCGACTAGGAGACGTGTAGAGCTGACTGCGCAGGCGCCGTATAGAGCGCTTCTTCGTGTACGGCTTCTTTCGGAAAGGCCGTGACGCGCCTACTCAATACGGGGGAAGTGCCTTACCAGATGACATGCCTCCTCAGCATAGAAACACCTACTCCCGCGGGGAGAAGTACCCGGAAGCCGGATTGCAAATATAGATTATAAGGTATGTACATCCCAAAAAAAAAAAAAAAGTTGGTCTGATATAGACGTTATTTGGGTGAACCTCCGCTTTAACTGACAATTGCATGGTCGTGCGAGGCTGTACTGCATATACTCGCATTTAAGCCGAGGCACCTAATTTTACCATGAAAAAAATAAAAAAAAATAAGGGAAAACGTATTGACTTGAGTATAAAGTTTTTCTCAACGCGATTCTTGTCAAGCCTGCCTTGCATATACAGGATCCAGAAAAAAAAATGCGCGGTGACGTACAAAATGTACAACGGCACTATAAAGGGGGAAGTTCCATTTGAATGGCGCCTCTTTGGGTGGATTATGCAAAATTCCCCTCTCATAACTGGCTTCTGAGCATGTTTTTAACTGGCTTCTGAGCAAATTTCCCCTCTCGTAACTGGCTTCTGAGCATGCGTGTTTTTTCCCCCCCTGGCATTAAAGCGAGAAAAAGAGAAGACATCAAAAACTACAAGAAAAAATAGAGCATGTTCTAAATTTTTAATGCCCATTTTTGTCATCAAGAAAAATGGTCTGGAGCCCACACACACGACCGTTTTTAACCACTTAAGGACCGCCGCATGTACATTTACGTCGGCAGAATGGCACCGACAGGCACATCAACGTATATATACGTTGGTGCCTTGGGGGGGATCGGGGGTCCGATCGGACCCCCCCCCCCGTACATGCGGCGGTCCGCGCGGCTGCAGGAGCGATCCGACAAGTGGGGGCGGCTATCCGTTTTCATCCGCCCCCTCCGGATCGCTCCCAGCCAATGCGCGCGCCCGCCTGACCTGTCACTTCCTCCTCCTGTGTAAACACAGGAAGGAGGAAGCGACGTGATCTCTCCCTCGGCGTTTGTTTCAAGCGCCGCTGAGGAGAGATCACTACAGAACAAGTAAGTCTGCACTAACACTACACTACACACACACATTTAACCCCCGCGATCGCCCCCCCGCCCCTCCCCCCTGTCACAGTGTCACTGAATGCAGTAATCATGTATGATTACTGTATTTAGTGTCAGTGTGACAGACAGTGTGACAGTCAGACAGTCAGTAGTGTCAGGGTAGCCCCCCCCACCCCCCCCAATAAAGTTTTAACCCCCTGATCACTGCCCTAGTTAACCCTTTCACTCCCTATTGCCAGCGTCACTAAGCGATCATTTTTCTGATCGCTGTATTAGTGTCGCTGTTCCCGCTAGGTAGCTAATTTTTTTTTAATGCGATTTTTTTTTACTAAAGACATGTGGCTAAATAAATTTTGGCCTAAATGTTTGACTAAAATTTAGTTTATTGTTTTTTTATTATAACAAAAAGTAAAAAATATTGATTTTTTTTCAAAAATGTCGCTCTATTTTTGTATATAGCGCAAAAAATAAAAATCGCAGAGGCGATCAAATACCACCAAAAGAAAGCTCTATTTGTGGGAAAAAAAGGACGCGAATTTTGTTTGGGAGCCACGTCGCACGACCGCGCAATTGTCTGTTAAAGCGACGCAGTGCCGAATCGCAAAAACCCCTTGGGTCATTTGCCAGCGTATTGGTCCGGGTCTTAAGTGGTTAACAACCAATTAAAAAAAAAAAAAAAAAATTTCAAAAATAAAAATGGATGCCAATAAAATTAAATTGAGGCATCAGTAGGTTAAATGTTTTTACTGTTTTTTTCTTTGAAATAAATATTCAAACTAGCTCTGTAAGTGGAAAAGAGGGTCAATAACAATCGGCAGCCTCACTGTGCCCATCGGAAGCCTCATGTACCTTTGATTACAAACAACAGGTGTCTCCCGCTGTGTCATGCAACTGCAGTCTAACTGTTCTGCGGCTATCCACTGTAACAAAGCCCCGCCGCCGCCGCCTCCTCCTCATTGGTGATAGACGGAACGCTGATTTAGTTTCCCCGTCTATCACGGACAAGGCGGGGCTCTGTTACAGTGGATGGCCGCCGAAGAGTTAAGACTGCACAACAGCAGGAGACCTTCACTCGAGTACAAGCCAAGGGGGTGCCTTTTTTATTTATCTTTATTTAAAAAAAAAAAAAAGTGCTGAAAAAGTTAGCTTATACACCCCCCCCCCCCCCCCCCCAAAATAGAGCTTTTTGGTGGCATTTGCTCAACTTTTTTTCCCCTATAAATTAAACATTTGTTTGTATACACGGTCATCACCATTGTTTATTTTTATTGTTTTCACAAATTTTTCATTACCCGAGTGTTGGGATTATTTATATCACGTTTTTTTACTTTAAGAAGCGCTACACTATTTGTTCCTATATTGTTTTTGCCATTATCCAAAGGCTGTCAATTTGAAGGGCAGTGCGGAATTATTTCTAACATTGTTTGGATATTTAATCACCACTGTTTTTTTTATTTTTTTTTGAGCAAAAAAATAAGAGCACCTGACAATTTTTTATTTATTTTTTATAGATTTGTTCTAAAATTTTGCAAACAGGTCATTTTTCGTTTTAACCGATGGGTCGCTGACAGGCTGCATTTATTCTATTAACAGGCTAGGACCCACTAATTTGGGGTACTTTGACGCAGTAAGTGACCATATAGTGGGACCAAACCGCCGTATTTTTAAATATGTTCAGGTGTTTTTAACTAGCCTTGCAGGATAAACGTAATTTTTGCATGTGTGCGCTGTAATCTGTTTTGTACTGTCTTTGGTCTTATAGCAGCACCATCTTAGATGTTTAGCATTTTAGGGTGTGCCTGCCCCCCCCCCCCCCCCCCCCCCAAGTATGTTTATGCTGCACTTATGGGCACGGATGAGGAGGCACTATGAGCACTGGTAGGTGGCACCGATTAGCAGCACTGAGAGGACCAATGTTCCTGACACAGATCCGGTTAAATCAGAAGTGAACCCATCCATAAAACAAATTTCTGTCACGTGCCAGAAATGAATGCAACACTCTCATAGTTGTACCCCCAACCAAAAAAAATGGCTGGTGTCTAAACTGATCACGCGTGCAGGATCATGGCAGCTGTAGATTAAACACAAAGATAGCAGCTTCCTTGGCTGAAAACAATAGGAAGCTTACTTACAATTAACCACTTGCTTACTGGGCACATAAACCCCCTTCGTGCCCAGGCGAAATTTCAGCTTCCGGCACTGCGTCGCTTTAACTGACAATTGCGCGGTAGTGCGACCTGGCACCCAAACAAAATTGGCGTTCCTTTTTTCCCCACAAATAGAGCTTTCTTTTGGTGGTATTTGATCGCCCGTGCGGTTTTTATTTTTTGCGTTATAATGAAAAAAAGAGCGACAATTTAAAAATATATATATATATTTTTTACTTGTTGCTATAATAAATATCCCATTTTTTTTTTTTTTTCTCAGTTAAGGCCGATACGTATTCTTCTACGTATTTTTGTAAAAAAAAAAAAAAAAAATCACAATAAGTGACTGCTTTGCGCAAAAGTTATAGCACCTACAAAATAGGGGACATAATTATGATTTTTTTTTTACTAGTAATGGCGGCGATCTGCGATTTTTATTGGGACTGCGATATTGCGACGGACACATCGGACACATTTTTGGCGCCATTCACATTTATACAGCGACCAGTGCTATAAAAATGCACTAATTACTGTATAAATGTGACTGGCATTGAAGGGGTTAACACTAGGGGGTGAGGAAGGGGTTAAATGTATTGCCTGGGTGTGTTCTAACTGTATGGGGGGAGGGGGGTGACTGGGGGAGGTGACCGATGCTGTCTCCCTATGTACAAGAGAAACAGCATCTGTCACCTCACTGACAGGACGTGAAGCTCTGTGTTTACACTCAGAGCTCCACGTCCCTGCTGTCTCACCGACGATCGCGTGTACCTGACGGACATCGCGGCCGCCGGGTACACGCATCGGATCCTCGGTGATGCGTCGGGACGGTTTTTCCCTGTGGCGCGCGCGGGGAAATACAAGCAAATTACGTCCAAAGACGTGACCCCGGCGCCTCAGGTCCGCGCTGTTCACGTCTTTGGACGTGACGCGGTATTGAACTGGTTAAACGGCTTTATTTTCCTCACGCTGAAAAAAAAAAGCCGATGACCGTCTTCTCATTACTTTCGCGATTACCCATCACTAGGGATGAGATCCGGCGTGTTCGCACACTCCACATGCAGATCCTAACAGGAAGTCGGCGCTGCGCTAATGACAGGCAGCGAGACATTTCCCGATCTCTGCAGCCACGCTTCGGGAAAATGTCTCCTTGGCTGTGATTAGTGCAGCGTCGACTTCCTGGCGGGCTTCGCACGTGGAATGTGCGAACACACCGGAACTCATGCCTACCTGTCACTGGCTAACAGCTGATCACGTGGTAAAGAAGTGCTGTGATTGGCCCTTCGCCCCGATCTGTTGACAGCTGAGTCCCGAGGACTCAGCGATCACAGAACATGCCACCCGCACACAGGCACGGGATCACAGAACATGCCACCCGCACACAGGCACGGGAGGACGTCCATGCATGCCCTCCTAGCATTTTAAGCATGCACTGTAGCTGTATTTTCAGCCATAGTGTGGGGGCCAAGTGGTTAGGAGTCAGTAATGGGAAAAATGTCAGCTCCATGAAGCATATAGGCAATAAAGGATGACTAGCCCTTTGATGGATTTTTTGGGGGGAATGGATTCCACAGCTGGAGTGAAAGTAAACCCTTCTATCATTTTCAGCCAAGGAAGCTTCCATCTTGGCCTCTGTTTAATCTTAACCACTTCAATACCCAGCCATAGACAATTGACGGCCTGGGATGGGATTTACCATCCTAAGTGGCCGTCAATTGACGGCCTGGGTATTGCAGGCGAATATCTGGACGATGCCTGCAGCCAGAGGCATCATCCAGATATCCATCTCTTCAGCCGGCGATTCTGCACAAAGTAAGAACGATCATAGCGGCGGTTCCGCCGCTTGATCGTTCTTACAGGCCGCGGGAGGGGACATCCCCCCCCTCCCGCCGCCATCCGGTGCTTCTCCGGGCTTACCTGTACCTTCGGGGGCCCGGAGAACGAATCGTCGGCGGCGGCAGGAAGCATAGAGATGACTGGTGACCAGATGGTCACCAGTCATCTCTATGACCGTCGGAGGACCCGGGCGCGATCTGATGACGTCACGCCCGGGTCCCCGTATGTAAACAAAGCCGCGATTGCGGCTGTAAGTCACCATTCATGAGATCGGTGAATTTTTTTTCACCGATCTCATGGTTTCCAGCCTGGAGGTGAGATGTGAGGTCTTATTGACCCCACATCTCTCCATAAAGAGGACCTGTCACACACATTTCCTATTACAAGGGATGTTTACATTCCTTGTAATAGGAATAAAAGTGGGAAAAAAAAAAAAAATGAAAAAAAGTGGAAAAATAAATAAAATATAAGTAAAAAAAAATAATAAAAGATAAAAAAAAAATGAAAACGCCCCTGTCCCCGATAGCTCGCGTGCAGAAGCGAACGCAAACGCAAGTCCCGCCGACATATGTAAACGCCGTTTAAACCACACATGTGAGGTATCGCCGCGTGCGTTAGAGTGCCAGCAACTAATCTAGCACTAGATCTCCTCTGTAAATCTAAACTGTAACCTGTAAAAAATAAATAAAGCGTTGCCTATGGAGATTTTTAAGTACCGAAGTTTGGCGCCATTCCATGAGTGTGCGCATAATTAAAGCGTGACATGTTGGGTCTCTATTTACTCGGTGTAACATAATCTTTCACATAATACAAAAAAATTGGGCTAACTTTAGTGTTTTGTTATTTTTTTAATTCATAAAACATTTTTTTTTACAAAAAAAAGCGTTTGAAAAATAATTGCGTAAATACCGTGCAAGATAAAACTTTGGAATGACCGTCATTTTATTCCCTAGGGTGTCTGCTAAAAAAAACATATATAATGTTTGGGGGTACTGTGTAATTTTCTAGCAAAAGAATGATGATTATTACATGTAGGAGAGAAGTGTCAGAATAGGCCCGGTATGGAGGTGGTATAAAAGCCTAGTATTGAAGCGGTTAAACAGCAATGGTGCTGCACACACCATCAGTTATGACACCACTAGGGCTGCAACTAACGATTATTTTCATAATTGATTAGTTGGCCGAATAATTGAATAGCCTAAAAAAAATATGAATTTTTAATTTCTTTTAGGCCAATTTGTTGTTGGGCAAAACACATATTGCTGTAAAAACACATTACATGCTTTTCTGCAGCTTCTCCATTGAAGTATATTGAACCAAAATAAAAATGTCACCGTTTTGCGTTAAAAAGTCCTCGACTTTCCAAATACGCAGCAGCTGAAAAAAAATCCTGGATGTGAACGTGTCCCATAGGAAAACATGTAAATGAAATGTAGCGTATTTCTGCAAAAAGCACCAAAAACAGAGGCGTGAACCCGGCCTGAGATGTTTGGTAACATAATGGGGGTTAAAAAAAAACAAAAAGAACAAAAAGAGCAAATAATCGCTACTGCAAGGGGTTCATTTTTTACTGTGGGACAGTGAAAGTCATATTTACAGTAGCGATTTGCTTTGTTTTACTATAAAGGGCTATTTTTTTTTTTTAACCCCATTATGTTGCTGCCCGATTAATCGATTATGAAAATTGTAATAGATTAATTTCATAATCGATTAGTTGTTTCGGCCCTAGACACCACCTATTGAATGCTTTGACAGAGCGGTTGAGAGAACAAAAGTTACCGAAACCTAACCGTTTTCTGTATGGGAAACCTTGGCAGCATTCAAAGCCAGAAATAGCAGCATTTGTATTTTTTTGTTTTTTCACTCAAGACAAGAATCCTTTAATAATCTCCAATGACGTCATGCTCCAGACTGTACACAGACTCTAGGCTTCCACCCAGGTTTCCCAGCACCATGCCATTTAATGATCATTACAGAGCCTCTGTGGCCCCAAAAGGCACCTTTGACAATAGGACAGGCAGGAAATTTAACTGCAGCTGCCCATGCTAGATTCTTGTGTCTCTAGGTCAGTTTCTCAACTCCAGTCCTCAAAGCGTCAGGACAGGTTTTCAGGATTTCCATTATTTTGCACAGGTGATTTGATCAGTTTCACTGCCTTAGTAATTACCACAGCAATCACATCTGAGGGAAATCCTGAAAACATGACCTGTTGGGGCACTCCGAGGACTGGGAGTTGAGAAACTCTGCTCTAGGCGACTGCCTCGTGGTCATCTCTGGCCCATTTTCTGCCCAGCTTGGAGCATTCCATGTTTTCCCACCAGCCAGAAACACACTCAAAGAGCTCCAAGGTAAGAAACTTGTCATTTTCTTGCATTCACTAAAAACATGGAACACTACTTGTGGATGGAGTGGTCAATAGAGAATGCTCACCGTGTATGCGTAAAAAAGAATTAACATCCGCAAAATAAAAATCAACAGCCCCCTGCAGGTTTATGCACAGCATATTAGGACATACTTACCTGTCGAAGGATGCCCTCCAGTGCTCAGGCGCTTCCACCCCCCCCCCCCCACCTGTCTTTCTAGGTTCACTCCGTTTGGCTGCTTGAGTGGCTGGGCCACGATGATGTCACTCCTACACATGCACGCGGGAGTCACTTCATCATGACACAAAGCGGGTGCCATAAATGTACTCTGAGCTGCGCATGCACAGCTCAGAGCACATAACCGCTGACTGGCAGGGAAAACATTTATGACAGCAGAGACCATTAGGGTCTCTCTCTTCGGTCATAAAAACAATGCCTGTCAGCGGGTTTTTATTTTAATACTTAAAGAGTTGCTGCTGCTTTGAGCAGACATGAATTTAACTTCATGGCAGGTTACCATTTAAAGTAGAATGGATAAGAAAACCTTTTATGGGTTTTCACCCTCTTTTTGCCGTTTACCGTGGCCACCAAAAGGGAAAGAAAACCGCCAAAAATTTGGGGTTGTTACCAGAACAGGAATAGAGGGGAAATCTTCCAATGGGAACACTAGTTCTGGCGGCCCCAGTGACAACCATGAACTTTGGAGGGTTTTCCTCTCTATCCCCATGTTAGCTATGGATCAGGGGGTGAAGGGAAATGTTCCCAATGGTACAGAAAGAAAAAAAGCAGGGGTTAAAGGGGTTGTAAAGGTTCATGTTTTTTCACCTTAATGCATTCTATCATCATCACCAACATCTGAGGATTAGCGGCCAATTCATTGGTTGATTGAAAGCAGCGCAGCCATTGGCTCGAGCGGATGTCAATCACATTCAATGACTCGGCTGGCTGGGCGATGGGGCCGAGGGATACAGTGAGCGGCTATATCACAGGAGCGCCCCCGCAAGAACCAAACACCACACGAACTTGCTCGCATGAAGGTGGTTAGTTCTTGCGGGGAGGAGCCGTGACAGCCGCAGAGGGACCCCAGAAGACCAGGTTCGGGGCAACTCTGCAAAACGAGCTGCACAGTGGAGGCAAGTGTGACTTTTTTTTTAAATAAACACTATTCTTACATCTAATACATGAAATTAATGTTAATGTGTGAACTTTGTAATAGAGTAAAAACAAAATATAACAGACCCCAAACCATTACAATTGGAATAGAAGAATTTTTATATATATTTACAGTCACACTAGTCAAATAGAGCGTGTGCCAAGTGGCAGAGATCCTGCGTATACAATGCCCGAGGGCAACCACTTAGCAGGGTACCAAGGGAATGAAGATTACTGAAGTAGTTGTGTCTTTCCAAGTGTATGTATGTATGTATGTATGTATGTATGTATGTATGTATGTATGTATGTATGTATACATACATACACACACTTGCCATGTACAAAATATAACATGCATGAAATTCATTTTTAAGGCCACCAGATCCCAGGGGCAAGAACTCGAGGACTCTTGCAGCTGGAATGACCGACATGTGATTTGCATGGCACGGTCATTCCAGAGAGAAATCAGATTTTTTTTTATTTCCCACCCTGGACTAGCTGCTGTTATGAAGTCTGAGCCTGGAAAATCAGCTGTATGCAGGTTAGGAAATCTGTCCCCAAGCTGCAGCTATCCTCTATGTGTGGCTACATGTGAATAGCAGCTGCTGTCACCAGGCATGCCTCAGGCATTTCGGCCTTTAAGAATCCACTGATCCTTATTGCTGGAATCTGATGGGCACAGGTAAAATCGGCAATGTGAAAAGGGGCCTTAAAAAAAAAAAAGGAAGAGAGGGGGAGAGGAGTGTTTCATACCTCTCTCCTTGGATCTGCGCTCGCGGTCTCGGCTTCGACTCCTGTGTTTGTAAGACTTGCGTTCCTTGCTCTTTGACCTTCGCTTGTCTCTGCTGCGTGATCGATGTTTCCTTTCTGTCCGATTGTGACTGCGGCTTCTCTGAGGCTCTCTACTCCTGTACAAGAGGGAATAGGAGAAATACAATTATAGAATATAAAAGCACCCTGGGACAAAATAAAAAAATATTTTACTTTATTTTTACACTTTCTTTTACATTTTATTCCTATTACAAGGAATGTAAAAATCCCTCGTAATAGGAATCTCTTGTGACAGGTCCTCTTTATGGAGAGATGTGGGGTCAATAAGGCTCCTCCAGGCTGGAAAGCATGAGATCAAAAAGATAAAAAAAATTCACCGATCTCATGCTTACCAGCCGCAATCGCTGCTTTTGTTTTCGCGCACGGGCCTCTGATGGTCATAGAGATGACTGGTGACCATCTGGTTACCTGAAATCTCTACGATTGTCATCCGGCAGCAGCCGATTCTTTCTCTGGGTCCCTGATGGCACGGGAGCAGAGAAGTACCGGATGGCGGCAACGACAGACGTCCCCTCCAAGCGGCGGTAATGCCGCTATGATCATTCTTATGGTGCACAGAATCGCTGGCAGAAGATACAGGCATCATTCAGATATCCCCCACTTGAAAGTCATGGGGGGGGGGGGGGGGGGGTTGGGAGTACGACATACTGCGGGCGGGAAGGGGATAATTACTTTATGGGTGCACACAAGTCACTGATCTTACCCTAAGGCCGGATTCACACTTGTGCGGTGCGAATTTCAGCTCTCTTATCTCTGCAGAGAGATAAGAGAACTGTTTAGCAGATCATCTCCGTTTTAGATGTGAATTTGGGGGGGGGGGGGGGGGGGGGGGGGGGGGGGGGTGAATGAGAAATCCTGAAGAGAAATGAACACATCTGCGAATCAGATGCATCCCCATAGAAGATAATGGGCCTGAAATTGCACCCGAGCCGCACCGCAATGCCTAGAAAATGCATACGTTTTTCGGCAATGCACAGTGCGAAAGCATCGCACATATGTGAACCAGCCTCATTGAAAACAATGTATTTTTTAATGTTATGCGAATTGGATGCGATTTAAGCCGCAAACAATTCGCATAGGCGTGAATCCAGCCTTAATCTAAAACAGGTAGCTGCAAGGTTTGCCTACATAGCAGCAGTGGGAGGGGTTAGGAGCAAGGGTAGACACATGAATTTTTTTTCTAATAAAGTTACATGATCACAATATGAAGAAAAAAAAAGGGGGGGGGGGGGGGGTTGGGTTTTGAAAACACACAAGTGCTGATCATCCACTGCTGGAAGGTTTCTATTTTCAAAGGAGAGAAAGTGGTCCTCTCAGCATACCTGCTTCTCTTCCTCTCCCGACTCCGGGACCTCTTATGCTCACGAGAATGGCTGATTCGTCTGTCCGATGGTTTGCTGGAATTTCGGCTACGTGAACGGCTTCTTTTGCGCTTTTCTCTCTCACGGGTCCTCTCCTTTTCTTTTTCCCTCTCTTTCTCCCTCTCCTTCTCTTTTTCCTTCTCCTCCTCATCTCGTTTCCTTTTCTTTTCCCTCTCTTCCCTCTCTCGCTCTCTTTCTTTGTCTTTATCTTTGTCGTCTCGTTCTTTCCTTAACCGATCTGGTTCCCGCTCAGGTTCTACTGATTTTTTTCTTAATTTTTCCTTCGAAAAAAAAAAAAAAAAAAAAAAACATTATTATTACATCCCGAAATAAGAAAGATTTTGAACGCAACAATTATGCTAGTCTAAAAGTAGGAGTTCTCCCCATTACTCTGCGACCCCCTCGTTTCCTTTACCCTTTGTCCTTTCCAATGTAATTAGAATCGATGTAAATCCCCATTTGTAAATAAAATCAAACCCTTTCATTAACCTCTTACTAAACCATATACGGTGGCAGGTCTGCTCTCCTGCGCAAATCACCATAGCTGTACGGTGGCGCTTGCCCACATGTCGGGCGGACTCTATGTCCGCCGGCGACCCGCGATCATGGTATACAGAGGCAGAATGGTGGTTCTTGTAAACAAGACAAGTTCCTGTTCTGGATGTGTAGTTCCGCAACAGCTGGAAGGCTGTAGTTTGAGGATCCCTGAGCTTCCTTTTTGTCATCTGGTTCTGCCTGGCTCCCCTCGGTCCTACCTCCCCCATCGCGCCACCACACCTAGTGTGGGCTCTAAGTGCGACCTCTCGTAGGTGTAAATGGCTCCCACTCATCTGCAGTCTGGTCTTTTCCCATCGACCCTCCCATTCCGCGTGGTGGGGTGCTTTTTTCTCGAGGTCTGCGGTGGACCTATGGTTTTCTTTTCTTTACATTATTCTTTGGTAAAGATAGGGGGGCTGTGAAAGTTTTTTTCCTAAAACTTCCCTCTTAAAGTTAGGGTGCGTGTTATACGCCAATACGGTATACAGGGAGTGCAGAATTATTAGGCAAATGAGTATTTTGACCACATCATCCTCTTTATGCATGTTGTCTTACTCCAAACTGTATAGGCTCGAAAGCCTACTACCAATTAAGCATATTAGGTGATGTGCATCTCTGTAATGAGAAGGGGTGTGGTCTAATGACATCAACACCCTATATCAGGTGTGCATAATTATTAGGCAACTTCCTTTCCTTTGGCAAAATATATATATAAAATTTATTCTGGAACTCATGTCTTGATCCCACTAAAATGCCTTTTTTCACTATGTACCCTTTTAAATAAATTTCAACTTTTGAACTTATTTTTTGCTGCAACTCAGAGCCCCTGGGGTACCTTTTTCTTCGAGGATCCCCAATCTATATATAGTACAAAAAGCAAATCGCTACTGTAAATATTACTTTCACTGTCCCACAGTAAAAGATGAACCCCTTACAGTAGCAATCTGCTATTTTTAGACTTTGTTTTTTTAACCCCATTATGTTACTAAACATCTCAGGCCGGGGTCACACCTGGTGCTTTTTGCAGAAACACACAGTTCATTTAAGTGGTTTCCTATGGGACACGTTCACATCCATTATTTTTTTTCAGCTGCTGCGTATTTAGAAATGGCAAGGACATGTTAAAACGCAAAATGGTGCTATTTTTTTTTTTTGGTTCAATATACTTCAATGTAGAAGCTGCAGAAAAGCATGGAATGTGTTTTTGCGGCAATTTGTGTTTTGTAATCGGCCCAAAAACAAATTGGCCAAAAAAAAAAAAAAAAAAAATAGCATTTTTAATAAGGCTATTATCTGATTAATCGAAACAATAAATCGGCCAACTAATCGATCGATTATGAAAATAATCGTTAGTTGCAGCTCTAATATTATACACACACACATTATATATACATATATATATATATATATATATATATACACACACACATACACACACACAATATATATATATACACACATACATATATATATATATATATATATATATATACATATACACACATATATATATATACACACATATATATATATACATATATATATATATATATATATATATATATATATATATATATATACACACATATATATATATACACACATATATATATATACACACATATATATATATACACACATATATATATATATATACACACACATACATACATATATATATATATATATATATATATATATATATATATACACACATATACATATATATACATATATACACATATATATATATATATATATATATATATATACACACACACATATACATATATATACATATTATACATATATACATATATATATATATATATATATATATATATATATTATATATATATATATATATATATATATATACACACATATACATATACATATACATATATATAAATATATATATATATACACACACATACATATACACACACACACACACACACAATATATATATATATACACATATATATATATATACATATACACACACACACACACTTGACTTAATCCCTATTCAGGGCCTGAAAGGGTTCTTTTACCACATATTTGCGTCTTATTAGGTGGCTTATCAATTATGAGCCAATTGTCCACACCCTTGGGTTCTGGTCATTTGACTCATGAGTGGTATATAATAGAAATGTTTTTGTGTGTTCAGTAGCTACGACTAAACACCAAGTATAGTGTGAAACTCGTCAGCTCTGCCGGTGTGCTGTGACATGCAATACCGTTTTTCTATTTGGATTTACAATAAAGGCAATTTTTTTGGAGTGCGGCTGTCCAGAAAAATCTGTTCTTTTGTTTTGCAATCTCGCATTCATTGCCTGCACCCGCGGTTCTGGGAGAAGCAATTATTTTGAAGATTTCCACACCTGAGCTGCATCTTTCTCTTCGGCACGCGCCGAAAACCCGGAAGCCAGTGAAGTACGGGTATGTTGTCCAGCCTAGCTGTGCTGCATGCATGCAGCCAAGTTAATGTAGGCAGGTGGAAAGTACCAAGTCAACAGGCGCAAATAATGAAGCTGCTAACTTAAGTCTTTTCAATGAAGTTCCGCTTTAAGAAGCCCCAAAGAGGACATTGCATAGCAGGGATTGTCATGCTACATGCATCATCATGGACATACCTTCAATTCCTCCACAGTGCTCTTAATTTTGGCATAACCCATGTGCTGTTTTCCCATGAGGTGATCGTCCACTCGGGATTGAGCATCTCCGACGATTAAAAAGGCACCGCACACTTCACACACCTCCATCTGCTTCTCCTGGGCTGCAAAACTCTCAATTGTCTGCAAAGGTTAAGAAAACATTTTACGTTAGGAAAGACCAACTAACAAAGGAGCTCAGTGCCAATACAAATAAAATAAATGGGATCTGTCAGATGAGTGCAGAATAAAAGAAAAGAAAAAAGAAATGTGGAACAAATCATGTGAGGCGGATGACCAGCTTAATCATTTGTCCGATTTCTATGTCTCCTGAACTCCAGTGGTGAGATATCCCCGCTTAACCCAGCAGTTTCCTTTCCTATTGTAGAGAAGAAAAAAAAAAAAAAAAAAAAACACACCGACCACTTAAAGCGGAGTTCCAAAAAAAATGTAACTTCTGCTTTTTGGATCCCCCCCATCTGGTGTCTCATTTCAGGGGGAGGCGGAGCGGATACCTGTAAAACCCAGGTATTTGCGCCCACTTCCGTGCATAGATAGCCGCAATATCCACAGATATCTACTCCATGTCCGGCATTTTCAGCCAACATACACCAAAGCACGTGGTTTTTCAGCTCTTTACCACCACCCTTAGGGCAACTTCTGCCATCGTCTCATGTTGATGATTGGTTTAAAGCATGCGTGTTTGTACTTTGGATTTTAGCCCGACGGATTTGTGTAAAAAACGATCGGATAATCCGACGGAACACATTTGTTGTCGGACAATTCGAGAGCATAAACACCCAACATTTGAAATTCCGACAATTGTCCGATGGAGCGTACAGACTGTCGGATTATCCAACATAACATGGCCACCGGACAATCAGGGTCACCATCAGTACACCTGTAAGGAGCCTGGACGGCAACCCCCCCCCTTTTATAATTTTTTATATTTTTATTAAAAGGGCCCTGATGGCTACCCCCCCCCCCCCCACTATACATTTTTAACCCTTTTTTGCAACCCCCCTTTTTTCTTTTGTTAGTCAGCACCCAAAGCCCCAGCTTCTCAATTAGCGGCGGCACCCCCAACCTCTCAATTCACGGCGGCCGCCTGCTTCTCAATTTGAGGCGGCAACAATAACCCCCCCCACCCAGTTATTTGCTCCAGGGGCCCATGCCTGAAGCTGTGCAAGAGGCCCCATAATTCCTGATGGTGGCTCTGCGGACAAGTGTTGTTGGAATATTCGATCGTGTGTATGGGCCTTTACAATGGACTGAAAGCTTCAATGGCAAATCAAAGTCAATAAGAAGATTATCGACAATCATAAGGGACCCAGAAAAAAATAAAATAAGAACATCTCGGCCTTCTGAGTGAAGCAGACAACAGAGCGGCTGTGTCTTCTAGAACTCACCGATGTGGAAGACTTGAGAAGTTCTCGCTCTTCTTTCAACTGTTCTACAAGTTTCATCATCCCCTGCGCCTCCTCCACCTTCCCCTCGGAGCCCAGCTCCTCAATCTGTTGAAAGAAAATCAGAAATACAATATTAAAAAAGGATGAACTCCAGGCAAACCGCTTAATACATAGATTTGAAATGCATAGGTTTTACCCAACAAAGGATCTGTAATTCTGTCCAGCCAGTCCTTAGACAGACACATCTCTGTCTGGCATGTCAGGAGACCAGATTTGTCTGTGCTGCAGTTCAGTAACACACAGATCTCATCTTTCCCCCTGCCTGTGACAGGACGAGCAGCAGACCGATGAGCTCACATCTCAGTCACTCTGTTCTCTCCTCCTATCAGTATAATGCACATGAGCTTAGAAGAAATGGTCGCACACCACTGTAGATCAAAATCCTTTTTATCTGGACATCCCAAAAACTACAGGAATCAGAATGCTGGGCAGATGCGTTTCACACACTTCACGTGTGCTTAATCATGCACATGACCAAATAATTGTCTCCTCCTGCTGCGCTTCTCCCCCACTCAATTTAAGCTGTGCTGTGGAGGGACTGCAAGGCTGATACCAGGTCAGGTACTGAAGAGGGCCAAATTAAAATGCAATTCATGATGTATTAACGATTACAGAACTGCATTGACGACCTCCCTGTGGCAGTCTTACTGCTATAGGGCAACCGCTGTGTGCAGGATCACATACATACAACAAATTATATTATATATATTACACACACACAATCTTGCACCTCCGGGTAAGCTGGCTGTGGCTCGCTCCTGCTGCAAATATTCAGTGGGAGCCGTTTGGTGGGTACTAGGTTTGTCCCGATACCACTTTTTTTTAGGACCGAGTAAAAGTACCGATACTTTTTCCCCCCCATGTACTCGCCGATACCGATTCTTTTTTTTTTAAATGCAGCCCTGTGTGCCCAAATGCAGCCTTGTGTCCCCAAAGACAAAGCCAAGTCAACCCACCCCTTCCCCCCGCCGACATCTAGTTAATATGCACTGGGGGAACACAACAGATTTTATTTGAATAGCTGTGTGTTCCCCGCCGCGCCTTGTCATGTATAGACACTCCCCTTGCCCGGGCACTTTGATAGACAGATTACCTGTCCAATCCTGGGACGGGTGATCCGTCTATCAAAGTTTCTGGACAAGGGGGAGTGTCTATACATGACGAGGCGCAGCGGGGAACACACAGCTATTCAAATAAAATCTGTTGTGTTCCCCCAGCGCATATTAATTAGATGTCGGCAGCTGCGGGAGGAGGGGGGGGGTGGGGATTGACTTGGCTTTGTCTTAGGGGAGTAGGCGGCAGCGGCTCTCCTCTCCTCCATACGAGGACTGCTCTGCTCCGCACTCCATCTGCACTCGGGAACAAAAAAAAAAAAAAAAAAGTGTTCGGCCAGGCATCGGGAGCATTTGCGTGAGTATAAGTACTAGCGCAAATGCTCAGTATCGGTCCCGATACTAGTATCGGGACAACCCTAGTGGGTACCGTGGACTCTATGGCCAATGGGACCCACCGATGATTTAAGGCAGACTGCATGTAAACAAGGCAGGATTGCAGTTCTGTCATTAGGGAAGACATGGATCCTGTGTCTCCGCAAAGCAGGTACCCATGTCTTCCAGTAAAAGCACCTCCCACACTAATAAAAACCCAAGCTAGGCACACAATTAACCATTTGAATGCCCATTAATCGCTTCCCAGCCAGTATCATTAATAAAGTGACTGCATATTTTTAGCACTGATCACTGTATTAGGCGCCGTTCATATGTAGGCATTTTTCTGCTTCAAGCCTCAGCTTAAAAAAAAAAAAACGCCAACAAGAAAAAGTCCCATTCATTTCAATGGTCCCTGTTCACATCTGAGCGTTCTGTCACCTAAGACATCAGTTTTCTTGCCCGTTGCTCAAAAAAGTACATGCTTCTTTTTTGGCAGATTACAGGAGGAGCTTCACTACTTTTACATTGGTGACCTTTTGAACTTCAAACCGCATGTACATAAACGCTTGTAAAGAAGCAACGTCTAGATGTGAATGGAGTCCGTCAGCAGTTCCCTCCCAAAAAAAAAAAAAATATATATAATATAGTCAAAAAAGTGTCAATGTCCGATTGTCCACTGCAAAATCTCAGTCCTGCTACAAGTTGCTGATCTGACGCCATTACTACTTAAAGGAGTTCTCTAAGCTAAAACTTTTAACCCCCGCTGTGCCCGGGCTGTAAAACGATACAAAATAAACTTTCACTTACCTACCTACGATCTCCCGTTATTCCGGTATCGCCGCCCGTGCAACGGTCCCTGTCAGCTTCCTCTTCCTGCGGGTCGGTGACTCATCCTGCGCTCAGCCTATCAGCGGCAGCAGCAATGTCCCGCCGCGGCCGCTGATAGGCTGAGCGCAGGATGAGTCACCGACCCGCAGGAAGAGGAAGCTGACAGGGACCGGTGCACGGGGGGCGATACCGGAATAACGGGAGATCGTAGGCAGGTAAGTGAAAGTTTATTTTGTATAGTTTTACAGCCCGGGCACAGCGGGGGTTAAAAGTTTTAGCTTGGATAACTCCTTTAAAAAAAAAAAAAATTATCTAGCACATGGGTCTTCAAACTAGGGCCCTCCAGTTGTTCAGGAACTATAATTCCCATCATGCCTAGTCATATCTGACTGTCAGTGTATTACAATGCCTCATGGGATGTGTAGTTCTACAACAGCTGGAGGGCCTTAGTTTGAGGATCCCTGATCTAGCATTTACGGGTAGGGAGGAGGAGCATGTGACCAGGCCTAGCAACCAATCACCATTTGCATTACATTCAAATTATAATCTCGCCTCACCTGCAGCAACAGACCCTCGACTTTATCTGTCAGCACCTGAACCTTCTCCTCGTTCTTTCCGGCTGGACCAACAGCCTGATGAAAAACAAAACACACAAAAAGATGTTTCAGACAGAAATGAAGATTTAGAACACAAATTCACAAACTTGAGACCTTTTAGTGGAGTGGATCAGATCATCTCTCAACAGAGAGCACCCCCCCTCCCCCCCATTCTCTGGTTGTCAGAGCTGTTCTAACACAAAAGCATCTAAACAGAAAAATTTGCATAGATTGAGATTTAACTATTTCAGAGAGAGCGAGAGACCATGCTATTACAGGGGATGTTCAGCCCTTGTGATAGCAATAAAGCCGATTTAAAAAAATTTTTTTTAACCACTTGTCTACCAGCCGCCGTCAATTGACGGCAAGGTAGCTCAGTTGTTCTGGGATCACGATGCGCGTGCCCAGTAATTGAGCAGGGACGTGTAAACACAGAGCTCCATGTCCTGTCAGGGAGAGAGGAGACCGATCTGTGTCCCTTGTACATAGGGACACAATTGGTCACCTCCCCCAGTCACCCCCCTGTCCCTACAGTTAGAACACAAACTAGGCTACACATTAAGGCCCCTTTCACATGTGTGGACCATTCGTCCGTTTTTTACAAGTCTGTTTACGGACTTGTAATGCATCCCCTATGGGATCGCATCCGTTAGCGGATGATGCATCCGCTAACGTCCGCAAAGATCCGTTTTTTCGGACGGAAGAAAACCCTATTTTTCTTCCGTCTGGCGGATCGGATGAATAAGGACAGACGGTCCGTATTCATCCGATTCACCCTAGGGGAGAGCGGAGGAAAGACAGGGCGGTCTCTGCACAGTGTGCTGGGACCACCCTGTCCGCCGATTTACGGACGATCCCCGCTGAGCCGACGGACACACACGGAGCGGACACAAAAACGGTCCGCTCCGTGTGAAAGGGCTCTAAAACCCTTCCTCACCCCCCTAGTGGTTAACCCCTTTCCTGCCAGTCACATTTATACAGTTATTAGTGCATATTTATAGCACTGTTCACTGTATGAATGTGATTGGTCCCAAAAAAAATTATATATATATATAATGATTAAAAAAAAAAAACGCAGATCGCCGCCATTACTAGTAAAACTTATTTATTTTTTTAAAGAAAAATGCCATAAAACTATCCCCTATTTTGTAAACGCTATAAATTTTGCGCAAAGCAATCGATTATGGCTTATTGCGATTTTTTTACACTGTATTTTGGTTTATAGCGCAAAAAAAAAAAAAAAACGCAGAGGTGATCAAATACCACCAAAATAATCTATTTGTGGGGAAAAAAGGACGCCAATTTTAATGGGAGCCACGTGGTACGACCGCGCAATTGTCAGTTAAAGTGATGCAGTGCCGGAAGCTGAAATTTTTCGCATAGGCAGGAAGGGGGTAAAACCTTCTGGGGCTGAAGTGGTTAAACAAAATAAATGTAAAGTGCTCACGTCTACTCGTGTTTGCGTGCAAAGTTGAATGAAACTGTTCACACCAAACATGGGCAATGCAAAAAATAAATAAAAAAGTGGTTTTGTGTAACTAAAAAAGACAGGCTTCATCCACCCCCCCTGCCTTGTATCCAATTTTTGCACAAAGTTTTGGGCATTTTTGCTAAGGCACTCCTAAAGAATCTTTAAGGCACCCTGGTTGAAAAAGGGTGCCCTAGATTTAAGCGAGATTAAATATTCACCTTACTGCAATGTGGAGAGTCCCCTTCCCCCCTAAAAGGGAAAGCTGTGTATGGAAAAAAATAAAATATAAATTAAAAAAGGAGATACGAACACTTACACCGGCAGCTTGTTGGCTTTGGGATAGAGCCAACCGTGCGTGACCCCTCCGTATCCTCCGCTCCACCTCGGCGAGCAGGCTCTGCAGGTAGCGCAGGAACTCGCGCTCGTATCCCACCTTCATATAGCGAGAACTCTTCTCATACCTGAGGGGGAGGGACACAGAGCTCAGCGACAACATGGCAAGAGCAACAATGGAAAGAAAAACAAAAATACAGAACGCCACTCACTGTTTGCGGAGGTTTTCATCATGGATCTTTTCACACGGACCTGTAAAGAGGCGAGAAACACAAACGTCACGCCGTGTTTAACCACTGGGCACTTAAACCCACTTAATAACCAGACCAAATTTTCAGGTTTTGGTGCTCTCACATTTTGAATGACAATAACTCAGTCATACGACACTATAACCAAATTACATTTTGTCCCCCCACAAATAGAGCTTTCTTTTGGTGGTATTTAATCACTTCTGCGGTATTTGTTTTGCTATAAATGAAAAAAATGAAAATTTTGTAAAAAATTTATATTATAAAATTTATCAAAAATATTTTTTTCTTCATAAATTTGGCCAAAAATGTACTGCTACATATCTTTGGTAAAAAAAAAAAAAAAATAAGTGAAAGTTATAGGGTCTACAAGCCATGGAGCCAATTACTGAAAATGTATCAATTTGATCACATCTGATGTATTGCCTCTCTCATTTCTTGAGACCCTAACAAGCCAGTAAAGTACGAATACCCCCCAAATTACCAATTTTTGGAGAGTAGACAGGTGGCACTGATTGGGCAAACGTGGTACGCAGGTGGGGCACTTACAGTTTGTCTCCAATTGCTCTCCTCTCACACTGGATTGGTGCGAGGAGAGCAATGAACTGGAAGTGACCCCTTGTTTGCTTTGTTTACACTTGTGATCGTGCAGTGATTGGACGGCGCCCTCACATGGTAAAGAGACGTGTTTATTGGCCCTTCACCACGATCTTTGTTGCTGCGGGTCCCATGGACCCGGCGAGCACAGATGGTCTCGTGTGCGCGTCCTAGGGCGCGCACACGGGAATGATTCTCTGGGAGGACGTCCTCCCAGAGTTAACAACTTAACCACCGGGCTTGTTTTTCAGATTCAGTGTTTACGAGACTAAAACAGTTTTTTTGCTAGAAAATTACTTAAAACCCCCAAACATTATTATCTTTAAAAAACAAAAAATTGAAACTCATTTTTTCAAATGACAAAAAAAAAAAAAAAAAAGTTTAAGACGCTGGGCGGGACTGATGTTTTGACGTCACTTCCACCCAGCAGAGCTATGGGGACGGATGGGGCCGATTTTTCCCTCATTTGCATCCCCACACAGCTGACGAACAGACCCGATCACCTCCGCCGATACCGACGGCTCCGGTAAGCAGCGGAAGGAGGGGGCCCCCTCTCCCGCCACCGATAACGCCGGTCTTGCGCCGCGGAGACCGCCGTTATTAACAGAACCGCCCACTGAAGAGGTGGATATCTCGGTTGTGGCAGCAGCTTTAAAAACAGGACGTATTTTTCCTATGAGGCGGTGGGCAAGTGGTTAAGGAACCGCCTTGTAGCCGTAATTCTGCTATGGGGCGGTGATTAAGTGGTTAAGGCTCCAGGATCATCTCATCTCCACAATGTATGCTGGATTTCAGAAGCACCACTGTGGCTGCACTGCGAGGGCTCATATACACCGACGCATTCAAAGTTACAGCACCGAAATTCAGTATCTCAATGCCAAGAAGTCCAGAGTTGCCACCCAGGGCCGCTTATCCATCCCTGTATATGTGTAATCACATGAATAACTGGTTATAGGTGTACAACCAACAGATTGATTGGTATAGGCTGCTGCCCATGGTAGTACACAATACCTTTTGACACCTCCGCACTCCACTTTTTAAATGAAAGCGGTTCAAACAGCAGGATTTTTTTTTTTTTTACACCTTAATGCATAGAAGGCAAGCAGTTCCCTCACAAAACACCAAGGGTCCTTTCACACGGAGGGGACCGTTTTTCGGTCCGCTCCGTGTTGTGTCCGTCAGCTCAGCAGGGGGTCCCGCTCAGCTGTCGGCGGACAGGGCAGTCCCCACACACTGTGCAGGGACCGTCCTGTCTCTCCTCCGCTCTCCCCTATGGGGAATCAGATGAAAACGGACCGTTTGTCCGTCTTCATCCGATCCGTTCCGCCGGACAGAAGAAAAATAGGGTTTTCTTCCGTCCGAAAAACCCGATCCAGACGGACGCGGATCTTTGCGGATGCATCATCCGCTAACGGACGCGACCCCATAGGCATCCATTACAAGTCCGTAAACTGACTTGTAAAAACATATGAACGGAGGCGGACATGTGAAAGGGGCCTAAAGGTTTGTTTTTTATTAGACAATTGATTGCTGTAAGCTAGAGCATTTAAATATCACTTACTTCGTTTTTTCCATTTGACCTCCAAAATACAGTAATCTAGGTTTGAAAATGCCATTTCCTGTCTCTCCTCTTCTTGCTTTCCACCAGCACCTGCATGGTGGAAAGCAGAATGTGCTGACCCCCTCCCTATGACTACAGCCCTGCGTGAAGATGCTCTCTTATCCCTCACAGGCATGGAGGCTAAGCCTAATGGGAACTGTAGTTCCCATTAGGCCGTGATGTAGCAAGAATGAATGCGCACCGCAAACCAGGAAGTAAGTGAGAATAACGATTCAGGAGTGACAGAGGTGAATAAAACGGCTCGATTTCAACAGGTATCAAACTAGTTATACTGCAAAACATTACTTTTTACTTTATCAGCTACTGTCAGACTTTTATTTAAGAGGAAAATATTTTTGTCTTTACAACCCCTTTAACTGAGCCCAATCTCGATCCAGCGATGTGCACAAGAGCAGAGGCCATCTTGGCTCTGGCTGTTGCCAGTCAGTGTGGGGGGCGCGCTGAACTGGGCTCTCAATGGGCGCTCGCTGCATCACTCAACCACCATGCGAGCGCTCTCGCATGACTGTGGCGAGTTCTTGCAGGGAGGACCAGAGACAGCCGCCGAGGGACCCCAGAAGAAGGAGGATCGGGGACACTCTGTGCAAAACGAACTGCACAGTGGAGGCAAGTTTAACATGTTTGTTATTTTAAAAGGAAATTTTTCTCTCTTTAACCCTTTAAAGGGGGTGTTCCAGCCTAGTTATGTTTATTAAAAGTCAGCAGCTACAAAAAGTGTAGCTGCTGGCTTTTAATAAACAGACAATTGCCTGCTCCAGCGACGCGCCGACCAGGGCTCCGCTCCTCTCCCCCCCTGCCAGGCTGGCGTCCCCATTGCAACTGTGGGCACCCGGCCGTGACAGTCTTCGGCTTCACGGCCGGGCACCCACTGCGCATGCGCGAGCGGCGCGCCGCTGATTGGACAGGCGATCGCATGGGACCTGTCATGTGTCCCATGCGATCGCCTACAGGGAGGGGCTGCTGTAGGCGATTAAGCTTAATCGCCTAACCAGCCCCTCAGTGGAAGGAGGAAGTGGGACAGGAAGTCCCACTCCTCCTGAAGCCCCCACCCCCCCAAAAAAATTACATGCCAAATGTGGCATGTAAGGGGGTGAGGAGTTGGATTAGCGGAAGTTCAAATTTTGGGTGGAACTCCGCTTAAAGGATTAAACAAGATTGGCAGTCTGCCGGGAATTTCTGCACCAAAAATCTGATCACTTTACATCTTCAATTTGCATTCTGGACATGGTTACCTACCCAAGTCTGATCTTGTGTTTGTGAAGAGTTCTGCCGGACAGAATTCACACAGGTAATACTTGCACACCTGCCGAGGAGAAGAAAAAATAGTTACAATGATATCTCTGGTCAAACTGCAAAATGAAATCTTCACATCCGCACTGAACTCCCATTAGCTCTAGAATATTCCCACCAGTCTGAAGGATACCGAATAAAAAATCCCACATACAGTATATCACAAAAGTTGACAGCGGTTTAGCCATTAAAGGGGTTGTAAAGGTAATTTTTTATCCCTAAATATCTTCCTTTCCCTTAGTGCAGTCCTCCTTCACTTACCTCATCCTTCCATTTTGCTTTTAAATGTCCTTATTTCTTCTGAGAAATCCTCACTTCCTGTTCTTCTGTCTGTAACTCCACACAGTAGTGCAGCTTTCGACACTTTAGACCACAATCTGTTACTGACTCGGCTTGCTGAATTAGCCAGAGTCGCAGAAGGCGATTTATCTTGGTTATCCTCTTTTCTGGAAAACCGATCGCAAACCGTAAAGTTAGGACCTTTTACGTCAGAGAAACGCACAGTAACATGCGGAGTCCCTCAAGGATCGCCTCTGTCACCAGTGCTGTTTAACATCTATCTTCGTCCTCTTTTTGAGATTATCAGCAGCAAAAAACTGCTCTATCACTCATACGCAGACGACACGCAACTGTATTTCCGCATCTGCAACAGACAGGATCACCACCTCAATCTAGAGACATGTCTCTCTTTGATAGAGGATTGGATGACAAAGAGTTATCTTAAACTCAATGGAGCGAAAACAGAACTTCTCCTGTTTCACGCCAAGCGCAGGAATCAACTTTCAACAGCGTGGACCCCCCCGCCTATTTTGGGCAAGCTCATCACCCCCAGCGCCAAAGTCAAAAGCCTAGGGGTCATTTTTGACTCCTTTATGACAATGGACGCACAAATAGGGTCAGTAGTCAGTGGATCTCACCATCTACTGCGCCTACTACGCAGACTCACTCCGTTCATCCCTAAAGAAGACTTAGCGGTCGTGGTGGGAGCAATTGTAAACTCCAGACTGGTTTATGCAAATGCCCTTTACCTCGGCCTCCCCAAGTACCAAATCGCTCGTCTGCAAGTCGTCCAGAATACGGCCGCCAGACTGGTGACTGGGAAAAAACCCTGGGAATCCATCTCACCTTCACTGAGATCCCTTCACTGGCTGCCAGTTAAAGACAGAATTGCTTTTAAAGCTCTCTGTCTTACGCATAGATGTGTCCATGGGAATGCCCCCCTTTATTTATGCGAAATAATAAAAGCGCATAATCCCAATCGCGTTTTGCGATCCACGAATCAGAACCTGCTCCAGGTTCCGAAAGCCAACTGCAAGTCCAAAGGAGAAAGAAGATTTGCGATCCAAGGTCCCAGACTATGGAACGCTTTACCAACCAGCATCCGGTTGGAGGAGAACCACCTAGCATTCAAGAGAAAGATCAAGACTTTTCTCTTTTGATATCAAAGGAGACAGGAACAACAAGCGCCCAGAGGCGATTCAGTTCACGTGCCGCGCTATATACGTTTTTCATTCATTCATTCATTCTCCCTGGTGTGGAGTGTTGTGCTCGCCCTTGGACTACAGGAGAGTCAGGACGCCCACTAACACACAGCTCCTTTATCGGCAACGTAAAGATCGTCCTGACTCTACAGTAGTCCAAGGGAGGGGGCGAGCACGACACTCCACACCAAGGAGAAAGCCTCAAATTACAGTGTGGAGTTACAGACAGAAGAACAGGAAGAAGAAATAAGGACATTTAAAGCGGATGTCCGCTCAAAAAAATAAAAATAAAAAGCCAGCAGCTACAAATACTGCAGCTGCTGACTTTTAATATTAGGACACTTACCTGTCCAGGAGTCGAGTGATCGCTCGAGTCGCGCCCGCCGATTGGCTCCCGATATGTGCTGGGAGCCGAGTGTTCCCAGCACACAACAGGGGGGGGGGGGCGCGACGGGAGGTGACGTCATGCCCGCAATCAGCCCGAGACTGCGGGCCGGAAGGGGGTGCAAATACCTGTCTTTAGACAGGTATGTGCACCCCCCCCCCCTGCCCCATGAAGGGTGTCAAATGTGACACCGGAGGGGGAGAGGGTTCTGATCAGATTGAGTTCCACTTTAAAAGCAAAATTTACATTGTAGCAAAGTGTAATTTCTTCAGTGTTGTCACATGAAAAGATAGAAGAACATATTTACAGAAGTGTGAGGGGTGTACTTACTTTTGTGAGATACTGTATAATTTAAAGCGACTCAAATAATAATAAAAAAAAAAATTGAACAAATCCAGCCCCCTACCCTCTTTTTAGGTTCCCTGTCAGCAGTCCTGGCTCTTCTCCCCATTAGCAAGCCTCTTGCTATGGGGCACTCGAGCAGGCTCACTCCTGAGCCTCACTGCGTGTGTGTCCATAAACACAATGTGGCTCGGCCCCTGCCCTCTCTCTCTCTCTCATTGGCTGTGATTGATAGCAGGAGTCAATGGCTCTCACGGCTGTGAGAGCCAATGTAGAGAGAGACACTCAGTGGCCACCTGCTCTCATACACGTTGCTGGATTGAGATGGGGCTCCAGTAAGTAGTAGGGGTGGCTGCAGGGGGGGACTTCAAAACCATTGAGCCTTTAGAACAGGGATATGCAATTAGCGCACCTCCAGCTGTTGCAAAACTACAAGTCCCATCAGGCCTCTGGGTGTCATGATTGTGGCTAGAGGTCGACCGATATATCGGCCAATATTTGGCCGTTTTGGAGAAATCGACATCGGACATGCTGTGACCGGTCACAGCATCAGGAAAGACCGCGGCTTCGGCCTAGCTCCGGAGCCGCGGCCATCTTGGTACACCCAGCGCGGCTTTCCTCCTCTGTTTACGCCCACAGAGGAGGAGGGGCCCGCGCTCGTGGGACACACACCGCTCTCTGGTGTCTGTACTAGGGGGGGTGTCTATACTGGAGGGAGAGGGGGGTCTGTACTGAGGGGGGGGGGGGGGGGGGTGACAATTTTTTTTGCGCCAGTGCCAATTAGTGCCACTTGCCATCCAGTGCCATCTGCCAGTGGCAATAGACAAATTTCTCACCGCTCCAGGTGAGCCCCGTGTGCAATCAAGGGTTGTTGAACCACCAAGGTGCTGGCAATGCTAATGATAGCAAATTGAAGGACGAAAACTGGACAGCCGCACTCCGAAATCACTTAAAATAAGTTGTCTTATTTTTCAACTGTACACACAGTCACTGCAACCAACAAAATACAGTATGGCCGACGCGTTTCGCACTTACAATCAGTGCGTAGTCATGGCTAATGACTAAGCACTGATTGTAAGTGCGAAACGCGTCGGCCATACTGTATTTTGTTGGTTGCAGTGACTGTGTGTACAGTTGAAAAATAAAAGACAACTTATTTTAAGTGATTTCGGAGTGCGGCTGTCCAGTTTTCGTCCTTCAATTTGCTGTCAGTGGCAATACCAGTGCCACCATTAAGTGCCAATTAGTGCCACCTTCCATCCAGTGCCACCCACCAGTGCCACCTAAAGCCATCAGTGCCACCTGCCAACCAGTGCTAACTATTGCCAACCAGTGCCACCTGCTAGTACCATCCAGTGCAACCTGCCAGTGCCAATAAGCGCCTTCTGCTATTGCCATCTTCCACCCAGTGCCACCAATAGAAATAAAAATCGGCATTGTATATCGGCCGCCCAGATGTCTAAATATCGGCCAGAGAAAAACCCATATCGGTTGACCTCTACTTGTGGCTGTCAGAGTGTTGCTATGGCTCATGGGACTTGTAGTTCTGCAACAGCTGGAGGTCCGCTAATTGCATATCCCTGCTTTAGAACTACTTCAATGCAGTGAAAATTATTCACTATGCCCTGGGATTATGCATTTTAGGGTCACACATTTCACACAACCTGCCTTCTGAACTACAGAGACACTGAAAAGAGGAGTTTCAGGAGGCAGAGTTAGCACAGGAATCACTGCTTGAGACCATGGGATATGTAGTCTTAAAAGACAAAGATAAATGGCAGGGAAGAAGCTGGAAATCAAGCAGAGAATCCAGGAAGTTGTGGAAAGAGACAACCAGCAGACAGGCAGCGCTCACACCATGAAAGGAGGATATCAAGTCTCTACTCGCAGGGGTCTCAGTGGTGGCCCTCCAGCTGCTGCGAAACTACAAGTCCCATGAGGCATTACAAGGCCGACAGTTACAAACACGACTCCCTCAGGCAGAGGCATGATGGGACTTGTAGTTTCGCAACAGCTGGAGGGCCGCCAGTTTGAGTGAGACCCCTGGATTGTCAGGGGACACTAGCCCCGGGGGGACACATCTTCCAATGGGGGGACACTCACTTCCTGTTGTGGCTTTGGGACAGGAAGTGAAGGGAAAACTCCCCAATGGGGCTTATCAAAAAAAAAAAAACTGACAGGGGTTTAATCTCCCCCTTTACTTTATCCAAAATGAAAACAAGTGTTGCCTTTAGTTGTACTGTAATGCGGGTAGATGTTGGCACCATGCAGAGCCGGTGGGTGAGGAGACATGACAGGTGCTCACACTCAGCCGGCATCCATCATCTGGCATTAGGGGAGATGAACTTGTCACCTCTGACATTTATGGCTTTAATCCGCCCCCCAAGGGGGCGACACCGATGGAGCCGGCACAGGCAGGAAATTCCCAGCTGCCGATCGCAGAGCCGGCGTACGATCATTGTTCTTTATAATGATACTTTGTAACTGTGGAATGTTCAGTTTACAGCGGAGCCCTTACTTTCCGACAACCAAAACTCCCAGCATTACCCAGTGTGTGGGGGGAGGGGGCATATCTCTGGAGCATATGGTTGGCCGGCCAATGGCGTTGTGTGGAAGGCTGATCTGGTCATGTGACCGGCTCTTTATTAGGATATTACTAACTCCAGAGTGTTCTGTGATTGGCTGGTGGCTGAAGAGTTGGGGCAGCCAATAGCAGGTAAGGGGAGGGATGTTTCAGGGGCTACAGAAAGCGGCACTCCCCCAACATCCAGGGACTGCCAGCTGAGCGCCCCCTGGAGGAGGTCAGTACACATCACTCTGCATTACAAGTGCACCAGGTGAGGATTTACTATGGATATAAAGATTCCAGTCCCACGCCTCCTTCTGTATAGAGAGCGCGCGCACACACACCGCCTCCCTCTGTATAGAGAGCGCGCGCACACACACCGCCTCCCTCTGTATAGAGAGCGCGCGCGCACACACACCGCCTCCCTCGGTACACACACCGCCTCCCTCGGTATAGAGAGCGCGCGCGCACACCGCCTCCCTCGGTACCGCCCACACACCGCCTCCCTCGGTATAGAGAGCGCGCGCGCACACACCGCCTCCCTCGGTATAGAGAGCGCGCGCGCACACACCGCCTCCCTCGGTATAGAGAGCCGCCGCACACACCGCCTCCCTCGGTATAGAGAGCGCGCGCGCACACACCGCCTCCCTCGGTATAGAGAGCGCGCGCGCACACACCGCCTCCCTCGGTATAGAGAGCGCGCGCGCACACACCGCCTCCCTCGGTATAGAGAGCGCGCGCGCACACACCGCCTCCCTCGGTATAGAGAGCGCGCGCGCACACACCGCCTCCCTCTGTACACACCGCCTCCCTCGGAGAGCGCGCGCGCACACACCGCCTATAGAGAGCGCGCGCGCGCACACACCGCCTCCCTCGGTATAGAGAGCGCGCGCGCACACACCGCCTCCCTCGGTATAGAGAGCGCGCGCGCACACACCGCCTCCCTCTGTATAGAGAGCGCGCGCGCACACACCGCCTCCCTCTGTATAGAGAGCGCGCGCGCGCACACACCGCCTCCCTCTGTACGCCGCGCGCACCGCCTCCCTCTGTATAGAGAGCGCGCGCGCGCACACACCGCCTCCCTCTGTATAGAGAGCGCGCGCGCACACACCGCCTCCCTCTGTATAGAGAGCCGCCTCCCTCTGTATAGAGAGCGCGCACACACACACCGCGCGCACACACCGCCTCCCTCTGTATAGAGAGCGCGCGCGCACACACCCCGCCTCCCTCTGTATAGAGAGCGCGCGCGCACACACCCCGCCTCCCTCTGTACACACCACCACCTCCCTCTGTATAGAGAGCCGCACACACACCGCCTCCCTCTGTATAGAGAGCGCGCACACACACCGCCTCCCTCTGTATAGAGAGCGCGCACACACACCGCCTCCCTCTGTATAGAGAGCGCGCACACACACCGCCTCCCTCTGTATAGAGAGCGCGCACACACACACCGCCTCCCTCTGTATAGAGAGCGCGCGCATATATATATAGCACACACACCGCCTCCCTCTGTATAGAGAGCGCGCGCGCACACACCCCGCCTCCCTCTGTATAGAGAGCGCGCACACACACCACCTCCCTCTGTATAGAGAGCGCGCACACACACCGCCTCCCTCTGTATAGCGAGCGCGCGCACACACACCGCCTCCCTCTGTATAGAGAGCGCGCACACACACACACCGCCTCCCTCTGTATAGAGCGCGCGCACACACCGCCTCCCTCTGTACACACCGCCTCTGCATATATATATAGAGAGCGCGCACACACCGCCTCTGCATATATAGAGAGCGCGCGCGCGCGCACACACCGCCTCTGCATATATAGAGAGCGCGCGCACACACCGCCTCTGCATATATAGAGAGCGCGCACACACACCGCCTCTGCATATATAGAGAGCGCGCGCGCGCGCACACACACACACACACCCCGCCTCTGCATATATATATAGAGAGCGCGCGCGCACACACACCGCCTCTGCATATATATATAGAGAGCGCGCGCGCACACACCGCCTCTGCATATATATATATATAGAGCGCGCACACACACCGCCTCCCTCTGTATAGAGAGCGCGCGCGCACACACACACCGCCTCCCTCTGTATAGAGAGCGTGCGCGCACACACACACCGCCTCCCTCTGTATATATATATATAGAGCGCGCACACACACCGCCTCCCTCTGTATAGAGAGCACACCGCCTCCCTCTGTATAGAGAGCGCGCGCGCACACACACACCGCCTCCCTCTGTATAGAGAGCGCGCGCGCGCACACACCGCCTCCCTCTGTATAGAGAGCGCGCGCGCACACACACCGCCTCCCTCTGTATAGAGAGCGCGCGCGCGCGCGCACACACCGCCTCCCTCTGTATAGAGAGCGCGCGCGCACACACCGCCTCCCTCTGTATAGAGAGCGCGCGCGCGCACACACCGCCTCCCTCTGTATAGAGAGCGCGCGCGCACACACCGCCTCCCTCTGTATAGAGAGCGCGCGCGCGCACACCGCCTCCCTCTGTATAGAGAGCGCGCGCGCGCACACACCGCCTCCCTCTGTATAGAGAGCGCGCGCGCACACACCGCCTCCCTCTGTATAGAGAGCGCGCGCGCGCACACCGCCTCCCTCTGTATAGAGAGCGCGCGCGCGCACACACCGCCTCCCTCTGTATAGAGAGCGCGCGCGCACACACCGCCTCCCTCTGTATAGAGAGCGCGCGCGCACACACCGCCTCCCTCTGTATAGAGAGCGCGCGCGCACACACCGCCTCCCTCTGTATAGAGAGCGCGCGCGCACACACACCGCCTCCCTCTGTATAGAGAGCGCGCACACACACACCGCCTCCCTCTGTATAGAGAGCGCCGCACACACCGCCTCCCTCTGTATAGAGAGCGCGCGCGCACACACCGCCTCCCTCTGTATAGAGAGCGCGCGCGCACACCGCCTCCCTCTGTACCGCCGCACACACCGCCTCCCTCTGTATAGAGAGCGCGCGCGCACCGCCTCCCTCTGTACACCGCCTCCCTCTGTATAGAGAGCGCGCGCGCACACACCGCCTCCCTCTGTATAGAGAGCGCGCGCACACACCGCCTCCCTCTGTATAGAGAGCGCGCACACACACCGCCTCCCTCTGTATAGAGAGCGCGCGCACACACACACACCGCCTCCCTCTGTATAGAGAGCGCGCACACACACCGCCTCCCTCTGTATAGCGCACCGCCTCCCCCCCTGCATGTAGAGAGCGCGCACCGCCTCCCCCCCTGCATGTAGAGAGCGCGCACCGCCTCCCCCCCTGCATGTAGAGAGCGCGCACCGCCTCCCCCCCTGCATGTAGAGAGCGCGCACCGCCTCCCCCCCATGTAGAGAGCATGTAGAGAGCGCGCACCGCCTCCCCCCCTGCATGTAGAGAGCGCGCACCGCCTCCCCCCCTGCATGTAGAGAGCGCGCACCGCCTCCCCCCCTGCATGTAGAGAGCGCGCACCGCCTCCCCCCCTGCATGTAGAGAGCGCGCACCGCCTCCCCCCCTGCATGTAGAGAGCGCGCACCGCCTCCCCCCCTGCATGTAGAGAGCGCGCACCGCCTCCCCCCCCCCTGCATGTAGAGAGCGCGCACCGCCTCCCCCCCTGCACCCCCCCCTGCATGTAGAGAGCGCGCACCGCCACCCCCCCCTGCACCGCCACCCCCCTGTAGAGATGGCGCGCGCACCGCCTCCCCCCCTGCATGTAGAGAGCGCGCACCGCCACCCCCCCTGCATGTAGAGATGGCGCGCGCACCGCCACCCCCCTGCATGTAGAGATGGCGCGCGCACCGCCACCCCCCCTGCATGTAGAGATTGCGCGTGTGCACCGCCACCCCCCCTGTATATAGAGGTGTTCATACATTCTAAATCATTTGTGGAAGAACACTGAGCAGAAAGGGGAGGAGTTCTCACAACTCCAATGACAGGTCACGCCTACAAAATGGAAGGAGCCTCATAAATATTTGTAATACCAGTAGTCATTTATAAATGGGATGGGCCACGACAGGTCACTCCCACTAATATAAGGAGAGGCGGGGCTCTGGCAGGACACGCCTCCCTATACAGTACACACAGCCACGGTGACCTGCGTATGGTCTCACACACCACGTGACTTCCACTATCCCCCCTCTCCTCACCACACAGGAGACCATCCCATCCCCCCCACACACACACACACACACACAGGCCGCTCACATCCACCGCCCGGCCCCGGACTCACGTTCTCGTCATCCCAGCGCACGTTACACCTCTTCTCATCCGGTGCCAGGTTCCGGTCCCGGCCCATCAACTCGTCCAGCAGCTGCGCGGCGGATAACATGGCGAACAACCCGGAGCTCCCCGCTCACCACCCGACCAAGAAAATGGCGGCTCAGGCCTATCTCCCACACTGCCTAGCGCGTCCCGCCCACCGCGCCGGCTCCGCCTAATTCTGGGAGGGGGGCAGGGACCCCGCCCACATAAGACCTCCCTCCTCTCCCGCCTGTTTTGCTGCTTCGCGGCTCTCGCAGTACAGAGAGGAAGGGGCGGGGCGTAGCGTTCTGTAAGGGGCTAGGATTGGGTGCGGTGTCCTGTGAGGTGCTATGATTGGGCGCAGTGTTCTGTGAGGGGCTATGATTGGTTGAAGTGTGCTGTGAGGTGCTATGATTGGGCGCAGTGTTCTGTCAGGGGCTATGATTGGTTGAAGTGTTCTGTGAGGCGCTATGATTGGGCGCACTGTTCTGTGAGGCGCTATGATTGGGCGCACTGTTCTGTGAGGGGATACAATTGGGCGCGGTGTTCTGTGAGGTAAGGTGATCAGATTTTCAAAATGAAATCCGGGGAATTTTTTTTGGCAAATGGTAAAAACAAATATTCCTTTAAACGATATATGTAGTGTATGTGGTATGTCATGTATTATATAATCAGTGCCACCGAATGTCAGTGCCACATGAGTGCCTGTCAGTGCCAACACACAAGTGTTTCTCAGTGCCACTGCCTGTCAGTGCCACATGAGTGCCTATCAGTGCCACTGCCTATGAGTGCCACCTATTAATTTCAGTGCCACCACAGGAGTGCCTCTCAGTGCCACCACAGGAGTGCCTCTCAATGCTGCCTACCAATGTCACATGAAAGCCCATGAGTGCCTATCAGTGCCACCACATGAGTGCCTCTTAGTGCCACTGCCTATGAGTGCCACCTATTAGTGTCAGTGCCACCACAGGAGTGCCTCCTACCAATGCCACATGAAAGCCCATGAGTGCCTCTCAGTGCCACCACATGGGTGCCACTGCCTATCAGTGCCTGTGAGTGCCACCTATTAGTATGAGTGCCACTGCCTGTCAGTGACTCAGAGTCAGTGCTACCTGTCTGTGCCACCACACATGTGCTTCTCGGAGCCGCCTATCAGTGCCACTGCCTGTCAGTGCCTCTCATTGCCACATGAAAGCCCATAAGTGCCGCCTGTCAGTGCCACCACATGAGTGCCCATCAGTGCCGCCTGTCAGAGCCACTGCACGAGTGCCTCTCAGTTCCAACACATGAGTGCCTCTCAGTGCCACCACAGGAGTGCCTATCAGTGCCACATGAAAGCCCATCATTGCCGCCTGTGAGTGCCACATGAGTGGCTCTTGGTGCCACTGCCTGTCAGTGCTGCCTATCAGTGCCACATGAGTGCCTCTCGGTGCCACCTATTAGTGTCGCCTATCAGTGCCACATGAGTGCCCATCAGTGCCTCTACATGAGTGCTTCTCATGCCGCCTGTCAGTGCCACCACATGAGTGCCGCCCATCAGTGCCAATGCCTGTGAGTGCTGCCTCTCAGTGCCAACCACCTAGCATTTAGGAAAAAGGTCAAGACTTTTCTCTTTTGATATCAAAGGAGACAGGAACAACAAGCGCCCAGAGGCGATTCAGTTCGCATGTGCCGCGCTATACAAGTTTTCATTCATTCATTCATTCATTCATTAGTGCGGCCTGTCAGTGACACTGCACAAGTGTTTCTCGGAGCTGCCTATCAGTGCCACTGCCTGTCCGTGGCACCACATGAGTGAAATTACTTATGTTAGCTGCTACTAGCATAAAACTTGCCTGCTTGTGGCCATTCACTCTGTAGCTCCAATACTTCTCTTCTGAACTACAATTTCCATAGAGCCTTGCAGGATCGGGGAGGAACGCCGTGCCCTGTCCTCTCCCCTATGCTGCCAGGAGCGCAATTGAAGGAGGGAGCAGAGATAAGAGGAGAGGGGTAGGATTCTGGAGAAAGGGGCGGTCATGTGATGGGATCTTCATTTAAAGGGAGTGGGGGCTACTGCACTACGGTAAAACAACATAGGCAGGGTGGAGCGGCTCCCCCGTCCACCGGGAAACTGCCGCAGCCTGGCTGCCCAGGTACCGACCGGCAAAACAGGGTCGTCTGCTCATCGTACTGTGAGGTGCTATGATTGGGCGCGGTGTTCTGTTAGGGGCAATGATTGGGTGCCATGTTCTGTGAGGGGCTACTATTGGGCGCAGTGTTCTGTGAGGGGCAACGATTGGGCGCGGTGTTCTGTGAGGGGCAACGATTGGGCGCAGTGTTCTGTGAGGGGCAACGATTGGGCGCGGTGTTCTGTGAGGGGCAACGATTGGGTGTGGTGTTCAGTGAGGGGCAACAATTGGATGCAGTGTTCTGTGAGGGGCTATGATTGGATAGCCCACTGCGCCCAATCGTAGCCCCTCGCTGAACACTGCACCCAATCGTAGCCCCTCACAGTACTCTGCACCCAATCGTAGCCCCTCACAGAACACTGCATCCCCACAGAACACTGCATCCAATCGTAGCCCCTCACAGAACTCAACACCCAAGCGTAGCCCCTCACAGAACACTGCATCCAATCGTTGCCCCTCACAGAACACTGCGCCCAATCGTAGCCCCTTACAGAACACTGCGCCCAATCGTAGCCCCTCACAGAACACTGCGCCCAATCGTAGCCCCTCACAGAACACTGCATCCAATCGTTGCCCCTCACAGAACACTGCGCCCAATCGTTGTCCCTCACAGAAAACTGTATCCAATCGATGTCCCTCACAGAACTTTGCACCCAATCGTAGCCCCTCACAGAACTCTGCACCCAATCGTAGCCCCTCACAGAACAGTGCACCCAATCGTAGCCCCTCACAGAACACTGCACCCAATCGTAGCCCCTCACAGAACAGTGCACCCAATCGTAGCCCCTCACAGAACTCTGCACCCAATCATAGCCCCTCACAGAACACTGCATCCAATCGTAGCCCCTCACAGAACACTGCGCCCAATCGTAGCCCCTCACAGAACACTGCGCCCAATCGTAGCCCCTCACAGAACAGTGCACCCAATCGTAGCCCCTCACAGAACTCTGCACCCAATCATAGCCCCTCACAGAACACTGCATCCAATCGTTGCCCCTCACAGAACACTGCGCCCAATCGTTGCCCCTCACAGAACACCGGGCCCAATCGTTGCCCCTTACAGAACACTGCGCCCAATCGTAGCCCCTCACAGAACACTGCATCCAATCGTTGCCCCTCACAGAACACTGGGCCCAATCGTTGCCCCTCAAAGAACACTGCGTCCAATCGTAGCTCCCCCCCTCCTCTCTGTACTGCGAGAACCGCGAAGCAGCAATCACAGAACTCATAAACGGGGCCATGGATTAATCCATGAGAAAAAAACAAGCTAACTTACCGACAAGCTCTCAGACTAGGTTTGCCACCTGTCCAGCATTTACAGACATCCCAACCTGCAAAAACGTATTTCAGGGAGGTGATGCAACCTGTCCCGCCCCCGACACGTTATAATGCCACTCACTTGTGGAGCTGGGGGTGCAGAGGTGAAATATTGAAGGATGAGAGCCATGGATTAAGGGGAGCTGTAGCCAGAGGCTCAGAAGTGAAATGTGGAGAGGCAGATAGATAATCTGTGGATGGGGGTGCAGAGGTAACGTGTTGACAGAGGGTACAAAAGTGAGTTGTGGATGTGGTACGTGCTATACTAGTACCCAGCCGTGGGTCACGGCACGCGCCCGCGGCGCTTTCCCTTGACCCGGTCCGAAGCTCCGGGACTCGCGGACCCGATCGCCGATGGAGTGCGGCTTTGGGTCCCCGGAGCTGAAGAACGGGGAGAGCCGTGTGTAAACACGGCTTCCCCGTCCTTCACTGTGGCGGCAGCATCAATTGCGTCTGTGGCAAACCTAGCCACTTCTAGAACGCTGGACGTTACATGTCAAAAGGTTGTCTGTATTCTGCTGGGTCTTATGTGGGCATAGTAATTGGTATGCTGGCAGCCGTAAGCCACTAGCATTCAAGTACTTAGTTTTATGTTGCCCAATCAGTGTTCGGCAGTTTTAAACCGAACTCCCACAACACATAACCCCAGACCCCAGCTATCAACCGACTTTTCCCTCATGCAGCAATGCCTGATGGGAGAATTATCCAAACTGTTAAGTTCCCCATCTGGTCCTCCCTGTATTACCCCTGTTAAATCTATTTGGCTGTTTGGAAACCCCTTGCATGGGGAATTATATAAATATGGAAGCCTGTGAATAAAAAGTCAGTTGACTCTCAGAGCTGTGTGTCGTCTGGTTACTGAGGGAGATTTGGGACATTGCCTTACTTGTCAATGCTGACTGTGGATTTACCCTGGTTACCAGCGGAGATCGTGGAGTTTAATATTGCTCTCCGCTACATTTGGTGGCAAGCGACGGGATCCAACCTTACAGCCGATAAGCGCAATTCGTGCAATGTGAACTACCCATGTAAATGGAGACGGATTATTCTAGGCTAAAGCGGCAGACATTAAAGGAACTGCTAGAAGCCAGGGGTAAGGTAGCCAGCAACAAATCCAAAGCTGTAATAACTGCCGAGCTGATGGAGGGAGACAGAGCCCGCAGTGCTACACCACCAGCAGCCATGGAAGAAACCCTCTACCAGAGAGAAATGAGGACCAGGCTGGAATTTTTGCCACAGCCTATATCAGATGCCATGCTGCACATGGTAATGGCGAATGTGCAGGAGTACGTGATGGCACACAGTCCGCAGTATACACAATCTCGAGCAGAATCCACTACTGGGTCACTCTACAACCAGGTAAAACCCAAAATTCCCTATCATGCCTTTAAAATGTTTTGCGAGGAGAAGGATGAGATTGATGGGTATTTACAGGATTTTGAGAGACTGTGTGATTTACATGACTTGGAACGGACAGTATGGGTCCCATTGCTAGCAGGCAAGCTGGCAGGTCGGGCAGCAGAAGCATATCGCGCTGTACCCAGTGAGGACAGCAAGGATTATGATAAAGTGAAGCGAGCGATATTAGAGAGATACGCCATTACTCCAGAGGCATACCGGCGCAAGTTTAGAAACCTACGCAAACCAGAGAAGGATTCACATGCTGAATGGGCACACAAGCTGGACCAAGCTTCCCAAGGGTGGATACAAGCCAGCCAAGCCACTACTATGGAGGAATTGAGACAGTTAATGCTGTTGGAGCAATTCTTTAACGGTTTGTCCCCAGAGGCACAAGAATGGGTGCGAGACAGGAAACCTCTCACCCTAAGCGAAGCGGCTCGATTAGCGGATCAGCATTTTGATGCAAGGAGACATCATGGGCCCCTAACCAAGAGTTATCCTCGACCCGCGGGACCACCCAGTACTCTACCACCCCCCGGTCTCACAGCCTCCCCTTTTCGTCAATCCCAAGGGACTTTACCACCACCCTCCAGATATAACGGACGTGCCAACATCCAATGCCACACCTGCAAACAGTGGGGACATATGGCACGCGAGTGCACCCAAAACCGGGGCAGACCCGCCTGGAACCAAGGCCGACCGAACCCGGCACCAAGGGCTGCTGCCCATCATTATCAACGGGAGCCGGCCACTCAAGAGATGTTGAGCATTCCAACGGAAGAACCCCTGGGAATCTTGCATGAGGTGATGACAGTCCGAGCCACGGATAACCGGCAGCATCATCGACAGCCAGTGACCTTGGAGGGGAAAGAAGTCCAGGGACTTCGGGATTCAGGAGCTACTTTAACCTTGATAGCACCCCATTTGGTCCCTGACTCGGCACACACTGGCGGATCAGTGGCAGTACGAGTGGCAGGGGGAGCAGTGTACCGACTACCCATTGCCAAAGTACATTTGGATTGGGGTGTGGGAGGGGGGACGGTAGAAGTGGGCCTCATGCAAAATTTACCAGCAGATGTTATGCTGGGAAATGACTTGGGCCAGATGACCTCTGCTTTTGTACCCCAGGCCCCATACCAGGAAGCCCATCCAGTGACCACACGGCAACAGGCTCGCACCAGGGTTCCACCGACACACTCTGAAGCTCCGGTAAGAGACCATGACCCCCACACGACACGTATGTCCTGGGATACCCCGACTAAGTTTGAGGCCGAGGTGAGGTCAGACCCCACGCTACAGGTATACAGGGACAGGGTACACGCTGACCAGGCTGGGCTAGAGGGGGAGCGGTACACCTGGGAGAAAGGGCTACTTTACCGCATTGCTGAAAGAGGAGTGGGAGGGTCGGCCACAGTAATGACTAAACAGTTAGTGGTTCCCCAGAAGTATAGGCAAGAACTGCTTCGGATTGCCCACGACATTCCCCTGTCTGGGCATCTGGGGATGACACGTACCCGATACAGGTTGACCCACGCTTTCTTCTGGCCAGGGATCTCCAAGGATGTGAGGCAATACTGCACCTCCTGTGACATTTGCCAGCGAGTAGGCAAGCGAGGTGACCGCCACAAAGCCAAGTTATGTCCTCTTCCCATTATTGAAGAACCCTTCAGTAGGGTGGCCGTAGATATAGTGGGGCCCTTACCAAAACCCAGTCCCTCCGGGAAAATATATATTTTAACTGTAGTGGACTATGCCACCCGGTACCCCGAGGCTATAGCCCTCACCAACATTCATGCCGAAACTGTGGCAGAGGCCTTAATGAAAATATTTTCCAGGGTGGGGTTTCCCCAAGAAATCATATCCGATAGAGGCACCCAGTTCACCGCCGAGGTAACCCAACAACTATGGAAGATATGTGGCATTAAGCCAATAGTAAATTCGGCGTACCACCCCCAGTCCAATGGTCTATGCGAAAGGTTTAATGGTACGCTGAAGCAGATGCTCCGTACATTTGGAGAGGCTCATAAAGACTGGGAGCGCTTTCTACCCCATCTGCTCTTCGCTTATAGAGAGGTACCCCAAGAGTCAACAGGGTTTTCCCCTTTTGAATTACTGTTTGGGAGAAGGGTGCGAGGGCCACTAGACCTAATTAGAGAGCATTGGGAGGGGGAGAGTAGCCCAGACGGAACCCCTATTGTATCCTACGTACTGGAGTTCAGGGACCGTCTGGAGGCGCTAACCCAGGCTGTGCGCACCAACCTCCGGGCGGCCCAACAACGTCAGCGCCGCTGGTACGATAGGGGAGCCAGAGACCGCAGCTTTCAGGTGGGACAAAAGGTTTTGATTTTAAAACCGGTCCGCACAGACAAGCTGCAGGCCATCTGGCAAGGCCCATACCAGGTGGTGGAACAGAGATGTGACACCACCTATGTGATTGGCCCCTGCTCAGGGGTAGGGGAGAGACGCATGTTCCACGTGAATATGCTCAAACCATACCATGAGAGGATAGAGGATGTGGCCGCCATATGCGCTTCCGCCTCGGAGGATCAGGAGAATCTGCCACTACCTGACCTCTTAGAACAGGAGGGACAGACGGAGCCCTCCAAGGGGGTTCAGCTGGGGGAGCGGCTAAGCCCTCAGGAGCGTGCCCAGGTACAAGAGCTGATTGTAGCTAAAGGGGCTACCTTCTCCAATTTACCTGGGTACACTCCGCTGGCCACTCACCGAGTCGAGACCCCGGGACAGCTACCTATGCGGCAAACCCCATATCGTGTCCCTGAAGCAGTCAGGACGCATATGAAGACTGAGATTGACGAGATGTTGCAGCTGGGGGTTATCGAACCTTCCGATAGCCCCTGGGCATCGCCAGTAGTGCTGGTACCAAAGAAGGATGGCACGACACGTTTCTGTGTCGACTACCGGAGGCTAAATGACAAAACGGTGTCTGATGCCTATCCGATGCCCCGGATAGACGAGCTGCTGGATAAGATGGCACGGGGCCGGTATCTCACTACCATAGACTTATGTAAGGGATACTGGCAGATTCCACTGGCCGAGGAGGCCATCCCCAAGTCGGCGTTTGTCACCCCGTTTGGCCTGTATCAATTTCGGGTCATGCCATTCGGGATGAAGAACGCTCCGGCAACTTTTCAGCGGATGGTCGATCGGTTATTGGACGGATTCCAGGAATACGCATGTGCCTATTTAGACGACATCGCCATATTTAGCCAGACCTGGGCAGAGCACCTACAACACATAGGGGCCATTCTAGATCGTATTGGAGAGGCAGGGTTAACACTGAAACCCAGCAAGTGTCATATAGGGATGGCCGAAGTGCAGTACTTGGGCCACCGGGTGGGGAGCGGGCGACAGAGACCCGAACCAGCTAAAGTTGAAGCCATAGCTGAATGGCCCACCCCCAGGACGAAAACCCAAGTGCTAGCGTTTCTAGGTACTGCGGGGTACTATAGAAAATTCGTACCCAATTATAGTGCCCTGGCCAAACCCTTGACTGACTTGACACGCAAGAACCTGCCCCGACAGGTTGTTTGGGCCCCAGAGTGTGATCAGGCATTCCAACAACTAAAGACTGCTCTAACTAATGCCCCTGTACTTGCTGCTCCTGATCCAACTAAAAGATTCCTTGTCCATACGGACGCTTCAATGTTTGGATTGGGAGCAGTGCTGAGCCAAGTGGGAGCCGATGGCGGAGAACACCCCGTAGCTTACCTGAGCCGAAAGTTATTGCCACGAGAAGTAAGCTACGCCGCCATTGAGAAGGAATGCCTGGCCGTGGTGTGGGCCCTCAAAAAGTTGCAGCCGTATTTGTATGGACAACCTTTTTCGCTACTCACAGATCACAACCCATTGGTGTGGCTAAACCGTGTGGCGGGAGACAATGCCCGGCTGCTGCGCTGGAGTTTGGCGCTGCAGCCGTTTGACTTTACAATCCACTACCGACCAGGGAAGCAAAACGGTAACGCCGACGGGTTATCTAGACAAACTGAACTTGAAAAGTGATCTGTGAAATTACACCCCCGGACATCCCCAAGCCGATCCGTTGGGATCAGACTGTGTATGCCGGCTTGGTTCTGGGGAGCATTGTGGCAAACCTAGCCACTTCTAGAACGCTGGACGTTACATGTCAAAAGGTTGTCTGTATTCTGCTGGGTCTTATGTGGGCATAGTAATTGGTATGCTGGCAGCCGTAAGCCACTAGCATTCAAGTACTTAGTTTTATGTTGCCCAATCAGTGTTCGGCAGTTTTTAAACCGAACTCCCACAACACATAACCCCAGACCCCAGCTATCAACCGACTTTTCCCTCATGCAGCAATGCCTGATGGGAGAATTATCCAAACTGTTAAGTTCCCCATCTGGTCCTCCCTGTATTACCCCTGTTAAATCTATTTGGCTGTTTGGAAACCCCTTGCATGGGGAATTATATAAATATGGAAGCCTGTGAATAAAAAGTCAGTTGACTCTCAGAGCTGTGTGTCGTCTGGTTACTGAGGGAGATTTGGGACATTGCCTTACTTGTCAATGCTGACTGTGGATTTACCCTGGTTACCAGCGGAGATCGTGGAGTTTAATATTGCTCTCCGCTACAGCGTCATCCCTTTTACAGGGGGGACACGATCGATGATGTCACACCTACAGCCACACCCCGCTACAGTTGTAAACACACATTAGGGAACACATAACCCCTTCAGCACCCCCTTGTGGTTAACTCCCAAACTGAAACTGTCATTTTCACACCAAACAATTCAATTTAAAGCGGAGCTCCACCCATATAAACAACATTTTGCCATGTTGTTTAAAAATAAATAAATAAAAAAACCTGAAAAAAAAAAAAAAATACTCACCCGAGATAGCTGTTGCTATGCGGAAGTCCGTAATCTGCCTCTTCCACTCCGCGGTTTGATTTCTTCTTCTCCTTCTCCTTGTGAATGGGCGCGCTGCTTTCTGGGAACTGTGTGTGTTCTCAGAGAGCAGCGCGCCCATTCACAAGCCAGCGTGAGACTCGCGCAGGCACAGTAGGAAACGGGCAGTGAAGCCGTACGGCTTCACTGCCTGTTTCCCATAGTGTGAATGGCGGCGCGGGACTCGGAGCGATCGCGGGACCGGCATCGGGGGGGCCATCAGCGCGGGCGCCTAGGACAGGTAAGTGTCCTTATTTAAAGTCAGCAGCTACACTGTTAGTAGCTGCTGACTTTAAAAAAAAAAATTTTCGCGGCTGGAGCTCCGCTTTAAATGCATTTTTTGCTGTGAAAATGACAATGGTCCCAAAAATGTGTCAAAATTGTCCGAAGTGTCCGCCATAATGTCGCAGTCACGAAAAAAATCTCTGATCGCTGCCATTAGTAGTAACAATTTTTTTTTTTTTATAAAAATGCAATAAAACTATCCCCTATTTTGTAAACGCTATAAATTTTGCGCAAACCAACCGATAAACGATTATTGCGATTTTTTTTTTTTTACCAAAAATATGTAGAGGAATACGTATCGGCCTAAATTGAGGGAATTTTTTTTTTTTATATATATTTTTGGGGGATATTTATTATAGCAAAAAGTAAAAAATATTGTTTGTTCTTCAAAATTGTCGCTTTGCTTTTGTTTATAGCGCAAAAAATAAAAACCACAGAGGTGATCAAATACCACCAAAAGAAAGCTCTATTTGTGAAGAAAAAAGGACACCAATTTTGTTTGGGAGGCATGTCGCACGACCACGCAATTGTCAGTTAAAGCGACGCAGTGCCGAATCGCAAAAAGGGGCAAGGTCCTTTAGCTGCATTTTGGTCCGGGTTTTAAGTGGTTAAATAAAAGAGGAAGCAATTCAAATGTAAATATACCATTTTTTTTTGTGTTTTTTTAGGAAAGTATAATTATGGATCTATACACATTTTTTCCTTTTCCAACTATATATACTCTGAATAAACCAAGAGTCCTTTGGTAAAATCAATTGGCCAGAAGTGAAGATCTAGTGATCCTCTCGCCCATTCGCTAACACACTTTTGACCAAGAGATTCCAAGCCTGCCCACCACGGCAAGGTAGACTCTTCTAGGGCAGGACCTACACTAACTACACTAAGCTACCCTACTGAATGCTAATCATCCTTTTTCTAATGTTGGCTGTATGTTTGTAGTAGGCCTCATCCTATAATCTGTGTGTGCGATCTACTCTCTCCTAATTTGGTTGTGTGTGTGTACATCTCTCTAAAGCATGGAGCGGTCAGTTTATGTACATATGGATGTCCTCTGTTAGTGTAGGTCAGTGCATGCCAGTCCAGTGTGTGTCAGTTTACATATGACACCAGACCGACGCTTGCGTTCGCCTTTGCTTGTAAAAATTGTAAAAAAATAAATAAAAGGAAAGGAACAGTTTAAAAATAATAGAAAAAAGCAAAATAAAGAATAATAATAAAAAAAATACTTCTGTCCCCTCAACAGAGGTGTTTTTTTTTATTATTATTTATTTTGCTTTTTTATATTATTTTTAAACTGTTCCTTTCCTTTTTATTTTTTTATCATTTTTATTGTTATCTCAGGGAATGTAAATATCCCCTATGATAGCAATAGGTAGTGACAGGTACTCTTTCTTTGAAAAATTTGACTCTTGATCTCTCCTCTGCCTTCAGCATCTGACCACACCAAGATCGGTGTGATAAAATGCTTTTCCAATTTTCCAATGGCACCATTTTATATCCTGTATATATCCTGTGCAGGCGTCAGTATCTCTCCCTTCATAATACAGGGGTGAGTGTCACCCCTTCATAATACAGGGGTGAGTGTCACCCCATTCATAATACAGGGGTCAGTGTCATCCACTTCATAATACAGGGGTCAGTGTCACCCCATTCATAATACAGGGGTGAGTGTCACCCCCTTCATAATACAGGGGTGAGTGTCATCCCCTTCATAATACAGGGGTGAGTGTCACCTCATTCATAATACGGGGGTCCGTGTCTCCCCATTCATAATACGGGGGTCAGTGTCTCCCCCCTTCATAATACAGGGGTCAGTGTCACCCCCTTCATAATACAGGGGTCCGTGTCACCCCTTCATAATACAGGGGTCAGTGTCGCCCCTTCATAATACAGGGGTCAGTTTCACCCCCTTCATAATACAGGGGTCAGTTTCACCCCCTTCATAATACAGGGGTCAGTGTCACCCCCTTCATAATACAGGGGTCAGTGTCACCCCCTTCATAATACAGGGGTCAGTGTCTCCCCCTTCATATAACATGCTGAGTGTGCAGGTATGCACTAGTGTTTATAATCAGGGGCCTACCTGTAGTATAAGGCTCCACCTGGGAGACAGGTGGTCCCCTGCCCTAGAGACACAGAAACAGGACATCCTTCTGTAATCGCTGCTAGATCCCCTCCACCTCCCCCCTCCCCCCAAAAAAATTCAGCACTGATCATTAATCAGCATGCTTATCCCCAAGCATACACTCCCTTTGCAAGCCAACATTCTCCCCAAAACAAACTCCACTCTTTTACATACAACCCCCCCTTTTTTGATATTCCCCCTACTAGCACAAATATTTACCCCTCAAATTCCCCCTCTAAGCATAAATCCTTCCCCCCTCCAAGCACTAATTCCCCCAATCATTACTACTAGCACAAATTCCCCTTTCTAACACAAACCCCCCTCCCCAAAAAAAGAAAACATGCTTATTCCCTCTGCAAGACAAAATTCTTCTCAAACAAAAACCCCCCTCCTTCAAGTACACCCCCCCCTGCTGAAATCCCCCCTACTAGCACAAATCTTTGCCCCCACCATCCCCCTACTAGCACAAATCTTATACCCCTCAAATTTCCCCACTAAGCATAAATCCCCCCTCCAAATCCACTAATTCCCCCGATCATCACTACTAGCACACATTTCCCTTTCTAACACAAATCCCCTCCTAGCACCCCCCCCCCAATGTTGCCTCTCCCCCCACCCTTTCTAACCGCCCTCCTAGCACTACCTCTCTTCTCCCTACCCCTCCTAGCACTGCCCCTCTTCTTCCTCCTCCTCCTAGCACTGCCCCTCTTCTTCCTCCTCCTCCTAGCACTGCCCCTCTTCTCTCTCCTCCTCCTAGCAATACTCATCTTTTTGCTCCCCCTCCTATCACTAATCCTCTTCTCCTTCCCCCTCCAATCATCAATCCTCTTCTCCCTCCCCCTCTTAGCACTACTTCCTAGTACTTATCCTCTCCTCCCCCTCCCTCCTAGCAGTACTCCTCTTCTCCCTCCCCCTCCTAACACTACTCCTCTTCTCCCTCCCCCTATTAGCACTACTCCTCTTCTCCCTCCCCCTCCTATCATTAATCCTCTTCTCCCTCCCCCTCCTAGCACTACTCCTCTTCTTCCTCCCAAATGAACAGGAGCCTCTGTCTTCCAATCATTCATCTGCAAGGCATCTGAGGCTTCAGTGAAACAATCTGTGTCATCAATTATTTTCTGTCCTTTCCAACCCCCTCCTAGCACTACCCCTCTTCTCCCTACCCCTCATAGCATTGCCCCTCTTCTTCCTCCCCCCTCCTAGCAATACTCCTCTTTTCGCTCCCCCTCCTATCATCAATCCTCTTCTCCCTCCCCCTCCTAGCACTACTTCCTAGTACTTATCCTCTCCTCCCCCTCCCTCCTAGCAGTACTCCTCTTCTCCCTCCCCCTCCTAACACTACTCCTCTTCTCCCTCCCCCTATTAGCACTACTCCTCTTCTCCCTCCCCCTCCTATCATTAATCCTCTTCTCCCTCCCCCTCCTAGCACTACTCCTCTTCTTCCTCCCAAATGAACAGGAGCCTCTGTCTTCCAATCATTCATCTGCAAGGCATCTGAGGCTTCAGTGAAACAATCTGTGTCATCAATTATTTTCTGTCCTTTCCAACCCCCCTCCTAGCACTACCCCTCTTCTCCCTACCCCTCATAGCATTGCCCCTCTTCTTCCTCCCCCCTCCTAGCAATACTCCTCTTTTCGCTCCCCCTCCTATCATCAATCCTCTTCTCCCTCCCCCTCCTAGCACTACTTCCTAGTACTTATCCTCTCCTCCCCCTCCCTCCTAGCAGTACTCCTCTTCTCCCTCCCGCACCTAGCACTCCTCCTCCTAGCACTACTCCTCTTCTTCCTCCTAAATGAACAGGAGCCTCTTTTTTCTGATCATTCATCTGCAGTGCATCTGAGGCGTCAGAGAAAGAATCTGTGTCATCAATTATTTTCTCTCCATGGAGCTTTTTTCATGCTGCTGAATCCGTCCCGAACATATCTAATTGGCTTGTATATCTTTGGGAATTCCGTAATAACTCCATTCTGTAGACATTTTTCTAGGTGCAACCTCATGTGTTCTCGCCGGTATTGGCAGGTGGGATTGCCATTTGGTGTGAGAAGTTCGTAGGCATTTGCTATTGCATATGCAACACAGTTTCTATCCCGCAAATTTTGTGTTTGCACATTTATAATCTTTATGTTGCGGATTAGATCTTTCACTACTGCCTGATAACTTTCTGTGAGTTGCCTCCAGATATTAGCGCTGAACTGTGGTTGCCTCCATCGTAGGGGGTCAGCGACCATCACTTTGCCTCCTAAATAGCAGGATACAAGGGCATGATTACCCTGTAGGCATGCATGAACCTGAACAGTTGGTCCTGACACTGGAGTTATTGTGTTGCATACAAACCTTACAGATGGGGCACCAGGCACCGACTCAAATTGATTTTGTAATATGGTAGTTGCTACCATACATACTTTTAATGGTAAACCGTAAGGTGAATAAAATACATATCTGTAATATAAGTTTAAACCGAGGTGAGGAATCCAATCATTAGACAGCCAGGAGGGTTGGACAAATGTTTTTGTTGGGATGTCACATATGTCGGCATCATTCTTCCTCTTTGTAGCTCTTCTTAGGGGTAAGGCTTCCTGATCTTTCCTGATCACAAGAAGCTTGGCTTCCGAGGGTCTTGGAGTATGGAGAACTCTGGTTCGCATCTCTGTATGGATTCTGGTTTGTGTGTCAGATTTTTCTGTTACTGGTTGAGGAAGACAATCTTTGGACAGCTGGGAGTCAATGGCAAGTTTTTTTGCTAAGATGTCACATTCATCAACATCATTCTTCCTCTTTGTAGGTCTTCTTCGAGGTACGACTTCCTGCTCTTTGCAGATCACAGGAGGCCTGGCTACCGAGGCTCCTGGAGTACGGGGACGTCTTTTTGGCACCTTCCTATTGGTTCTGGTTTTTGTTTCAGGTTTTGTTGCTACTGGTTGAGGAAGCCAATCTTGGACCAGCTGGGAGTCGATGGCAAGTGTTTTTACTAAGATGTCACATTCATCACCATCATTCTTCCTCTTAGCAGCACTTATGGTCACAGGAGGCCTGGAGTCCGAGGCTCCTGGAGTACGGGGACGTCTTTTTGGCACCTTCTTTTTGGTTCTGGTTTTTGCCTCAGGTTTTGTTGCTACTGGTTGAGGAAGCCAATCTTGGTCCAGCTGGGGGTCGATGGCAAGTGTTTTTGCCAAGATTACACATTCATCACTATCATTCTTCCTCTTTGTAGGTCTTCTTCGAGGTACGACTTCTTGCTCTTTGCAGATCACAGAAGGCCTGGCTTCCAAGGCTCCTGGAGTGCGGGGACGTCTTTTTGGCACCTTCCTATTGGTTCTGGTTTTTGTCTCAGATTTTGTTGCTACTGGTTGAGGAAGCCAATCTTGGACCAGCTGGGAGTCGATGGCAAGTGTTTTTACTAAGATGTCACATTCATCACCATCATTCTTCCTCTTAGCAGCACTTCTGGTCACAGGAGGCCTGGATTCTGAGGCTCCTGGAGTACGGAGACGTCTTTTTGGCACCTTTCTATTGGTTCTGGTTTTTGTCTTAGGTTTTATTGCTACTGGTTGAGGAAGCCAATCTTGGACCAGCTGGGAGTCGATGGCAAGTGTTTTTGCCAAGATTACACATTCATCACTATCATTCTTCCTCTTTGTAGGTCTTCTTCGAGGTACGACTTCTTGCTCTTTGCAGATCACAGAAGGCCTGGCTTCCAAGGCTCCTGGAGTGCGGGGACGTCTTTTTGGCACCTTCCTATTGGTTCTGGTTTTTGTCTCAGATTTTGTTGCTACTGGTTGAGGAAGCCAATCTTGGACCAGCTGGGAGTCGATGGCAAGTGTTTTTACTAAGGATGTCACATTCATCACCATCATTCTTCCTCTTAGCAGCACTTCTGGTCACAGGAGGCCTGGATTCTGAGGCTCCTGGAGTACGGAGACGTCTTTTTTGGCACCTTTCTTTGGTTCTGGTTTTTGTCTTAGGTTTTAGATTACACATTCCATCGATTACACATCATTCATTCTTCTCTTTGTAGGTCTTCTTCGAGGTACGACTTCTTGCTCTTTGCAGATCACAGAAGGCCTGGCTTCCAAGGCTCCTGGAGTACGGGGATGTCTTTTTGGCACCTTCCTATTGGTTCTGGTTTGTGTCTCAGGTTTTGCTGCTACTGGTTGAGAAAACCAATCTTGGGACAGTTGGGAGTCGATGGCGGATGTTTTTGCTGAGATGTCACATTCCACTTCATCATTCTTCCTCTTTGCAGCTCTTATTCGAGAGCTTCTCCTGATCACAGAGGGATTGGCTTCCAAGGCTCCTGGAGTACGCAACACTCTTGTTGGCACTTCAGTATGGATTCCAGTTTGTATCTCAGGATGATCTACCTGATAAAGTTTTGGGTAAGAATCGGGTTCTACGCCTTCTTGAGTTCTGGATTTTCCAGTCCTAATCTGGGGTAAATTCCCAGGACCAAAATGGTCCTGCTGCCTTCGCCGTTGGCGCAGGGCTCTCATTTTCAAATGATTGATGGTTGTCTTTGTAAATTAATTAACTAAGAATATAAAAAAAAAAAACACTTACAAACAACAAGATAAATATACGCGCTAAGATAGTCGGTGGAAACAAAAAACACACAGCTAATCCTAACAAATAATCACCAAAACCTGTGCTTTATAGAAAACACACAGCTAATCCTAACAAATACTCTAAAAAAAATCAGCACTTTATATTAAACGCACAGCTAATCCTAATAAATAATCGCCAAATCAACAGAATGCACAATGCACTTCCTTCCACTTGAACTCTGCAGGAGTAACTGACGTCTGTGTTGTGAGCACAACTGTTTTATTCAGACATGTTCTATTTTTAGAATGTGCTGCCCACTCACTACTGTGACATCATCAACTGCTAATCCTGTTGCCATAGTGACAGCCATGTCACAACTGTAAACAAAGATTCTTCTTTTTTTTTTGCAGAGTTCAAAACATAAAACTTTATTCGTCTTTTACAATAAAGTGTTTGTTTCTAAAAAAAAAAAAAACAATTATAAAATCTAGCAGCTTACCTGTCCTTACATGTGGTGGACACAATTCTTTTTTTTTTTTTTCCCCCCTTTATTTTTATCTGCTGATCTGTTCAGAAAGTCTGTTTCTAATCTATAACTGCCAGCAAGAGCAGCAGTTCAGTTGGAAAAAAAAGGAGATCCTCTCAAAGGGGGATGGGTGTGTGTGGGGGGGGGGGGGGACACATTGATCAGCTTTTTTTTTTATTTATGTAACACATTTTATTTAAATCGTGAAAAAAAAACTGTTGCTGTAACTGTCTAAAATGTGTTATCTCGAGTTCAGCTTTAATATATCAGTCACTGATATAAAAATCCATCCTAAATCTACCTGTTTATATAACACCCCCCTCTTCACAGGCTGATAATGGTGATGCCCAGGGGTGGACATTTTTGCTCCCCCAATGGAAGGAGTGAGTGTAGCCAATCTGAGACAGGAAGTGTGTTACTGGCAGGATAGTCAGATGGAAATTGGAAATAAAGGTGAGTAAAGCCAGAAAGATGAATGCAGTAATCTGCAATGTGTGAAATGTGCATTTTAGGGTTCAGATACACTATAAAGATATTTATAAAATGATTTAGGTTTTCGGAGGAATCGTATTGTTTAGTTATAGCTGACACGGCTACAAAACAAAATTAAATGATATTAATAAATCAAATAAAAAATCACCCCTTCCCACACACCCCAATGCAAACATGAGTGTAGGGCGTGCAATGACATGTAAACATAAAGTGGGCCACACAAGTAGACTATCGCCATAGCGATCACAGTAAGTCTCCACTAGGGTGACCACGTGTGCCCCGGATTGCCCGGAACAGTCCTGCATTTTGCAGGTCTGTCCTGGGCACATTCATTCCAGGACAATACAGTATCCTGGAATGAAACTGATAAACAGTGTCTCCCCCTTCATATTACTGGGGTCAGTGTCTCCCCCTTCATAATACAGTGGTCACCCCTTCATAATACAGTGTCTCATAATACAGGGGTCCTTCATTACAGGGGTTGTCTCCCCCTTCACTGGTCTCCCTCTTCATAATACAGGTCAGTGTCTCCCCCTTCATAATACAGGGGTCAGTGTCACCCCTTCATAATACAGGCGTAGGTCACCCCTTCATAATACAGGTCAGTGTCACCCCTTCATAATACAGGGGTCAGTGTCTCCCCCTTCATAATACAGGGGTCAGTGTCTCCCCATTCATAATACAGGGGTCAGTGTCACCCCTTCATAATACAGGGGTCAGTGTCACCCCCTTCATAATACAGGGGTCAGTGTCACCCCTTCATAATACAGGGGTCAGTGTCACCCCTTCATAATACAGGGGTCAGTGGCGCCCCCTTCATAATACAGGGGTCAGTGTCACCCCTTCATAATACAGGGGTCAGTGTCACCCCTTCATAATACAGGGGTCAGTGTCACCCCTTCATAATACAGGGGTCAGTGTCACCCCCTTCATAATACAGGGGTCAGTGTCACCCCTTCATAATACAGGGGTCAGTGTCACCCCCTTCATAATACAGGGGTCAGTGTCACCCCCTTCATAATACAGGGGTCAGTGTCACCCCTTCATAATACAGGGGTCAGTGTCTCCCCCTTCATAATACTGGGGACAGTGACACCCCCTTCATAATACAGGGGTCAGTGTCACCCCCCTCATAATACAGGGGTCAGTGTCACCCCCCTCATAATACAGGGGTCAGTGTCACCCCTTCATAATACAGGGGTCAGTGTCACCCCTTCATAATACAGGGGTCAGTGTCTCCCCCTTCATAATACAGGGGTCAGTGTCTCCCCATTCATAATACAGGGTCGGTGTCTCCCCATTCATAATACAGGGGTCAGTGTCTCCCCCTTCATAATACTGGGGTCAGTGTCTCCCCCTTCATAATACAGGGGTCAGTGTCTCCCCCTTCATAATACAGGGGTCAGTGTCATTCCCTTCATAATACAGGGGTCAGTGCCACCCCCTTCATTATACAGGGGTCAGTGTCACCCACTTCATTATACTGGGGTCAGTGTCTCCCCCTCTGTACCCCTTCATAATACAGGGGTCAGTGTCACCCCCTTCATAATACAGGGGTCAGTGTCACCCCCTTCATAATACAGGGGTCAGTGTCTCCCCCTTCATAATACTGGGGTCAGTGTCACCCCTTTATAATACAGGCGTCAGTGTCTCCCCATTCATAATACTGGGGTCAGTGTCTCCCCCTTCATAATACTGGGGACAGTGACACCCCCTTCATAATACAGGGGTCAGTGTCACCCCCTTCATAATACAGGGGTCAGTGTCACCCCTTTATAATAGAGGGGTCAGTGTCACCCCCTTTATAATACAGGGGTCAGTGTCACCCCTTCATAATACAGGGGTCAGTGTCACCCCTTCATATACAGGGGTCAGTGTTGGAAATCCCCCTTCATAATACAGGGGTCAGTGTCTCCCCCTTCATAATACAGGGGTAGTGTCACCCATTCATAATATCAGTGTCTCCTCCAAAAAATTCATAATACAGGGGTCAGTGTCTCCCCCTCTATAATACAGGGGTCAGTGTCACCCCATTCATAATACAGGGGTGAAGATTGTACAGTGTTATATATATATCCTTCATAATACAGGGGTCAGTGTCACCCCTTCAAATACAGGGGTCAATAATTTTTTTTTATGTCACCCCTTCAAAAAAAAAATACAGGCATATATTGATTGATTTGCATCTACAAAGCATGATATATGTTTATTTATTTTTATTTATTTTTTACTAGTAATGGTGGTGATCAGCGACTTATAGCAGGACTGCGATTTTGTGGCAGACAAATCGGACATCTAACTGACACCTTTTTTGGGAACCAGTGACTATAATACAGTGATCAGTGCTAAAAATATGCACTGTCACTGTACTTATGACACTGGTTGGGATCAAAGGGTTAAATGTGTACCTAGCTAATGTTACAGTGTAGTGGGGGAAGTGCTTTTACTACAGGAAGACATAGATCGCTGTTTCTGCTTTACAGAAACACAAGATCCATGTCTTCTGTACTCACAGAATGACAGTATTTCTTGTTTACATAGGAAGAATAGCATTCTGTCAGTGTAACAAACTATCTGTGGGTCCTGGCGGACATGGGGGTTCGCTGATTAACTCCCGCTGTGTAAAATTACAGCGGAAGCGAGCTGCCAGCGGTACGCACTCATGCCCAAAACCCAGAAGTGCAGAATCGCGTATATATATATATATATATGTGTATGTATATATATATATATATATATATACACATATGATTCTGCACAGCGCAGCCGCCTTGTAGCAATAAATCTGCTATGGGCGGTCAACAAGCATTTAAAAGATAACTGAATCTGGCCATATTGGCACCAACACAATTCATATTGTAACTTTAGTAACTTTAGAGAAGGCATGAAAGACTTTACCCCCCATACTAGCATCAGGGGAGGCCCGTAGAAGCCCCAAAGCTGACCTCAAAGGGGTGAGGACCTTTACAAAGGGCTGCACTTCACACGGAAGCACAAAGTGGCCCTCTATGGACTCCCCTAGCCTGGGCATCACAGCCCCAATGGGAACCTTACTCCAAATCCGCGTCCAGGGCCTAGGACCTTACCTCCAAAGCCACCATAACAGAGTCAAGGACCTTGCATCCAAAGAGAATCATGTGGTTCGGTTGAAGGCCAGCTAACCAGGACCTTGTAAAATATCACAATATGCAATCCGGTGTAGAGTACCGCCCCCCAAAAATGAAGTGTACAAGCAAGAGGTCACCATAACAGTAGCCTCGGATCGTACATTATTAGAACCATGATGAGCACACCCTAAGCCGAAGTGTTTCCATGCGGCCATCAAATGAGAGGCCTTAAGGAAGAAAAGAGAGCCTTTCGGCTTCAGGGCTCCCTGGTCAAGGCAGGAGACCTAACTTTCTGAATGGGGGGTGAGAGGGGGGGAGGAACAGGAGGTGGTGGGGATCTCTTCTAAGGTTGGAGGTGGGATGCATAAAACAAGTCCCCCACCGGCGGAGGCGCGTCATATGGATTCAGCCGGGTATCTCCAGAGAAGGTCCGCCCCCCAGACAAAAATCACCCAGAAAGGAGCTCCTGAGGTTGCAGTGAAAGCCCTTTTAATATTAGGCCCTGGTGGGCGTCGCCGGGCGACCCTGTCCTTAAGTTTGTCCTAAGTGGAGTAATGCCAAAAATCCAAACACTCCAGGTAAAGGAGAATTTAGCATACCTGTCCAGGGACTTGGCCTGCATTTCCTCCATAAGCACGACGCACTTTGCTATTGAAAAGGGGGGGGGCATTTCACTTATCCACTCGGTGCTCTCAATCAAGGGGGGGTAGGACAACTTCCAATGTCATAGAAACAACTGCCGAAATTTTTGCCCGCACTCAAACAGAATTTTAGGAGGGAATTCTTCTGGGTTTTTTAAATTTAGTGGCACCGGAGGATAGAGAGAAGGGCTACAAAAAAAAAAAACGGGGAGGGGGTATTAGCAGGTTATTTCACCATAAAGATCCACTTTATAAATTAAGAAAATTTGGGATTCCAGAACGGGCGTATGGTCGCAGTCCCACCAAATGTGACTGTATGTACTTTAACCACTTGACTGCGTGGCACACATCCAGCAGGAGTCCCTGAACATGACCAATGAGGGTGCGTCGGGACGCGGTACCACCGCATAAAACTTTGTAATTCTTTTCCTTTTTTTCACACATAGCTCGATATCACTTCTGGAGTTTTTTATTTATTTGCGTAAAAAAATAGAAGGCCTTAAAAAAAAAAAAACTCTGCCTCATATATCCCTTTTTTAGCCCTAGCAGGTCCTCTGACCAAGCCGCAGGTATTTTCGCATTTAGGGGGGTGCTAAAAAAACTGTGTATGACCAAAACAGGACCATTTTGTAGATCAAGGAGAGCGTGTGAAAGGAGCGCCGAGTTGATCGAACCCCATGTCAGTGGTCTTTTACACAGTGGACCCAAACCTGTATAGACCCGTGTAATGTCTTGCAGTAGGTCGCCAAGTGGCGGTATGTGAACACCCAGCCAAGTCACTTTCGAGGAAACCGAGGTCGGTGTCACCACAAGAGAACCCGTTGGGGTGAACGAAGTTCATTGAGCTGTGGGCCAGTCCTGTCTAAGGAATACTGTCTAAGAAACCGGCCAAGGAGTGCAGGGGTATTGATATGCTGGGTTGTCAAAGAGAGAGGTCATTGGGGGCTCGGGTCCGTAGAGAGGGCATACGCCTCTCTCCTACGGTACCATATCGCCAGAGCATTCTAGTTGAGGGGGGATAACCCCACCAAGGTTCTTGTGCTTAAAACAAACAAGGCATGGCCCCAAAGTAGGGCCCTTTTTTTTCATAATGAGGTCCACCGAGTTGACATGTACTGCTCCACACATACCCTTCATGCCACTTTGTCAGGGGTGGGGAAACCTCGCTATTAAAAATCCAGGATCCGGGAGAGTACCGCTGACGCGTGATATTGTTCGAGTACTGGGGTATTGGGGTAGGTCCGCTCCCCCACTCAAAGGGGTAGCTTGTGGTTTCAGTCTAGGTCGGCTACGTCTCCACACATATTGAATGGCCATGGGCGCACCGTGCAAAAAAAGGTTGAGGGGAGGGAAATCGGGAGTGCTTGAAAGAGATATTGGGGTAAAAGCTTGGGGTATTGTGGTATCCATTTTAAGTGTTCATGCGACCGAACCACGACACCGGTACTGGGGTATTGTGAGGGGGTGCCTGAGCTTGGGAGCGGGCTGTAGTTCAGGGGTATGTGTTGACAGGTACTGGGGACAGCAGTCCCAAGGGGGTATTGGGGTATTGTTGGGTACTGGGGTATTGTGGGTAGGCCAGGGAGTACTGGGGTATTGTGGGGTATGTTGGGCTTCGGTATTGTGGATAGGTTCAGTTTATAGTTGCTCAGGGCTAAAATGGGGGAATACTAGTGTGGGGTATTGTTGGGTACTGGGGTATATAGCAGTGGTATTGTTGCAGGGTACTAGGGGAGTTTACAGTGGAGGAGGGGGTTTGGATCCCATGTGGGGTACTCGGGTTTGCCCTGATAGCCTGCTGCTGACACCCCGCCCCCCCCCTCTGCTCGACTACGAGGGCAAAAAGGAGGGGGGAAAGGGGGCACCCCTGTCTGGTGCCATTCTTAATGGGTAATGTACCAGATTGAATTCCGTTGACCAGGACGGTGGCTATAGGGACAGAGTACAGTGGTAACACGGCAAGCTGGGATCTTAGGGCCCAGGCCTATTTGGATCCGTGAGGGTGGATTGTAGAACCCGGCCAGCTGCTGACACCTATCGAATGCCTCCCCCCCCCCTCTCTGCATCACAGGAAAGAAGGCAGGGAGGAACCCGGGCGTTGGCAACTCCACCGCGTATGCTAAATGTATGGTTTTGGTGGTGTTGTCCCTGGCTTCACGTCCAGGGACACGTGGTAAACCTACCTGGTCTCCATGAATAACCGTGATCCGGTAGGGAGGGAGAGAAAGACGGTCTGCCAGTATTTTCGCGAAAAGTTTCAGGTCGGTGTTCAAAAGTGATATGGGCCTATAATTGGAGCAATGAGAGGGGTCTTTACCGGGTTTAGGGAGGACTGCTATCTGAGCCAAGCGGAGGATGGGGAGGCCCCGTCGTCCAAGGCGTTAAAAGCCAGGAGAGGGGCCAGTTGAGGAGCAAATGTTTTATAAAAACGTGGGGTGAACCCATCAGGGCCGGGACTCTTGCCATTTTTGAGTTTTTTAATTGTGAGGAGGAAGTCCTCCGTCGCGAGGGGGGCTTCTAACTCCTCAACCGAGGAGACGGGGATAGTCGGGAGGGCTGTGTCCTACATGATATAGGAGGACCTCAAGGCCCTTTATTCCGGGGAGTCTAAAGAGCTGATCCCTGTGTGTCCTGGAGACCATGGGCACCTGTCCCCTCTACACCCTACAGATCCCCCATGCAGAGGGTCGCTGTATCTGCCAATCAGATTTATTAACTCACTTTAGTACCGCAATGGGCGTTTTTCAGATTTGGTGTTTAAAAGTCTGCAAACTTTTTTTTTTTTTGCTAGGGGAAAATTACTTAAAACCCCCAAACATTATATATTAATTTTTTTCTAACACCCAAGAGAATAAAATGGCGATGTTGCAATACTTCCTTGTCGCGCGGGGTTGACCAGGGTGTTCGCGCAGCAGTCCGACAAGCGCACTTTGTTTGCCTGGGCAATAGTGCGTAAAGATAATGTTACGCCGAGTAAAATGATACCCTAGCCACATGTCAGGGAGCGCTTCAGCAAAGATCTGTAAGAGGTCGCCTGCTGGCGTGGCATGGCCAGATCAAACTTTTACCCTTAAAAATCTCGATAGGCGACGTTTAAAAAATTCTACAGGTTGCATTTTTTGAGATACAGAGGAGTTCTAGGGCTAGAATTATTGTCCTCGCTCCAACGATCGCGGCGATACCTCACTTGTGTGGTTTGAACACCGTTTTCATATGCAGGCGCTACTCACGTATGTGTTCGCTTCTGCGCGCGAGCTCGTTGGGACAGGACACTTTGAAAAAAAAAAAAAAAAATCTTATTTATTTTTATATATTTTATTATTTTTTATACTGGGAAAAAAAAAATTGATCACTTTTATTCCTATTACAAGGAATGTAAACATCCCTTGTAAAAGAAAAAAGCATGACAGGTCCTCTTACATATGAGATCTGGGGTCAAAAATACCTCAGATCTCATATTTTGACTAAACAGCAAAAAAGAAAATAATTTTTGGAAACTGTAATTTTTTCAAATGACAAAAAAAAAAAAATGTTTCTTTAAGACGCTGGGCAGGACTGACATTTTGACGTCACTTCCGCCCAGCAGAGCTATGGGGACGGGTGAGGGACATATTTCCCTCACTCGCATCCCCACACAGCAGACGAGCGGACCCGATCGCCTCCGCCGCGGAGACCGCCGTTATCTTTTACAGGACCGCTCACACTAAAGATGGATATCTCGGTTGTGGCAGCAGCTGCTGCTGTTACCGAGATATTCATCTTTAAAGTGCCGCCGTATAAACTCGTAAGGCGGTCGGGAAGTGGTTAAAAATGTAGATAAAATTCCCTGAGAACTTTGATATATTTTCCTAGTTAAGGGGAATGTTTCATTACAGGATTCAATTGTATATCCTGTTCTTGGGGTGAAGCTAGAAGACCCCTGATGTCTCCATTGAGAGGACCTTGTTGTCACTATTGTCACATAAGAGGCTTGTCAGTACATACATATATACATGGTTAGGACACACATGTTAATACATAAACACCTATTAAACATCCCAACACACACCAGAAGTGGAAGAAGTAGCCATAGAGCCCCTTCCAGCCTTACATCTGTGGCCTGCAGTGTTGTAAGTAACGGCGTTAAAATAAACGCTGTTACCTAACGATGCCCCTTTTGAGGGTAACGAGTAATCTACCAGATTACTCTTCCCCTCGCGGTAACGCCGCCCCCATTACTTGGGTGGCATTACCGCAATTACACATGTACCTGTGTACCTGTCATCGTCGGCGACCATCCTCCATTATTAAAAATGCGCGCCTCCCCCTCTGACTGTTCCGCACCATCCGTGATAGGTGGAACACTAATTTTCCCAGCAGAGCCTCTGTTTAGTGTTCAGCCTATCACGGATACCTTCTCATTCTCAGCCTCGGCCTCGGACGAGAGGACATCCATGATAGGCGGAACACTGAACAGAGGCTCTGCTGGGAAAATATCTGTTCCGCCTATCACGGACGGTCCGAAACAGTCAGAAGGGGAGGTGCGCTTTTTTAATAATGGAGGATGTCCGCCGACGGTAACGGGACAGTCAGAGAGGGAGGCGCGGCTTTTAAATAATGGAGGATGGCCACAGGAGAAGGTAGGGAGATCATCGTTGAGGCATTTTACAGGCACAGTGAGGCATGTATGATGGCACAGTGCCTCACTGTGCCTGCAAAATGCCTCACTCACTGTGCCTGTAACATGCCTCACTCACTGTGCCTGTAACATGCCTCACTCACTGTGCCTGTAACATGCCTCACTTGCCTGTACTGTCATTCCCTGCCTGTAACATGCCTCACTTGCCTGTACTGTCATTCCCTGCCTGTAACATGCCTCACTTACTGTGCCTGTAACATGCCTCATCACTGTGCCTGTACTCCTCACTCACTGTGCCTGTAACATGTCTCACTTACTGTGCCTGTAACAAGCCTCACTCACTGTGCCTGTTACATGCCTCATTCTGTGCCTGTAACATGCCTCACTCGTGTGCCTGTAACATGCCTCATTCCTGTGCCTGTAACATGCCTCACTCACTGCACCTGTAACATGCTCACTCACTGTGCCTGTAACATGCCTCACTTCACTGTGCCTGTAACATGCCTCACTCACTGTGCCTGTAACATGCCTCACTTACTGTGCCTGTAACATGCCTCACTCACTGTGCCTGTAACATGCCTCACTTGCTGTGCCTGTAACATGCTTCACTCGCTGTACCTGTAACATGCCTCATTGTGCCTGTAACATGCCTCTCTCACTGTGCCTGTAACATGCCTCACTCGCTGTGCCTGTTACATGCCTCACTCGCTGTACCTGTAATATGCCTCACTCATTGTGCCTGTAACATGCCTCACTCACTGTGCCTGTAACATGCCTCACTCACTGTGCCTGTAACATGCCTCACTCACTGTGCCTGTAACATGCCTCACTCACTGTGCCTGTAACATGCCTTACTTACTGTGCCTGTAACATGCCTCACTCACTGTGCCTGTAACATGCCTCACTCACTGTACCTGTAACATGCCTCACTCACTGTGCCTGTAACATGCCTCACTCACTGTGCCTGTAACATGCCTCACTCACTGTGCCTGTAACATGCCTCACTCACTGTGCCTGTAGCATGCCTCACTCACTGTGCCTGTAGCATGCCTCACTCACTGTGCCTGTAACATGCCTCACTGTGCCTGTAACATGCCTCACTGTGCCTGTAACATGCCTCACTCACTGTGCCTGTAACATGCCTCACTCACTGTGCCTGTAACATGCCTCACTCACTGTGCCTGTAACATGCCTCACTCACTGTGCCTGTAACATGCCTCACTCACTGTGCCTGTAACATGCCTCACTCACTGTGCCTGTAACATGCCTCACTCACTGTGCCTGTAACATGCCTCACTCACTGTGCCTGTAACATGCCTCACTCACTGTGCCTGTAACATGCCTCACTGTGCCTGTAACATGCCTTGTGCCGTACTCACTGTGCCTGTACCTGTGCCTGTAACATGCCTCACTCACTGTGCCTGTAACTTGCCTCATTGTCAGTTACTCACTGTGCCTGTAGCCTTACTGCATGTTACAGGCAGAGTGAGCCTCACTGCATGTTACAGATGGCACAGTGAGGCATGTTACAGATGACACAGTGAGGGGTCGTCTTATGCAGTGAGTATATCCCAAAACCAAAATTTTAGCTGGAAAATTAGGGGGTCGTCATACATGGGCAAAAAAAAAGTCAGTTACTTTGCTGAGTAACTAATTACTTTGCCAATGTAGTAACTGAGTCACTAACTCAATTACTTTTTTGGACTAGTAATTTGTAACTGTAACTAATTTCTTTTTTAAATGACGATGAGCAACACTGGTGGCCTGTACATCCAAGTGGTCATTAAAGGATTAAATAAAAGAGGAAGCAATTCAAATGTAAATATACCATTTTTTTATTGTGTGTTTTATGAAAGTATAATTATGGATCTATACATATTTTTTCCTTTTCCAACTATATATACTCTGAATAAACCAAGAGTCCTTTGGTAAAATCAATTGGCCAGAAGTGAAGATCTAGTGATCCTCTCACCCATTCGCTGACACACTTTTGACCAAGAGATTCCAAGCCTGCCCACCACGGCAAGGTAGACTCTTCTAGGGCAGGACCTACACTAAGCTACCCTACTGAATGCTAGTCATCCTTTTTCTAATGTTGGGTGTATGTTTGTAGTACGGCCTCATCCTATAATCTGTGTGTGCGATCTACTCTCTCCTAATTTGGTTGTGTGTCCTGTGTGCATCTCTCTAAAGCATGGAGTGGTCAGTTTATGTAAATCTGGATGTCCTCTGTTAGTGTAGGTCAGTGCATGCCAGTCCAGTGTGTGTCAGTTTACATATGACACCAGACCGACGCTTGCGTTCGCCTTTGCTTGTAAAAATTGTAAAAATAAAAGGAAAGGAACAGTTTAAAAATAATAGAAAAAAGCAAAATAAAGAATAATAATAAAAAAAATACCTCTGTCCCCCCAACAGAGGTGCTTTTTTTTTATTACTATTTATTTGCTTTTTTCTATTATTTTTAAACTGTTCCTTTTTATTTTTTTATCATTTTTATTGTTATCTCAGGGAATGTAAATATCCCCTATGATAACAATAGGTAGTGACAGGTACTCTTTCTTTGAAAAATTTGGCTCTAGATCTCTCCTCTGCCCTCAGAGCATCTGACCACACCAAGATCGGTGTGATAAAATGCGTTTCCAATTTTCCAATGGCACCGTTTATATCCTGTATATATCCTGTGCAGGGGTCAGTGTCTCCCATTCATAATACAGGGGTCAGTGTCTCCCCATTTATAATACAGGGGTCAGTGTCTCCCCCTTCATAATACAGGGGTCAGTGTCTCCCCATTTTTAATACAGGGGTATTAAAAATGTACCTGTAGAATAAGGCCCCCCCCCTACCCAGAGACACAGAAACAGGACATAGCACACCTCCCCCCTCCCAATCCTCTACTCCTCAAATTCCCCCACAAACTCTAACAACCCCCACTTTGCATAAATCCTTCCCCACCCAAGCACTAATTCCCCCAATCATCCCTAATAGCACAAATTCCCCTTTCTAACACAACCCCCCCCCCCCCCCAAAAAAAAAAAAAACAATTGAGCACTAATCTGCATGCTTATTCTCTCTGCAAGACAAAATTCTTCTCAAACAAACTCCCCTCCTTCAAGAACACCCCCCCTCTGCTGAAATCCCCCCTACTAGCACACATTTTTGCCCCCACCATCCCCCCTACTAGCACAAATCCTATACCCCTCAAATTTCCCTTTCTAACACAAATCCCCTCCTAGCACCCCCCCCCCAAATGTTGCCTCTCCCCCACCCTTTCCAACCCCCCTCCTAGCACTAATCCTCTTCTCCCTCCCCCTCCTAGCAATACTTCTCTTTTCACTCCCCCTCCTATCACTTATCCTCTTCTCCTTCCCCCTCCTATCATCAATCCTCTTCTCCCTCCCCCTCCTATCATTAATCCTCTTCTCCCTCCCCCTCCTATCATTAATCCTCTTCTCCCACCCCCTCCTATCATTTATCCTCTTCGCCCTCCCCCTCCTAGCACTACTTCCTATTACTTATCCTCCCCTCCCCCTCCCTCCTAGCAGTACTCCTCTTCTCCCTCCCCCTCCTAGCACTGCTCCTCTTCTCCCTCCCCCAACTAGCACTACTCCTCTTCTCCCTCCCCCACCTAGCACTACTCCTCTTTTCCCTCCCCCTCCTATCATTAATCCTCTTCTCCCACCCCCTCCTATCATTTATCCTCTTCGCCCTCCCCCTCCTAGCACTACTTCCTAGTACTTATCCTCCCCTCCCCCTCCCTCCTAGCAGGACTCCTTTTCCCTCTCCCCCTCCTAGCACTCCTCCTCTTCTCCCTCCCCCAACTAGCACTACTCCTCTTCTCCCTCCCCCACCTAGCACTACTCCTCTTGTCCCTCCTCCTCCTAGCACTACTCCTCTTCTCCCTCCCCCACCTAGCACTACTCCTCTTCTCCCTCCCCAACTAGCACTACTCCTCTTCTCCCTCCCCCACCTAGCACTACTCCTCTTCTCCCTCCCCCACCTAGCACTACTCTTTTTCCTCCTAAATGAACAGGAGCCTCTGTCTGATTATTCATCTGCAGTACATCTGAGGCTTCAGTGAAAGAATCTGTGTCATCAATTATTTTCTCTGTCTCTACTTCCATGGAGCTTTTTTAATGCCGCTGAATCCGTCCCGAACATATCTAATTGGCTTGTATATCTTTGGGAATTCCGTAATAACTCCATTCTGTAGACATTCTTCTAGGTGCAACCTCATGTGTTCTCGCCGGTATTGGCAGGTGGGATTGCCGTTTGGTGTAAGGAGTTCGTAGGCATTTGCTATTGCATATGCAATACAGTCACTATCCTCCAAATGTTGTGCTTGCACATTTATTATCTTTATGTTGCGGTTTAGATCTTTGACCACTGCCTGATAGCTTTGTGTGAGTTGCCTCCAGATATTAGCGCTAAACTTTGGTCGCCCCCGTAGTTCGGTGTCAGCGACCATCACTTTGCCTCCTAAATAGCAGGATACAAGGGCATGCTTACCCTGTAGGCATATATGAACCTGAACAGTTGGGCCTGACACTGGAGTTGTTGTGTTGCATACAAACCTTACAGATGGGGCACCGGGCACCGACTCAAATTGCTTTTGTAATATGGTAGTTGCTGCCTTACATACTTTATTTGGTATACCGTAAGGTGAATAAAATACATATTTGTAATATAAGTCTAAGCCGAGTTGAGGAATCCAATCATTAGACAGCCAGGAGGGTTGGACAAATGTTTTTGTTGGGATGTCACATATGTCACCATCATTCTTCCTCTTTGTAGCTCTTCTTCGAGGTAAGGCTTCCTGCTCTTTCCTGATCACAGGAGGCTTGGCTTCCGAGGGTCTTGGAGTAGGGAGAACTGTGGTTCGCACCTCTGTATGGATTCTGGTTTGTGTGTCAGATTTTTCGGTTACTGGTCGAGGAAGACAATCTTTGGACAGCTGGGAGTCGATGGCAAGTGTTTTTGCTAAGATGTCACATTCCTCACCATCATTCTTCCTCTTAGCAGCTCTTCTGGTCACAAGAGGCCTGGATTCTGAGGCTCCTGGAGTACGGGGACGTCTTTTTGGCACCTTCTTATTGGTTCTGTTTTTTGTCTCAGGTTTTGTTGCTATTGGTTGAGGAAGCCAATCTTGGTCCAGCTGGGGGTCGATGGCAAGTGTTTTTGCTAAGATGTCACATTCATCACCATCATTCTTCTTCTTTGCAACTCTTCTGGTCACAGGAGTCCTGGATTCCGAGGCTTCTGAAGTACGGGGACGTCTTTTTGGCACCTTCTTTTTGGTTCTGGTTTTTGCCTCAGGTTTTTTTGCTACTGGTTGAGGAAGCCAATCTTGGTCCAGCTGGGGGTCGATGGCAAGTGTTTTTGCTAAGATGTCACATTCATCACCATCATTCTTCCTCTTAGCAGCACTTCTGGTCACAGGAGGCCTGGATTCCGAGACTCCTGGAGTATGGGGACTTCTTTTTGGCACCTTCCTATTGGATCTGGTTTTTGTCTCAGGTTTTGTTGCTACTGGTTGAGGAAGCCAATCTTGAACCAGCTGGGAGTCGATGGCAAGTGTTTTTGCTAAGATGTCACATTCATCACCATCACTCTTCCTCTTAGCAGCACTTCTGGTCACAGGAGGCCTGGATTCTGAGGCTCCTGTAGTACGGGGACGTCTTTTTGGCACCTTCCTATTGGTTCTGGTTTTTGTCTCAGGTTTTGTTGCTACTGGTTGAGGAAGCCAATCTTGGACCAGCTGGGAGTCGATGGCAAGTGTTTTTGCTAAGATGTCACATTCATCGCCATCATTCTTCCTCTTAGCAGCACTTCTGGTCACAGGAGGCCTGGATTCCGAGGCTCCTGAAGTACGGGGACGTCTTTTTGGCACCTTCCTATTGGTTCTGGTTTTTGTCTCAGGTTTTGTTGCTACTGGTTGAGAAAGCCAATCTTGAGACAGTTGGGAGTCGATGGCGGGTGTTTTTGCTGAGATGTCACATTCAGCTTCATCATTCTTCCTCTTTGCAGCTCTTATTCGAGAGCTTCTCCTGATCACAGGGGGATTGGCTTCCAAGGCTCCTGGAGTACGCAACACTCTTGTTGGCACCTCAGTATGGATTCCAGTTTGTATCTCAGGATGATCTACCTGATAACGTTTTGGGCAAGAATCGGGTTCTACGCCTTCTTGAGTTCTGGATTTTCCAGTCCTAATCTGGGGTAAATTCCCAGGACCAAAATGGTCCTGCTGCCTTCGCCGTTGGCGCAGGGCTCTCATTTTCAAATGATTGATGGTTGTCTTTGTAAATTAATTAACTAAGAATATATAAAAAAAAAAAACACTTACAAACAACAAGATAAATATACGCGCTAAGATAGTCGGTGGAAACAAAAACCACACAGCTAATCCTAACAAATAATCACCAAAACCTGTGCTTTATAGAAAACACACAGCTAATCCTAATAAATACTCTAAAAAAAATCAGCACTTTATAGAAAACGCACAGCTAATCCTGATAAATAATCGCCAAATCAACAGAATGCACAATGCACTTCCTTCCACTTGAACTCTGCAGGAGTAACTGACGTCTGTGTTGTGAGCTCAACTGTTTTATTCAGACATGTTCTATTTTTAGAATGAGCTGCCCACTCACTACTGTGACATCAGCAACTGCTAATCCTGTTGCCATAGTGACAGCCATGTCACAACTGTAAACAAAGATTCTTTTTTTTTTTTTTTTTTAACAGAGTTCAAAACATAAAACTTTATTTGTCTTTTATAATAAAGTGTTTGTTTCTAAATAAAAAAGAAGTATAAAATCTAGCAGCTTACTTGTCCTTACATGTGGTGGACACAATTCTTTTCTTTTTCCTCTTTATTTTTATCTACTGATCTGTTCAGAAAGTCTGTTTATAATCTATAACTGCCAGCAAGAGCAGCAGTTCAGTTGGAAAAAAAAAAAATCCTCTCAAAGGTTGACGGGTGGGCATTGATCAGCTTTTTTTTATTCATGTAACACATTTTATTTAAATAGTGAAAAAAAAAACTGTTGCTGTAACTGTCTAAAATGTGTTATCTGGAGTTCAGCTTTAATATATCAGTCACTGATATAAAAATCTATTCTAAATCTACCTGTTTATATAACACCCCCCTCTTCACAGGCTGATAATGGTGATGCCCAGGGGTGGACATTTTTGCTCCCCCAATGGAAGGAGTGAGTGTAGCCAATCTGAGACAGGAAGTGTGTTACTGGCAGGATCGTCAGATGGAAATTGGAAATAAAGGTGAGTAAAGCCAGAAAGATGAATGCAGTAATCTGTAATGTGTGAAATGTGCGTTTTGGGGTTCAGATACGCTACAAAGGTATTTATAAGAGAAGGGGAGACAGAGAGTGGGATCTGCTTGGTTAAGTTTTAGTATAGATTAATCGCACCTCATCCCATGAAATAGTAGAGTATATTGTATGGACGATAGGGGATTATAACGGTGCTTAAAATATTACAGACACATATAATTTTTAATAATTTATTAAAATATTCAAACAGGTATTTATAAAATTGTTTTGGTTTTTGGAGGAGCCATATTGGTTTTTTTTATAACAATAGAAGGAGCCACATTGTTTAGTTATGACGGACACGGCTACATCGGGCCACCTTGGCATCTATGGGGGGGGGGGTCATGTTATGTAATGAGTCTGACCCATTCCACAGACTCCTTGTGATGGGAATAAAGTTAAATGAAAAATAAGTCTGATTTTTTTTTAATGATATTAATAAATCAAATAAAAAACATTATAAAATCTGCCCCATCACCCCTTCCTACACACCCCAATGCAAACATGAGTGTAGGGTGTGCAATGAAAACATACAATGGGCCACACAAGTAGACTATCGCCATAGCGATCACAGTAATTCTCTGCCCATTTTCCCCAGTTACCTCTAATCTGATGACCTGTAGGGGCTTTTATATAGGATTGCCACCTTTTCTTCAAGCCAAACTAAAACGCTTTAGTGGCACAATACAAATGTTATTTTTCATTGTCACCCCCCCCCCCCCCCCCCACCCACACTTCATAATACAGGGGTCAGTGTCACTCCCTTCATAATACAGGGGTCAGTGTCGCCCCCTTCTAAATACAGGGGACAGTCACCCCTGTGTAATTTTGGGGTCAGTGTCACCCCCTTCTAAATACAGGGGACAGTCACCCCTTCGTAATACAGGGGTCAGTGTCTCCCCATTCATAATACAGGGGTCAGTGTCTCCTCATTCATAATACAGGGGTCAGTGTCTCCCTCTTCATAATACAGGGGTCAGTGTCTCCTCATTCATAATACAGGGGTCAGTGTCTCCCCTTCATAATACAGGGATCAGTGTCACCCCTTCATAATACAGAGGTCAGTGTCTCCCCCTTTATAATACAGGAGTCAGTGTCTCCCCCTTTATAATACAGGAGTCAGTGTCTCCCCTTTATAATACAGGGGTCAGTGTCACCCCCTTTATAATACAGGGTCAGTGTCACCCCTTTATAATACAGGGGTCAGTGTCTCTCCCTTCATATTACAGGGGTAAGTGTCACCCCCTTTATAATACAGGGGTCAGTGTCACCTCCTTTATAATACAGGGGTCAGTGTCACCCCTTTATAATACAGGGGTCAGTGTCACCCCTTCATAATACAGGGGTCAGTGTCTCCCCCTCTATAATATAGGTTCCCGCCATAGAGACCCTCATTAGATCAGAGTCCCCTTATATCAGTGCTTTTAGAGACCCCCAACCCATTACATCAGAGTCTCCAATTAGAGACTCCAAAAAATAAATATTGAAAAAAAAATGCAGCGCACCCCCCTTCTCCCCCCCTATAATTATATTAATTCATATGTGGAAGAAATAATTGTGAAATATGGTGGAAATCCCCAAGGGCAATGTGACGATTGTACAGTATATATTTTTATATATTTTATTTTTACTTTTTCCTCTAAAATACATAAAAAAAATCGAATTAATTTCTTCATCAATTTAAGCCACAATATGTATTGTGCTATATTTTTTTGGTAAAAAGAAAAACCCCAATAAGTATATATTGATTGGTTTGTATCTACAAACCATGATATATGTTTCGTTTTTTACTAGTAATGGTGGTGATCAGGGACTTAAAGCAGGACTGTGATTTTGCGGCGGACATATCGGACATCTAACTGACACTTTTTTGGGGAACCAGTGACTATAATACAGTGATCAGTGCTATAAATATGCAGACTAGCATTCTGTCAGTGTAACAAACTAATTGTGGGTCCTGGCGGACATTGGGATCCGCTGATCAACTCCCGCTGTGTAAAATCACAGCTGAAGCGAACTGCCAGCGGTACGCACTCATGCCCAAAACCATAGGCGTGCGCACGGGGTGTGCCGGATGTGCCTGGGCACTCCCTAATCACCCCATGCTGTCTCCAAAGATCTGCTGCCTGTGAAACAGTTTCACAGGCAGCAAATCGTAATTTTTGCCAGAGCTGTTAAGTGCATAAAACTGATCCGCTAATGTCACTGCATGTAATAAGAGAGACGAGCTGTCATGGTGATGTCAGGGTGGGCGGGACTGAACAGTTAAAAAAAACAATCAATGGGATAGAGGTCTGGGCGGGCCGCTACATTCCTCTGGCCCCGCCCCCTCTCTGAAGCATCTCAATCATTGGCTCGTGTTGAGGGAGCTTGGTCCCGCCCACCCCCGACATCGCGGCTGATCTGTGACTTACAACTCAGCCGCGATGTCTGGTGTGGGCGGGACCAAGCTCTCTCAACACCAGCCATTGATTGAGATGCTTTGACTGTTGAATTGACTGTTCTATTAACTGTTCGGTCCCGCTCACCCCACATCCCCTCCGACTTTTGACAACTGGTTTCTCTCCCTGCATGCAGCCAGCGGCATCCCATCAACCCCAGCACTGCCACTGATCACCCCCCCAGCACTGCCACTAATCACCCCCCCCAGCACTGCCACTGATCACCCCCCCCCCCAGCACTGCCACTGATGTATATACATTCACACACGCGCACGCACGTGTGTTTGAGTTTTGGGGTGCACACCCAATAGGCTGCGCACGCCTATGCCCAAAACCCAGACGTGCAGAATCGCGTATATATATATATATGTGTGTGTGTATATATATACACACACACACATATCATTCTGCACAGCGCAGCCGCCTTGTAGCAGTAAATTGGCTATTGGGCGGTCATCAAGCGGTTAAAATCTTACTGAATCTGGCCATATTAGCACCAACAAAACTCATATTGAACTGGACCATCTGTAACGTTAGAGAAGGCATGAAAGACTTTACCCCCCATACTAGCATTAGAGGAGGCCCGTAGAAGCCTAGCCCCAAAGCTGACCTCAGAGGTGACCTAGAGGACCTTAGCCAGCATCACAGGAGGCCAGAAGGATCTTACCTCCAAAGCCGGGATCACAGGAGGCCTGAAGGATCTTACAACCCAAAGCCGGCATCACAGGAGGCCTGAAGGACCTTACCTCCAAAGCTGGCATCACAGGAGGCCTGAAGGACCTTACCTCCAAAGCTGGCATCACAGGAGACCTAAAGGACCTTACAACCCAAAGCCGGCATCACAGGAGGCCTGAAGGACCTTACCTTCAAAGCTGGCATCACAGGGGGTCTGAAGGATCTTACCTCTAAAGCCAAGATCACAGGAGGCCTGAGGACCTTACAACCCAAAGCTGACATCACAGGAGGCCTGAAGGACCTTACCTCCAAAGCCGGAATGACAGGATGCCTGAAGGACATTACCTCCAAAGCTGGCATCACAGGAGACCTGAAGGACCTTACCTCCAAAGCTGGCATCACAGGATGCCTGAAAGACCTTACCTCCAAAGCTGGCATCACAGGAGGTCTGAAGGACCTTACCTCCAAAGCTGGCATCACAAGAGGCCTGAAGGACCTTACCTCCAAAGCTGGCAACACACGAGGCCTGAAGGACCTTGCATCCAAAGCCAGCATCACTGAAGGCCTGAAGGACCTTGCCTCCAAAGCCGGCATTACTGGAGGCCTGAAGAACCTTGCCTCCAAAGCCAGCATCACAGGCGACCCGAAGGCCCTTGCCTCCAAAGCCAGCATCACAGGAGGCCTGAACATCCACAAGGTAGATCTTAAAGAGGAGTTCCGCCCCCCCCAACAAAAAATGTAAAGTCAGCAGCTACACATACTGTACCTGTCCTGAAATTGAGCGATGTCGGCACCCCAAGCCCATGCTTCTATCGGCTCTTGGGTACTGCCGTCACCATTCATAGTAAGGGAACGGCGGCCAAAAGCACGATGCACTTCCTGAATAGAAGAGGGGGGCGACTACCGAGTGAACTCTTCTAACTGGTGAAAAACAGGTACCCGCTCCACCCTCCTCCCTGAAAGTTGCCAAAAGCAGCACCGGAGGGAGCTGGGAGGAGGCTGGTAAGCAGAGCTTCCAATTTTTGGTGGAACATCACTTTATGAACAGAAGATCAGAGAGACAGAGGCCTGATGCCAAAAATCCCAAGAAGAATTAACAGACCTAGTAGAGTAAGATTCTTTAAAGGGTAGGGGAGACATCAGATGTCTAATAGACCCTGATGTCTTTTTAAAGAGAGATCAAGGATCTAAAGTTAAATGAAAAAAGTGTAAAAATTATGTAAAATAAATAAAAAATAATTTTCAATATTGTTTTAGGTGCCTCCCTCCCCCGAGCTCCGAGCTTGCAGATAAATGCAAACGCGGACATCGGTCCGGCTTGCAAATGTAAACGGTAATTGCACCACACATGTTGGAATGAGAACAATAATTCTAGCACCAGAGCTCACATTTAACTCTAAACTGATAAGTCTTTAAAAGCATTTCCTCTGGGCTTCATGTTGTGATTTATGGTGGAATCCCCAAGGGCAATGTGAAGATTGTACAGTATATATTTGAACCTGTACCCTCCTTCCCACATCCATGCAGATCTGACCCCTGTGTCTTCCATACATCCTCCAATCAGACCTATACCCCTCCTTCCTACATCCTCCATGCAGACCTCAGCCCTGTATTCTCTATAGAGCTGATCCCTGTGTGTCCTGCAACCACACCTGGACCCTCTACACCCTACATCCCCCATGCAGATCTGATCTCTGTATCCGCCAATCAGATTTATTAAAAATGTATATACAATTCCCTGAGAACTTGATATCTTTTCCTAATTAAGGGGAATGTTTCATTACAGGATTTAATTGTATCTCCTGTTTTTGGGGTGAAGCTAGAAGACCCCTGATGTCTCCATTGAGAGGACCTTGTTGTCACTACTGTCACATAAGGGGCTTGTCAGTACATACATATATACACGGTTAGGACACATGTTAATACATAAACACCTATTAAACATCCCAACACACACCAGAAGTGGAAGAAGTAGCCATAGAGCCCCTTCCAGCCTTACAAATGTAGCCTGTACATCCAAGTGGTCATGAAAGGATTAAATAAAAGAGAAAGCAATTCAAATGTAAATATACAATTTTTTTTATTGTGTGTTTTATGAAAGTATAATTATGGATCTATACACATCTTTTTCCTTTTCCAACTATATATACTCTGAATAAACCAAGAGTCCTTTGGTAAAATCAATTGGCCAAAAGTGAAGATCTAGTGATCCTCTCGCCCATTCGCTGACACACTTTTGACCAAGAGATTCCAAGCCTGCCCACCACGGCAAGGTAGACTCTTCTAGGGCAGGACCTACACTAAGCTACCCTACTGGATGCTAGTCATCCTTTTTCTAATGTTGGGTGTATGTTTGTAGTATGACCTCATCCTATAATCTGTGTGTGCGATTTACTCTCTCCTAATTTGGTTGTGTGTCTGTGTGCATCTCTCTAAAGCATGGAGCGGTCAGTTTATGTAAATCTGGATGTCCTCTGTTAGTGTAGGTCAGTGCATGCTAGTCTAGTGTGTGTCAGTTTACATATGACACCAGACCGACACTTGCGTTCACCTTTGCGTGTAAAAAAAAAAGGAAAGGAACAGCTTTTTTTTATTACTATTTATTTAGCTTTTTTCTATTATTTTTAAACTGTTCCTTTCCTTTTTATTTTTTTATCATTTTTATTGTTATCTCAGGGAATGTAAATATCCCCTATGATAGCAATAGGTAGTGACAGGTACTCTTTCTTTGAAAAATTTGACTCTAGATCTCTTCTCTGCCCTCAAAGCATCTGACCACACCAAGATCGGTGTGATAAAATGCTTTTCCAATTTTCCAATGGCACCGTTTATATCCTGTATATATCCTGTGTAGGGGTCAGCGTCTCCCCCTTCATAATACAGGGGTCAGTGTCACCCCCTTCATAATACAGGGGTGAGTGTCACCCACTTCATAATACAGGGGTCAGTTTCTCCCTCTTCATAATACAGGGGTCAGTGTCTCTCCCTTCATAATACAGGGGTACTGCAGTGTCTCCCCCTTCATAATACAGAGGTCATTGTGTCTCCACCTTCATAATACAGAGGTCAGTGTCTCCCCCTTCATAATACAGGGGTCAGTGTCTCCCCTTCATAATACAGGGGTCAGTGTCTCCCCCTTCATAAAACAGGCTGAGTGTTCAGGTATGCACTAGTCTTTATAATCAAGGGCCTACCTGTAGTTTAAGGCTCCATCTGGGAGACAGGTGGTCCCCTGCCCAGAGACACAGAAACAGGGCATCCTTCTGTAATCGCTGCTAGATCCCCTCCACCCCCCCTCCCAAAATAATTGAGCACTGATCATTAATCAGCATGCTTATCCCCAAGCATACACTCCCTTTGCAAGTCAACATTCTCCCCAAAAGAAACTCCGCTCCTTTATGTACAACCCCCCCGTTTGTTGATATCCCCCCTGCTAGCACAAATATTTACCCCCCCACCCCCTACTAGCACAAATCCTCTACCCCTCAAATTCCCCCTCTAAGCATAAATCCTTCCCCCTCCAACCACTAATTCCCCCAATCATCACTACTAGCACAAATTCCCCTTTCTAACACAACCCCCCCCCCCCCCCCAAAAAAACCATTGAGCACTAATCTGCATGCTTATTCCCTCTGCAAGACAAAATTCTTCTCAAACAAAAACTCCCCTCGTTCAAGTACACCCCCTCCTTCAAGTACACCCCCCCCTTTGCTGAAATCCCCCCTACTAGCACACATCTTTGCCCCCACCATCCCCCCTACTAGCACAAATCCCATACCCCTAAAATTTCCCCTCCTAAGCATAAATCCTTCCCTCCCTCCAAATCTCCCCTCCTAGCACTAATTCCCCCAATAACCACTACTAGCACACATTTCCCTTTCTAACACAAATCCCCTCCTAGCACCCCCCCCCCCCAAATGTTGCCTCTCCCCCATCCTTTCCAACCCCCCACCTAGCACTACCCCTCTTCTCCCTACCCCTCATAGCAATACTCCTCTTTTCACTCCACCTCCTATCATCAATACTCTTCTCCCTCCCCCTCCTAGCACTACTTCCTAGTACTTATCCTCTCCTCCCCCTCCCTCCTAGCAGTACTCCTCTTCTTCCTCCCCCACCTAGCACTCCTCCTCCTAGCACTACTCCTCTTCTTCCTCCTAAATGAACAGGAGCCTCTTGTTTCTAATCATTCATCTGCAGTGCATCTGAGGCGTCAGAGAAAGAATCTGTGTCATCAAATATTTTCTGTCCATGGAGCTTTTTTCATGCCGCTGAATCCGTCCCGAACATATCTAATTGGCTTGTATATCTTTGGGAATTCCGTAATAACTCCATTCTGTAGACATTCTTCTAGGTGCAACCTCGTGTGTTCTTGCCGGTATTGGCAGGTGGGATTGCCATTTGGTGTGAGGAGTTCGTAGGCATTTGCTATTGCATATGCAATACAGTCACTATCCTGCAAATGTTGTGCTTGCACATTTATTATCTTTATGTTGCGGTTTAGATCTTTGACCACTGCCTGATAGCTTTGTGTGAGTTGCCTCCAGATATTAGCGCTAAACTTTGGTCGCCCCCGTAGTATGGGGTCAGCGACCATCACTTTGCCTCCTAAATAGCAGGATACAAAGGCGTGCCTACCCTTTAGGCATGCATGAACTTGAACAGTTGGGCCTGACACTGGAGTTATTTTTTTCCATACAAACCTTACAAATGGGGCACCAGGCACTGACTCAAATTGCTTTTGTAATACGGTAGTTAATGCCTTACATACTTTAGGTGGTAAACCGTAAGGTGAATAAAATGCATATTTGTAATATAAGTTTAAGCCAAGGTGAGGAATCCAATCATTAGACAGCCAGGAGGGTTGGACAAATGTTTTTGTTGGGATGTCACATATGTCACCATCATTCTTCCTCTTTGTAGCTCTTCTTAGAGGTAAGGCTTCCTGATCTTTCCTGATCACAAGAAGCTTGGCTTCCGAGGGTCTTGGAGTATGGAGAACTCTGGTTCGCACCTCTGTATGGATTCTGGTTTGTGTGTCAGATTTTTTGGTTACTGGTTGAGGAAGACAATCTTTGGACAGCTGGGAGTCAATGGCAAGTTTTTTTGCTAAGATGTCACATTCATCACCATCATTCTTCCTCTTTGTAGGTCTTCTTCGAGGTACGGCTTCCTGCTCTTTGCATAGTACAGAAGGCCTGGCTTCCGAGGCTCCTGGAGTATGGGGACGTCTTTTTGGCACCTTCCTATTGGATCTGGTTTTTGTCTCAGGTTTTGTTGCTACTGGTTGAGGAAGCCAATCTTGGTCCAGCTGGGAATCGATGGCAAGTGTTTTTACCAAGATGTCACATTCATCACCATCATTCTTCCTCTTTGCAAATCTTCTTCGAGATCAGCTTTATTCATGTAACACATTTTATTTAAATTGCGAAAAAAAAAACTGTTGCTGTAACTGTTTAAAATGTGTTATCTGGAGTTCAGCTTTAATATATCAGTCACTGATATAAAAATCCATCCTAAATCTACCTGTTTATCTACCTGTTTATATAACACCCCCCTCTTCACAGGCTGATAATGGTGATGCCCAAAGGTGGACATTTTGCTCCCCCAATGGAAGGAGTGAGTGTAGCCAATCTGAGACAGGAAGTGTGTTACTGGCAGGATCGTCAGATGGAAATTGGAAATAAAGGTGAGTAAAGACAGAAAGATGAATGCAGTAATCTGCAATGTGTGAAATGTGCGTTTTGGGGTTCAGATACACTATAAAGATATTTATAAAATGATTTAGGTTTTCGGAGGAATCGTATTGTTTTGTTATAGTTGGGTATTGTTTGATTAAATTATATCAATAAATCAAATAAAAAATCACCCCTTCTCACACACCCCAATGCAAACATGAGTGTAGGGCGTGCAATGACATGTAAACATAAAATGGGCCACACAAGTAGACTATCGCCATAGCGATCACAGTAAGTCTCCACTAGGGTGACCACGTGTGCCCCGGATTGCCCGGGACAGTCCTGCATTTTGCAGGTCTGTCCTGGGCACATTCATTCCAGGACAATACAGTATCCTGGAATGAAACTGATAAACAGTGTCTCGCCCTTCATATTACTGGGGTCAGTGTCTCCCCCTTCATAATACAGGGGTCAGTGTCACCCCTTCATAATACAGGGGTCAGTCTGACCCCTTATAATACAGGGGTCAGTAGCTCCCCCTTCATAATACAGGGGTCAGTGTCACCCCCTTCATAATACAGGGGTCAGTGTCACCCCTTAATAATACAGGGGTCAGTGTCACCCCTTCATAATACAGGGGTCAGGTTCACCCCTTCATAATACAGGGGTCAGTGTCACCCCCTTCATAATACAGGTATCAGTGGCACCCCCTTCATAATACAGGGGTCAGTGTCAACCCTTCATGTTACAGGGGTCAGTTTCACCTCTTCATAATACAGGGGTCAGTTTCACCTCTTCATAATACAGGGGTCAGTGTCTCCCCTTTCATAATTCTGGGGTCAGTGTCTCCCCTTTCATAATACTGGGACCAGTGACACCCCCTTCATAATACAGGGGTCGGTGTCACCCCCTTCATAATACAGAGGTCAGTGTCACCCCCTTCATAATACAGGGGTCAGTTTCACCCCTTCATAATACAGGGGTCAGTGTCTCCCCTTTCATAATACAGGGGTCAGTGTCACCCCCTTCATAATACAGGGGTCAGTGTCTCTCCATTCATAATACATGGTCTGTGTCTCCCCATTCATAATACTGGGGTCAATGTCACCCTATTCATAATACATGGTCTGTGTCTCCCCATTCATAATACAGGGGTCAGTGTCACCCCCTTCATAATACTGGTGTCAGTGTCTCCCCCTTCATTATACTGGGGTCAGTGTCTCCTCCTCTATAATACAGGTTCCCGCCATAGAGACCCTCATTAGAACAGAGTCCCCTTATATCAGTGCCCTTAGAGACCCCCAACCCATTACATCAGAGTCTCCTTATATCAGTGCTCCCATTAGAGACTCCAAAAAATAAATATTGAAAAAAATACTGCAGATGCCCCCCCCCCCTTTTTAATTATATTAATTTAATGTGGAAGAAATAATTGTGAAATATTTTGGAAATACCCAAGGGCAATGTGAAGATTGTACAGTGTATATGTATATATATATATATATATATATATATATATATATATATATATATTTTACTTTCTACTCTAAATTACATCCAATAAAAAAAAATGTATGTATTCTAATATATTTTTTTGGTAAAAAAAAAATCCCAATAAGCATATATTGATTGGTTTGCATCTACAAACCATGATATATGTTTATTTATTTTTATTTATTTTTTACTAGTAATGGTGGTGATCAGCGACTTATAGCAGGACTGCGATTTTGCGGCGGACAAATCGGACACCTGACACTTTTTTTGGGAACCAGTGACTATAATACAGTGATCAGTGCTATAAATATGCACTGTCACTGTACTTATGACACTGGTTGGGATCAAATGGTTAAATGTGTACCTAGCTAATGTTACAGTGTAGTGGGGGAATTGCTTTTACTACTGGAAGACATAGATCGCTGTTTCTGCTTTACGGAAAACGCAGGATCCATGTCTTCTGTACTCACAGAATGACAATCTGCCTTGTTTACATAGACAGACTAGCATTCTGTCAGTGTAACAAACTATCTGTGGGTCCTGGCGGACATGGGGGTTCGCTGATCAACTCCCGCTGTGTAAAATTACAGCGGAAGCGAGCTGCCAGCGGTAAGCACTCATGCCCAAAACCCAGAAGTGCAGAATCGCATATCAAGCATTTAAAAGATAACTGAATCTGGCCATATTGGCACCAACAAAATTCATATTGTAACTTTAGTAACTTTAGAGAAGGCATGAAAGACTTTACCCCCCATACTAGGATCAGAGGAGGCCCGTAGAAGCCTAGCCCCAAAGCTGACCTCAAAGGTGGCCTAGAGGACCTTTACCCTGATGCCAGCATCACAGGAGGCCAGAAGGACCTTACCTCCAAAGCCGGCATCACAGAAGGCCAGAAGGATCTTACCTCCAGGCCGGCATCACAGGAGGCCTGAAGGATCTTACCTCCAAAGCCAGCATCACAGGAGACCTGAAGGACCTCACCTTCAAAACTGGCATCACAGGAGGCCTAAAGGACCTTACCTCCAAAGCCAGCATCACAGAAGGCCTGAAGGACTTTACCTCCAAAGCCAGCATCACAGGAGACCTGAAGGACCTTACATGAAAAGCCAGCATCAAAGGAGGACAGAAGGACCTTACAACCCATAGCTGGCATCACAGGAAACCTGAAGGACCTTACAACCCAAAGCCGGCATCACAGGAGGCCTGAAGGACCTTACATGAAAAGCCAGCATCAAAGGAGGCCAGAAGGACCTTACAACCCATAGCCGGCATCAAAGGAGGCCTGTAGGACCTTACCTCCAAAGCTGGCATCACAGGGGGCCTGAAGGATCCTACCTCTAAAGCCAAAATCACAGGAGGCCTGAAGGACCTTACAAACCAAAGCTGGCATCACAGGAGGCCTGAAGGACCTTACCTCCAAAGCTGGCATCAGAGGAGGCCTGAAGGACCTTACCTCCAAAGCCACCATAACAGGAGACCTCAAGGACCTAACATCCAAAGCCAGCATCACAGGAGGCCTGAAGGACCTTGCCCCCAAAGCCAGCATCACAGGAGACCTGAAGGACCTTGCCTCCAAAGCCGGGATCACAGGAGGCCTGAACATCCACAAGGTAGAACTTAAAGAGAAGGTCCGCCCCCCAACAAAAAATGTAAAGTCAGCAGCTACACATACTGCAGCTGCTGACTTTTAATATTAGGACACTTACCTGTCCTGAAATCCAGCGATGTCGGCACCCCGAGCCGATGTTTCCATCGGCTCTCGGGTGCTGCCATCGCCATTCATAGTAAGGGAACCCGGCAATGAAGCTTTTTGGCTTCACAGCAGGCTCCCTGCTGCGCATGCGCAAAGCACGATGCACTTCCTGAATGGAAGAGGGGGGGGCAACTACTGAGTGATCTCGCCGTGGCGAGATCTCTTCTAAGTGGTGATGGGTACCTGTCATTACACAAGTACCCGCTCCACCCTCCTCCCTGAAAGGTGCCAAAAGCAGCACCGGAGGGAGCTGGGAAGAGGCTGGTTAGCAGAGCTTCCAATTTTTGGTGGAACTCCACTTTATAAATAGAAGATCAGAGAGACAGAGGCCTGATGCCAAATATCCCAAGAAGAATCAACAGACCTAGTAGAGTAAGATTCTTTAAAGGGTAGGGGAGACATCAGAGGTCTAATATACCCCTGATGTCTCTATAAAGAGAGATCAGGGCTCTAAAGTTAAATGAAAAAATATGTAAAATAAAAAAAATTGTTTTAGGTGCCTCCCTCCCCGGGCCCTGAGATTGCAGATAAATGCAAACGCTCACATGGGTCCGGCACGCATATGTAAACGGTGATTGCACCACACATGGAATGAGAACAATAATTCTAGCACCAGAGCTCACATTTAACTCTAAGGCATCGTACACACGATCGGACATATCCGATGAAAACGGTCCGCGGACCATTTCCATCGGATATGTCCGATCGGGAGTTTGATCCGATGGCGTGTACACACCATCGGATCAAATTCCCCGCCGCCGAACGGCGCGGTGACGTGGCGGTGACGCGGCGGTGACGTTGACGCCGCCACGTCACCGCCACGTCACCGCACCAGGAAGTTAAACACTTCCGCGCATGCGCCGAATCCATTCGGCGGCGGCGCGGCGGCGGTGGGGGACGACATGTCTGCTGGTAAGTGTACTAACCAGCAGACATGTCGGGCGGACAGATTCCCACCGGATAGATTTCAAAGCATGCTTTGAAATCTGTCGGGTGGAGAAATCTGTCCGCTAGCCCATACACACGAGCGGAGATGTCTGCTGAAACGGTCCATCGGACCATTTTCAGGGGACATATCCCCTCGTGTGTACGAGGCCTAAGGCCTCGTACACAAGAGCAAATAGATTTGTTCAAATCGGTCGGACCGACCGATTTGAACAAATCTGTCTGCTGGCCGTTTTGGTTTGATCGCTGTACACACGATCAAACCAAAATCCCCGCCAGCAGACAGCGCGGTGACGTGGCGGTGACGTTGCCGCCGCCACGTCACCGCACCAGGAAGTAAATGACTTCCACGCATGCGTCGAATCCATTCGACGCATGTGCGAGAAGATATGTCTGCTGGTTAGCGTACTAACCAGCAGACATGTCGGGCGGACGGATTCCCAGCCGACAGATTTTAACCACTTAAGACCCGGACCAAAATGCAGGTAAAGGACCTTGCCCCTTTTTTGCGATTCGGCACTGCGTCGCTTTAACTGACAATTGCGCGGTCGTGCGACGTGGCTCCCAAACAAAATTGGCGTCCTTTTTTCCCCACAAATAGAGCTTTCTTTTGGTGTTATTTGATCACCTCTGCGGTTTTTATTTTTTGCGCTATAAACAAAAATAGAGCGACAATTTTATAAAAAATGCAATATTTTTTACTTTTTGCTATAATAAAAATCCCCCAAAAATATATAAAAAAAACATTTTTTTTCCTCAGTTCAGGCGGATACGTATTCTTCTACGTATTTTTGGTAAAAAAAATCGCAATAAGCGTTTATCGGTTGGTTTTCGCAAAATTTATAGCGTTTACAAAATAAGGAATAGTTTTATTGCATTTTTGTTATTTTTTTTTTTTTTACTACTAATAGCGGCGATCAGCGATTTTTTTCGTGACTGCGACAATATGGCGGACACTTCGGACAATTTTGACACATTTTTGGGACAATTGTCATTTTCACAGCAAAAAATGCATTTAAATTTGCATTGTTTACTGTGAAAATGACAGTTGCAGTTTGGGAGTTAACCACAGGTGGCGCTGTAGGGGATGTGTGCCTATGTGTTTTGTTTACTACTGTAGGGGGGTGTGGCTGTAGGTGTGACGTCATCGATCGTGTCCCCCTATTACAGGGATGACGCAATCGATGCTACAGCCACAGAGAAGCACGGGGAAGCCGTGTGTACACACGGGGAAGCCGTGTGTACACACGGCTCTCCCCGTTCTTCCGCTCCAGGGACGGATCGCCGCACTGCAGCGGCGATCGGGTCCGCGAATCCCGCGGTCCCGGAGCTTCGGACCGGGTCGCGGGTGCGCGCTCGCGGGTGCGCGCCCGCGACCCACGGCTGGGTACTAAAATCAACGTATATATACGTTGATGTGCCCAGCCGTGCCATTCTGCCGACGTAAATGTGCAGTAGGCGGTCCTTAAGTGGTTAAAGCATGCTTTAAAATCTGTCGGCTGGCCAAATCCGTCTGCTCACCCGTACACACGATCGAATCTGTCTGCTGGGACGGTCGGGCCGACCGTTTCCAGCAGATAGATTTGATCGTGTGTACGCGGCCTCAACTGATAAGTCTTTAAGAGCATTGCCTATGGGCTTCATATTGTGAAATATGGTGGAATCCCCAAGGGCAATGTGAAGATTGTACAGTATATATTTGAACCTGTAACCTCCTTCCCACATCCTCCATGCAGATCTGACCCCTGTGTCCTCCATACATCCTCCAACCAGACCTATACCCCTCCTTCCTACATCCTCCTTGCAGACCTCAGCCCTTTATTTTCTATAGAGCTGATCCCTGTGTGTCCTGCAACCACACCTGTCCACTCTACACCCTACATCCCCCATGCAGATCTCTGTATCTGCCAATCAGATTTATTAACCACTTCAGTACCGTGGGCGTTTTTCAGATTTGGTGTTTACAAGACTAAAACTTTTTTTTTTGCTAGAAAATTACTTAAAACCCCCAAACATTATATATATATTTTTTTCTAACACCCTAGAGAATAAAATGGCGATCATTGCAATACTTTTTGTCACACCATATTTGCGCAGCAGTCCTACAAGCGCACTTTTTTTGGAAAAAATTCACTTTTTTAAATTAAAAAATAAAACAGCAATAAATTTGGCCCAATTTTTTTATATATTGTGAAAGATAATGTTACGCCGAATAAAATGATACCCAACATGTCACGCTTACAAATTGCGCCCGCTCGTGGCATGGCGTCAAACTTTTACCCTTAAAAATCTCGATAGGCGACGTTTAAAAAATTCTACAGGTTGCCTTTTTTTGAGATACAGAGAAGGTCTAGGGCTAGAATTATTGCCCTCGCTCCAACGATTGCGGCGATACCTCACTTGTGTGGTTTGAACACCGTTTTCATATGCAGGCGCTACTCACGTATGCGTCCGCTTCTGCGCGCGAGCTTGTCGGGACGGGACACTTTAAAAAAAAAAAAAAAAAATTCTTATTTATTTTTATATATTTTATTATTTTTTATACTGGGGGAAAAAAAAATTGATCACTTTTATTCCTATTACAAGGAATGTAAACATCCCTTGTAATAGAAAAAAGCATGACAGGTCCTCTTACATATGAGATCTGGGGGTCAAAAATACCTCAGATCTCATATTTAGACTAAAATGCAAAAAAAAAAAGAATTTTTGGAAACTGTCATTTTTTTCAAATGACAAAAAAAAAATGTTTCTTTAAGACGCTGGGCGGGACTGACATTTTGACGTCACTTCCGCCCAGCAGAGCTATGGGGACGGGTGAGGGACATATTTCCCTCACTCGCATCCCCACACAGCAGACGAGCGGACCCGATCGCCTCCGCCGCGGAGACCGCTGTTATCTTTTACAGGACCGCTCACACTAAAGATGGATATCTCGGTTGTGGCAGCAGCTGCTGCCGTTACCGAGATATTCATCTTTAAAGTGCCACCGTATAAACTCGTAAGGCGGTCGGGAAGTGGTTAACAATGTAGATAAAATTCCCTGAGAACTTTGATATATTTTCCTAGTTAAGGGTAATGTTTCATTACAGGATTCAATTGTATATCCTGTTCTTGGGGTGAAGCTAGAAGACCCCTGATGTCTCCATTGAGAGCACCTTGTTGTCACTACTGTCACATAAGAGGCTTGTCAGTACATACATATATACATGGTTAAGACACACATGTTAATACATAAAAACCTATTAAACATCCCAACACACACCAGAAGTGGAAGAAGTAGCCATAGAGCCCCTTCCAGCCTTACAAATGTGGCCTGCAGTGTTGTAAGTAACGGCGTTAAAATAAACGTTGTTACCTAACGATGCCCCTTTTGAGGGTAACGAGTAATCTACCAGATTACTCTTCCCCTCGCGGTAACGCCGCTCTCATTACTTGGGCGGCGTTACCGCAATTACACATGTACCTGTGTACCTGTCATCGTCGGCGACCATCCTCCATTATTAAAAAAGCGTGCCTCCCCCTCTGACTGTACTGCACCGTCCGTGATAGGCGGAACACTAATTTTCCCAGCAGAGCCTCTGTTTAGTGTTCAGCCTATCACGAATGCCTTCTCATTCTCAGCCTCGGCCTCGGACGAGAGGACATCCGTTATAGGCGGAACACTGAACAGAGGCTCTGCCGGGAAAATATCTGTTCCGCCTATCACGGACGGCCTGGAACAGTCAGAGGGGGAGGTGCGCTTTTTTAACCACTTCAGCCCCGGACCATATTGCTGTCCAAAGACCAGAGCACTTTTTGAGATTCGGCGCTGCGTCGCTTTAACTGACAATTGCGCGGTCGTGCGACGTGGCTCCCAAACAAAATTGGCGTCCTTTTTTTCCCACAAATAGAGCTTTCTTTTGGTGGTATTTGATCATCTCTGCGGTTTTTATTTTTTGCGCTATAAACAAAAACAGAGCGACTATTTTGAAAAAAATGCAATATTTTTTACTTTTTTCTATAATAAATATCCCCAAAAATATATAAAAAAAAATTTTTTTTCCTCAGTTTAGGCCGATACGTATTCTTCTACATATTTTTCGTAAAAAAAAATCGCAATTAGCGTTTATTGATTGGTTTGCGCAAAAGTTATAGCGTTTACAAAATAGGGGGTAGTTTTATGGCATTTTTATTATTATTTTTTTTTTTACTAGTAATGGCGGCGATCGTTTTTTTTCGGTACTGCGATATTATGGCGGACACTTCGGACACTTTTGACACATTTTTGGGACCATTGGCATTTTTTTAGCGATCAATGCTATAAAAATGCATTGGATTACTATAAAAATGCCATTGGCAGTGAAGGGGTTAACACTAGGGGGCGGGGAAGGGGTTAAGTGTGTTCCTATTTGTGTTCTAACTGTATGGGGGCGTTGGCCTCACTAGGGGGAATCACTGATCTTCTGTTCATACATTGTATGAACAGAAAATCAGCGTTTCCCCCGCTGACAGGAACGAGCGCTGTGTGTTTTCACACACAGCTCCCGTTCCCCGCTCTGTAACGAGCGATCGCGTGTGCCCGGCGGCGATCGCGCCCGCCGGGCACACGCACGGGACTCGGGGGCGAGCGGGGGGCGCGCGGGCCTCCGGCGGCGCGCACGCGCCCCCTAGTGGCCGCGAAAGGCGCGACGTAGAGCTACGGGCTCTCGCGCACCCGTGCCGACCTGCCGCCGTATTACTGCGGCGGCTGGTCGGCAAGTGGTTAATAATGGAGGATGTCTGGTGACGGGACAGTCAGAGGGGGAGGCGCGGCTTTTAAATAATGGAGGATGGCCGCAGGAAAAGGTAGGGAGATCATCGTTGAGGCATTTTACAGGCACAGTGAGGCATGTATGTGCCTCACTGTGCCTGCAAAATGCCTCACTGTGCCTGTAACATCCCTCACTCACTGTGCCTGTAACATGCCTCACTCACTGTGCCTGTAACATGCCTCACTCACTGTGCCTGTAACATGCCTCACTCACTGTGCCTGTAACATGCCTCACTCACTGTGCCTGTAACATGCCTCACTCACTGTGCCTGTAACATGCCTCACTCACTGTGCCTGTAACATGCCTCACTCACTGTGCCTGTAACATGCCTCACTTACTGTGCCTGTTACATGCCTCATTCCCTGTGTCTGTTACATGCCTCATTCCCTGTGCCTGTAACATGCCTCAATACCTGTGCCTGTAACATGCCTCACTCACTGTGCCTGTAACATGCCTCACTCACTGTGCCTGTAACATGCCTCACTCACTGTGCCTGTTACATGCCTCACTCACTGTGCCTGTAACATGCCTCATTGTGCCTGTAACATGCCTCACTCACTGTGCCTGTAACATGCCTCACTCACTGTGCCTGTAACATGCCTCACTCACTGTGCCTGTAACATGCCTCACTCACTGTGCCTGTAACATGCCTCACTCACTGTGCCTGTAACATGCCTCACTTACTGTGCCTGTAACATGCCTCACTCGCTGTGCCTGTAACATGCCTCACTCGCTGTGCATGCCTCACTCACTGTGCCTGTAACATGCCTCACTCACTGTGCCTGTAACATGCCTCACTCACTGTGCCTGTAACATGCCTCACTCACTGTGCCTGTAACATGCCTCACTTACTGTGCCTGTAACATGCCTCACTCGCTGTGCCTGTAACATGCCTCACTCGCTGTGCCTGTAACATGCCTCACTCGCTGTGCCTGTAACATGCCTCACTCGCTGTGCCTGTAACATGCCTCACTCACTGTACCTGTAACATGCCTCATTGTGCCTGTAACATGCCTCACTCACTGTGCCTGTAACATGCCTCACTCACTGTGCCTGTAACATGCCTCACTCACTGTGCCTGTTACATGCCTTACTCACTGTGCCTGTAACATGCCTCACTCACTGTACCTGTAACATGCCTCACTGTACCTGTAACATGCCTCACTGTACCTGTAACATGCCTTACTCACTGTACCTGTAACATGCCTCACTGTGCCTGTATCATGCCTCACTCACTGTGCCTGTAACTTGCCTCATTGTCAGTGAGGCATGTTACAGACAGAGTGAGGCATGTTACTGATGGCACAGCGAGGCATGTGAGGCATGTTACAGATGGCACAGTGAGGGGTAGTCTTATGCAGTGAGTATATCCCAAAACCAAAAATTGAGCTGGAAAATTAGGGGGTCGTCATACACGGGCAAAAAAAAAAGTCAGTTACTTTGCTGAGTAACTAATTACTTTGCCAATGTAGTAACTGAGTCACTAACTCAATTACTTTTTGGACAGGTAATTTGTAACTGTAACTAATTTCTTTTTTAAAGGACGATGAGCAACACTGGTGGCCTGGGCATCCAAGTGGTCATGAAAGGATTAAATAAAAGAGGAAGCAATTCAAATGTAAATATACCATTGTTTTATTGTATGTTTTATGAAAGTATAATTATGGATCTATACACATTTTTTCCTTTTCCAACTATATATACTCTGAATAAACCAAGAGTCCTTTGGTAAAATCAATTGGCCAGAAGTGAAGATCTAGTGATCCTCTCGCCCATTCGCTGACACACTTTTGACCAAGAGATTCCAAGCCTGCCCACCACGGCAAGGTAGACTCTTCTAGGGCAGGACCTACACTAAGCTACCCTACTGAATGCTAGTCATCCTTTTTCTAATGTTGGGTGTATGTTTGTAGTACGGCCTAATCCTATAATCTGTGTGTGTGATCTACTCTCTCCTAATTTGGTTGTGTGTCTGTGTGCATCTCTCTAAAGCATGGAGCGGTCAGTTTATGTACATCTGGATGTCCTCTGTTAGTGTAGGTCAGTGCATGCCAGTCCAGTGTGTCAGTTTACATATGACACCGGACCGACGCTTGCGTTCGCCTTTGCGTGTAAAAATTGTAAAAATAAAAGGAAAGGAACAGTTTAAAAATAATAGAAAAAAGCAAAATAAAGAATAATAATAAAAAAAATACCTCTGTCCCCCCAACAGAGGTGCTTTTTTTTATTACTATTTATTTAGCTTTTTTCTATTATTTTTAAACTGTTCCTTTCCTTTTTATTTTTTTATCATTTTTATTGTTATCTCAGGGAATGTAAATATCCCCTATGATAGCAATAGGTAGTGACAGGTACTCTTTCTTTGAAAATTTTGACTCTAGATCTCTCTTCTGCCCTCAAAGCATCTGACCACACCAAGATCGGTGTGATAAAATGCGTTTCCAATTTTCCAATGGCACCGTTTATATCCTGTATATATCCTGTGCAGGGGTCAGTTTCTCCCCTTCATAATACAGGGGTCAGTGTCTCCCCCTTCATAATTCAGGGGTCAGTGTCTCCCCATCATAATACAGGGGTCAGTGTCTCCCCATTTATAATATAGGGGTCAGTGTCTCCCCCTTCATAATATAGGGGTCAGTGTCTCCCCCTTCATAATACAGGGGTCAGTGTCTCCCCATTTATAATACAGGGGTCAGTGTCTCCCCCTTCATAATATAGGGGTCAGTGTCTCCCCCTTCATAATACAGGCTGAGTGTGCAGGTATGCACTAGTCTTTATAATTAAGGGCCTACCTGTAGTATTAAGGCTCCACCTGGGAGACAGGTGGTCCCCTGCCCAGAGACACAGAAACAGGGCATCCTTCTGTAATCGCTGCTAGATCCCCTCCACCTCCCCCCTCCCAGAAAAAATAATTGAGCACTGATCATTAATCAGCATGCTTATCCCCAAGCATACACTCCCTTTGCAAGCCAACATTCTCCCCAAAAGAAACTGCCCTTTACGTACAACCCCCCCGTTTGTTGATATCCCCCCCTGCTAGCACAAATCTTTACCCCCCCCTACTAGCACAAATCCTCTACCCCTCAAATTCCCCCTCTAAGCATAAATCCTTCCCCTCTCCAACCACTAATTCCCCCAATCATCACTACTAGCACAAATTCCCCCTTTCTAACACAAACCCCCCTCCCCCCCAAAAAAACAGTTGAGCACTAATCTGCATGCTTATTCCCTCTGCAAGACAAAATTCTTCTCAAACAATAACTGCCCTCCTTCAAGTACACCCCCCCCCCCTTTGCTGAAATCCCCCCTACTAGCACACATCTTTGCCCCCACCATCCCCCTACTAGCACAAATCCCATACCCCTAAAATTTCCCCTCCTAAGCATAAATCCTTCCCTCCCTCCAAATCTCCCCTCCTGGCACTAATTCCCCCAATCATCACTACTAGCACACATTTCCCTTTCTAACACAAATCCCCTCCTAGAACCCCACCCCCAAATATTGCCTCTCCCCCATCCTTTCCAACCCCCCTCCTAGCACTACCCCTCTTCTCCCTACCCCTCATAGCACTGCCCCTCTTCTCCCTCCCCCTCCTAGCAATACTCCTCTTTTCGCTCCCCCTCCTATCATCAATCCTCTTCTCCCTCCCCCTCCTAGCACTACTTCCTAGTACTTATCCTCTCCTCCCCCTCCCTCCTAGCAGTACTCCTCTTCTCCCTCCCCCACCTAGCACTCCTCCTCCTAGCACTACTCCTCTTCTTCCTCCTATATGAACAGGAGCCTCTTTTTTCTGATCATTCATCTGCAGTGCATCTGAGGCGTCAGAGAAAGAATCTGTGTCATCAATTATTTTCTCTCCATGGAGCTTTTTTCATGCCGCTGAATCCGTCCCGAACATATCTAATTGGCTTGTATATCTTTGGGAATTCCGTAATAACTCCATTCTGTAGACATTCTTCTAGGTGCAACCTCATGTGTTCTCGCCGGTATTGGCAGGTGGGATTGCCGTTTGGTGTGAGGAGTTCGTAGGCATTTGCTATTGCATATGCAATACAGTCACTATCCTGCAAATGTTGTGCTTGCACATTTATTATCTTTATGTTGCGGTTTAGATCTTTGACCACTGCCTGATAGCTTTGTGTGAGTTGCCTCCAGATATTAGCGCTAAACTCTGGTCGCCCCCGTAGTATGGGGTCAGCAACCATCACTTTGCCTCCTAAATAGCAGGATACAAAGGCGTGCCTACCCTTTAGGCATGCATGAACTTGAACAGTTGGGCCTGACACTGGAGTTATTTTTTTGCATACAAACCTTACAGATGGGGCACCAGGCACTGACTCAAATTGCTTTTGTAATACGGTAGTTAATGCCTTACATACTTTAGGTGGTAAACCGTAAGGTGAATAAAATGCATATTTGTAATATAAGTCTAAGCCGAGGTGAGGAATCCAATCATTAGACAGCCAGGAGGGTTGGACAAATGTTTTTGTTGGGATGTCACATATGTCACCATCATTCTTCCTCTTTGTAGCTCTTCTTAGAGGTAATGCTTCCTGATCTTTCCTGATCACAAGAAGCTTGGCCCCCACGAGGGTCTTGGAGTATGGAGAACTCTGGTTCGCACCTCTGTATGGATTCTGGTTTGTGTGTGTCAGATTTTTTGGTTACTGGTTGAGGAAGACAATCTTTGGACAGCTGGGGAGTCAATGGCAAGTTTTTTTGCTAAGATGTCACATTCATCACCATCATTCTTCCCTCTTTGTAGGTCTTCTTCGAGGTACGGCTTCCTGCTCTTTGCATAGTACAGAAGGCCTGGCTACCGAGGCTCCCGGGAGTTCGGGGACGTCTTTTTGGCACCTTGTATTGGATTCTGGTTTTTGTGTCAGGTTTTGTTGTTACTGTTGAGGAAGACAATTTGGACAGCTGGGAAGTCAATGGCAAGTGTTTTTACTAAGATGTCACATTCATCACCATCATTCTTCCTCTTTGCAAATCTTCTTCGAGGTACGGCTTCCTGCTCTTTGCAGATCACAGAAGGCCTGGCTACCGAGGCTCCTGGAGTACGGGGACGTCTTTTTGGCACCTTCCTTTTGGTTCTGTTTTTTGTCTCAGGTTTTGTTGCTACTTGTTGAGGAAGCCAATCTTGGTCCAGCTGGGGGTCGATGGCAAGTGTTTTTGCTAAGATGTCACATTCATCACCATCATTCTTCCTCTTAGCAGTACTTCTGGTCACTGGAGGCCTGGATTCCGAGGCTCCTGTAGTACGGGGACGTCTTTTTGGCACCTTCTTATTGGTTCTGGTTTTTGTCTCAGGTTTTGTTGCTACTGGTTGAGGAAGGCAAACTTGGACCACCTGGGAGTCGATGGCAAGTGTTTTTGCTAAGATTTCACATTCATCGCCATCATTCTTCCTCTTAGCAGCACTTCTGGTCACAGGAGGGCTGGATTCCGAGGCTCCTGAAGTATGGAGACCTCTTTTTGGCACCTTCCTATTGGTTCTGGTTTTTGTCTCAGGTTTTGTTGCTACTGGTTGAGAAAGCCAATCTTGAGACAGTTGGGAGTCGATGGCGGGTGTTTTTGCTGAGATGTCACATTCAGCTTCATCATTCTTCCTCTTTGCAGCTCTTATTCGAGAGCTTCTCCTGATCACAGGGGGATTGGCTTCCAAGGCTCTTGGAGTACGCAACACTCTTGTTGGCACCTCATTATGGATTCCAGTTTGTATCTCAGGATGATCTACCTGATAACGTTTTTTGGGGCAAGAATCGGGTTCTACGCCTTCTTGAGTTCTGGATTTTCCAGTCCTAATCTGGGGTAAATTCCCAGGACCAAAATGGTCCTGCTGCCTTGGCCGTTGGCGCAAGGCTCTCATTTTCAAATGATTGACGGTACTCTTTGTAAATTAATTAACTAAGGATACAAAAAAAAAAAAACACTTGCAAACAACAAGATAAATATACGTGCTAAGATAGTCGGTGGAAACAAAAACCACACAGCTAATCCTAACAAATAATTACCAAAACCTGTGCTTTATAGAAAACACACAGCTAATCCTAACAAATACTCTAAAAAAAATCAGCACTTTATAGAAAACGCACAGCTAATCCTGATAAATAATCGCCAAATCAACAGAATGCACAATGCACTTCCTTCCACTTGAACTCTGCAGGAGTAACTGACGTCTGTGTTGTGAGCACAACTGTTTTATTCAGACAAGTTCTATTTTTAGAATGTGTTGCCCACTCACTACTGTGACATCATCAACTGCTAATCCTGTTGCCATAGTGACAGCATGTCACAACTGTAAACAAAGATTTTTTTTTTTTTTTTTTTTAGCAGAGTTCAAAACATAAAACTTTATTTGTCTTTTATAATAAAGTGTTTGTTTCTAAATAAAAAAAACAAGTATAAAATCTAGCAGCTTACCTGTCCTTACATGAGGTGGACACATTTCTTTTTTTTTTTTCCTCTTTCTTTTTATCTACTGATCTGTTCAGAAAGTCTGTTTATAATCTATAACTGCCAGCAAGAGCAGCAGTTCAGTTGGGGAAAAAAAAGATCCTCTCAAAGGGGGATGGGTGGGCATTGATCAGCTTTCAGTTATTTATATAACACATTTTATTTAAATTGTGAAAAAAAACGGTTGCTGTAACTGTCTAAAATGTGTTATCTGGAGTTCAGCTTTAATATATCAGTCACTATATATATAGATATAAAAATCTATTCTAAATCTACCTGTTTATATAACACCCCCCTCTTCACAGGCTGATAATGGTGATGCCTAAAGGTGGACATTTTGCTCCCCCAATGGAAGGAGTGAGTGTAGCCAATCTGAGACAGGAAGTGTGTTACTGGCAGGATCGTCAGATGGAAATTGGAAATAAAGGTGAGTAAAGCCAGAAAGATGAATGCAGTAATCTGCAATGTGTGAAATGTGCGTTTTGGGGTTCAGATACACTATAAAGATATTTATAAAGTGATTTAGGTTTTCGAAGGAATCGTATTGTTTGGTTATAGCTGACACGGCTACAAAACAAAATTAAATGATATTAATAAATCAAATAAAAAATCACCCCTTCCCACACACCCCAATGCAAACATGAGTGTAGGGCGTGCAATGACATGTAAACATAAAATGGGCCACACAAGTAGACTATCGCCATAGCGATCACAGTAAGTCTCCACTAGGGTGACCACGTGTGCCCCGGATTGCCCGGGACAGTCCTGCATTTTGCAGGTCTGTCCTGGGCACATTCATTCCGGGACAATACAGTATCCTGGAATGAAACTGATAAACAGTGTCTCCCCCTTCATATTACTGGGGTCAGTGTCTCCCCCTTCATAATACAGTGGTCAGTGTCTCCCCCTTCATTTTACTGGGGTCAGTGTCTCCCCCTTCATAATACAGGGGTCAGTGTCACCCCTTCATAATACAGGGGTCAGTGTCTCCCCCTTCATAATACAGGGGTCAGTGTCTCCCCCTTCATAATACAGGGGTCAGTGTCTCCCCCTTCATAATACAGGGGTCAGTGTCTCCCCATTCATAATACAGGGGTCAGTGTCACCCCCTTCATAATACAGGGGTCAGTGTCACCCCCTTCATAATACAGGGGTCAGTGTCACCCCTTCATAATACAGGGGTCAGTGTCACCCCTTCATAATACAGGGGTCAGTGTCTCCCCCTTCATAATACAGGGGTCAGTGTCTCCCCATTCATAATACAGGGGTCAGTGTCTCCCCCTTCATAATACAGGGGTCAGTGTCACCCCTTCATAATACAGGGGTCAGTGTCACCCCTTCATAATACAGGGGTCAGTGTCACCCCTTCATAATACAGGGGTCAGTGTCACCCCTTCATAATACAGGGGTCAGTGTCACCCCCTTCATAATACAGGGGTCAGTGTCACCCCCTTCATAATACAGGGGTCAGTGTCACCCCTTCATAATACAGGGGTCAGTGGCGCCCCCTTCATAATACAGGGGTCAGTGTCACCCCTTCATAATACAGGGGTCAGTGACACCCCTTCATAATACAGGGGTCAGTGTCACCCCCTTCATAATACAGGGGTCAGTGTCACTCCTTCATAAAACAGGGGTCAGTCACCCTTTCATAAAACAGGGGTCAGTGTCTCCCCCTTCATAAAACAGGGGTCAGTGTCACCCTTTCATAATACAGGGGTCAGTGTCACCCCCTTCATAATACAGGGGTCAGTGTCACCCCCTTCATAATACAGGGGTCAGTGTCACCCCCTTCATAATACAGGGGTCAGTGTCATCCCCTTCATAATACAGGGGTCAGTGTCATCCCCTTCATAATACAGGGGTCAGTGGCGCCCCCTTCATAATACAGGGGTCAGTGTCACCCCTTCATAAAACAGGGGTCAGTGTCACCCTTTCATAATACAGGGGTCAGTGTCACCCTTTCATAATACAGGGGTCAGTGTCACCCCCTTCATAATATAGGGGTCAGTGTTACCCCTTCATAATATAGGGGTCAGTGTCTCCCCCTTCATAATGCAGGGGTCAGTGTCTCCCCCTTCATGTTACAGGGGTCAGTGTCTCCCCCTCTATAATACAGGGGTCAGTGTCACCCCTTCATAATACAGGGGTCAGTGGCGCCCCCTTCATAATACAGGGGTCAGTGTCACCCCTTCATAATACAGGGGTCAGTGTCACCCCTTCATAATACAGGGGTCAGTGACACCCCTTCATAATACAGGGGTCAGTGTCACCCCCTTCATAATACAGGGGTCAGTGTCACCCCTTCATAAAACAGGGGTCAGTGTCACCCCTTCATAAAACAGGGGTCAGTGTCACCCCCTTCATAAAACAGGGGTCAGTGTCACCCTTTCATAATACAGGGGTCAGTGTCACCCCCTTCATAATACAGGGGTCAGTGTCACCCCCTTCATAATACAGGGGTCAGTGTCATCCCCTTCATAATATCTGGGTCAGTGTCACCCCTTCATAATACAGGGGTCAGTGGCGCCCCCTTCATAATACAGGGGTCAGTGTCACCCCTTCATAAAACAGGGGTCAGTGTCACCCTTTCATAATACAGGGGTCAGTGTCACCCTTTCATAATACAGGGGTCAGTGTCACCCTTTCATAATACAGGGGTCAGTGTCACCCCCTTCATAATATAGGGGTCCGTGTTACCCCTTCATAATATAGGGGTCAGTGTCTCCCCCTTCATAATACAGGGTCAGTGTCTCCCCTTCATAATACAGGGGTCAGTGTCTCCCCATTCATAATACAGGGATCAGTGTCACCCCATTCATAATACAGGGGTCAGTGTCATCCCCTTCATAATACAGGGGTCAGTGTCACCCCCTTCATAATACAGGGGTCAGTGTCACCCCCTTCATAATACAGGGGTCAGTGTCACCCCTTCATAATACAGGGGTCAGTGTCTCCCCCTTCATAATACAGGGGTCAGTGTCACCCCTTCATAATACAGGGGTCAGTGTCTCCCCCTTCATAATACAGGGGTCAGTGTCTCCCCCTTCATAATACAGGGGTCAGTGTCTCCCCATTTATAATACAGGGGTCAGTGTCACCCCTTCATAATATAGGGGTCAGTGTCTCCCCCTTCATAATACAGGGGTCAGTGTCACCCCTTCATAATACAGGGGTCAGTGTTACCCCTTCATAATATAGGGGTCAGTGTCTCCCCCTTCATAATGCAGGGGTCAGTGTCTCCCCCTTCATGTTACAGGGGTCAGTGTCTCCCCCTCTATAATACAGGGGTCAGTGTCTCCCCCTCTATAATACAGGGGTCAGTGTCACCCCATTCATAATACAGGGGTCAGTGTCTCCTCCTTCATAATTCAGGGGTCAGTGTCACCCCTTCATAATACAGGGGTCAGTGTCACCCCCTTCATAATACAGGGGTCAGTGTCACCCCTTCATAATACAGGGGTCAGTGTCACCCCCTTCATAATACAGGGGTCAGTGTCACCCCTTCATAATACAGGGGTCAGTGTCTCCCCCTTCATAATACAGGGGTCAGTGTCTCCCCCTTCATAATACAGGGGTCAGTGTCTCCCCATTCATAATACAGGGGTCAGTGTCACCCCTTCATAATACAGGGGTCAGTGTCACCCCCTTCATAATACAGGGGTCAGTGTCACCCCCTTCATAATACAGGGGTCAGTGTCACCCCTTCATAATACAGGGGTCAGTGGCGCCCCCTTCATAATACAGGGGTCAGTGTCACCCCTTCATAATACAGGGGTCAGTGACACCCCTTCATAATACAGGGGTCAGTGTCACCCCCTTCATAATACAGGGTCAGTGTCACCCCTTCATAAAACAGGGTCAGTGTCCACCCTTTCATAAAACAGGGGTCAGTGTCTCCCCCTTCATAAAACAGGGGTCAGTGTCACCCTTTCATAATACAGGGGTCAGTGTCACCCCCTTCATAATACAGGGGTCAGTGTCACCCCCTTCATAATACAGGGGTCAGTGTCATCCCCTTCATAATATCTGGGTCAGTGTCACCCCTTCATAATACAGGGGTCAGTGGCGCCCCCTTCATAATACAGGGGTCAGTGTCACCCCTTCATAAAACAGGGGTCAGTGTCACCCTTTCATAATACAGGGGTCAGTGTCACCCTTTCATAATACAGGGGTCAGTGTCACCCTTTCATAATACAGGGGTCAGTGTCACCCCCTTCATAATATAGGGGTCAGTGTTACCCCTTCATAATATAGGGGTCAGTGTCTCCCCCTTCATAATACAGGGGTCAGTGTCTCCCCCTTCATAATACAGGGGTCAGTGTCTCCCCATTCATAATACAGGGATCAGTGTCACCCCATTCATAATACAGGGGTCAGTGTCACCCCCTTCATAATACAGGGGTCAGTGTCACCCCCTTCATAATACAGGGGTCAGTGTCACCCCCTTCATAATACAGGGGTCAGTGTCACCCCTTCATAATACAGGGGTCAGTGTCTCCCCCTTCATAATACAGGGGTCAGTGTCACCCCTTCATAATACAGGGGTCAGTGTCTCCCCCTTCATAATACAGGGGTCAGTGTCTCCCCCTTCATAATACAGGGGTCAGTGTCTCCCCATTTATAATACAGGGGTCAGTGTCACCCCTTCATAATATAGGGGTCAGTGTCTCCCCCTTCATAATACAGGGGTCAGTGTCACCCCTTCATAATACAGGGGTCAGTGTCACCCCTTCATAATACAGGGGTCAGTGTCACCCCCTTCATAATACAGGGGTCAGTGTCACCCCCTTCATAATACAGGGGTCAGTGTCACCCCCTTCATAATACAGGGGTCAGTGTCACCCCTTCATAATACAGGGGTTAGTGTCACCCCTTCATAATACAGGGGTCAGTGGCGCCCCCTTCATAATACAGGGGTCAGTGGCGCCCCCTTCATAATACAGGGGTCAGTGTCATCCCCTTCATAATATAGGGGTCAGTGTCTCCCCTTCATAATACAGGGGTCAGTGGCGCCCCCTTCATAATACAGGGGTCAGTGGCGCCCCCTTCATAATACAGGGGTCAGTGGCGCCCCCTTCATAATACAGGGGTCAGTGTCATCCCCTTCATAATACAGGGGTCAGTGTCATCCCCTTCATAATACAGGGGTCAGTGTCACCCCCTTCATAATACAGGGGTCAGTGTCATCCCCTTCATAATATAGGGGTCAGTGTCACCCCTTCATAATACAGGGGTCAGTGTCACCCCCTTCATAATACAGGGGTCAGTGTCATCCCCTTCATAATATAGGGGTCAGTGTCACCCCTTCATAATACAGGGGTCAGTGGCGCCCCCTTCATAATACAGGGGTCAGTGTCACCCCTTCATAAAACAGGGGTCAGTGTCACCCTTTCATAATACAGGGGTCAGTGTCACCCCCTTCATAATATAGGGGTCAGTGTCTCCCCCTTCATAATGCAGGGGTCAGTGTCTCCCCCTTCATGTTACAGGGGTCAGTGTCTCCCCCTCTATAATACAGGGGTCAGTGTCTCCCCCTCTATAATACAGGGGTCAGTGTCACCCCATTCATAATACAGGGGTCAGTGTCTCCTCCTTCATAATACAGGGGTCAGTGTCACCCCCTTCATAATACAGGGGTCAGTGTCACCCCCTTCATAATACAGGGGTCAGTGTCACCCCCTTCATAATACATGGGTCAGTGTCTCCCCCTTCATGTTACAGGGGTCAGTGTCACCCCCTTCATAATACAGGGGTCAGTGTCACCCCCTTCATAATACAGGGGTCAGTGTCAACCCTTCATAATACAGGGGTCAGTGTCACCCTTTCATAATACAGGGGTCAGTGTCACCCTTTCATAATACAGGGGTCAGTGTCACCCCCTTCATAATACAGGGGTCAGTGTCACCCCCTTCATAATACAGGGGTCAGTGTCATCCCCTTCATAATATAGGGGTCAGTGTCACCCCTTCATAATACAGGGGTCAGTGGCGCCCCCTTCATAATACAGGGGTCAGTGTCACCCCTTCATAAAACAGTGGTCAGTGTCACCCTTTCATAAAACAGGGGTCAGTGTCACCCCCTTCATAATATAGGGGTCAGTGTTACCCCTTCATAATATAGGGGTCAGTGTCTCCCCCTTCATAATGCAGGGGTCAGTGTCTCCCCCTTCATGTTACAGGGGTCAGTGTCTCCCCCTCTATAATACAGGGGTCAGTGTCTCCCCCTCTATAATACAGGGGTCAGTGTCACCCCATTCATAATACAGGGGTCAGTGTCTCCTTCATAATACAGGGGTCAGTGTCACCCCCTTCATAATACAGGGGTCAGTGTCACCCCCTTCATAATACAGGGGTCAGTGTCACCCCCTTCATAATACATGGGTCAGTGTCTCCCCCTTCATGTTACAGGGGTCAGTGTCACCCCCTTCATAATACAGGGGTCAGTGTCACCCCCTTCATAATACAGGGGTCAGTGTCACCCCCTTCATAATACTGGGGTCAGTGTCACCCCTTTATAATACAGGGGTCAGTGTCAACCCTTCATAATACAGGGGTCAGTGTCTCCCCCTTCATAATACTGGGGTCAGTGTCACCCCTTTATAATACAGGGGTCAGTGTCACCCCTTCATAATACAGGGGTCAGTGTCACCCCTTCATAATACAGGGGTCAGTGACACCCCTTCATAATACAGGGGTCAGTGTCACCCCCTTCATAATACAGGGGTCAGTGTCACCCCTTCATAAAACAGGGGTCAGTGTCACCCTTTCATAATACAGGGGTCAGTGTCACCCCCTTCATAATACAGGGGTCAGTGTCACCCTTTCATAATACAGGGGTCAGTGTCACCCCCTTCATAATACAGGGGTCAGTGTCACCCCCTTCATAATACAGGGCTCAGTGTCATCCCCTTCTTAATATAGGGGTCAGTGTCACCCCTTCATAATACAGGGGTCAGTGGCGCCCCCTTCATAATACAGGGGTCAGTGTCACCCCTTCATAAAACAGGGGTCAGTGTCACCCTTTCATAATACAGGGGTCAGTGTCACCCCTTCATAATATAGGGGTCAGTGTTACCCCTTCATAATACAGGGGTCAGTGTCTCCCCCTTCATAATGCAGGGGTCAGTGTCTCCCCCTCTATAATACAGGGGTCAGTGTCACCCCATTCATAATACAGGGGTCAGTGTCTCCTCCTTCATAATTCAGGGGTCAGTGTCTCCCCCTCTATAATACAGGGGTCAGTGTCACCCCATTCATAATACAGGGGTCAGTGTCTCCTCCTTCATAATTCAGGGGTCAGTGTCTCCTCCTTCATAATACAGGGGTCAGTGTCACCCCCTTCATAATACAGGGGTCAGTGTCACCCCCTTCATAATACAGGGGTCAGTGTCACCCCCTTCATAATACAGGGGTCAGTGACACCCCTTCATAATACAGGGGTCAGTGTCACCCCCTTCATAATACATGGGTCAGTGTCTCCCCCTTCATGTTACAGGGGTCAGTGTCACCCCCTTCATAATACAGGGGTCAGTGTCACCCCCTTCATAATACAGGGGTCAGTGTCAACCCTTCATAATACAGGGGTCAGTGTCTCCCCCTTCATAATACTGGGGTCAGTGTCTCCCCCTTCATAATACAGGGGTCAGTGTCACCCCTTTATAATACAGGGGTCAGTGTCACCCCATTCATAATACTGGGGTCAGTGTCTCCCCCTTCATAATACTGGGGTCAGTGTCTCCCCCTCTATAATACAGGGGTCAGTGTCACCCCATTCATAATACAGGGGTCAGTGTCTCCTCCTTCATAATACAGGGGTCAGTGTCACCCCTTCATAATACAGGGGTCAGTGTCACCTCTTCATAATACAGGGGTCAGTGTCATCCCCTTCATAATACTGGGTTCAGTGTCACCCCTTCATAATACAGGGGTCAGTGTCACCCCCTTCATAATCAGGCGTCAGTGTCACCCCCTTCATAATACAGGGGTCAGTGTCACCCCTTCATAATACAGGGGTCAGTGTCTCCCCCTTCATAATACAGGGGTCAGTGTCTCCCCCTTCATAATACAGGGGTCAGTGTCACCCCTTCATAATACAGGGGTCAGTGTCACCCCTTCATAATACAGGGGTCAGTGTCACCCCTTCATAATACAGGGGTCAGTGTCTCCCTCTTCATAATACTGGTGTCAGTGTCTCCCCCTTCATAATACAGGGGTCAGTGTCACCCCATTCATAATACAGGGGTCAGTGTCACCCCCTTCATAATACAGGGGTCAGTGTCACCCCTTCATAATACAGGGGTCAGTGTCACCCCCTTCATAATACAGGGGTCAGTTTCACCTCCTTTTTAATACAGGGGTCAGTTTCACCTCCTTCATAATACAGGGGTCAGTGTCACCTCCTTCATAATACAGGGGTCAGTGTCACCCCCTTCATAATACAGGGGTCAGTGTCTCCCCATTCATAATACAGGGTCGGTGTCTCCCCATTCATAATACTGGGGTCAATGTCATTCCCTTCATAATACTGGGGTCAGTGTCTCCCCCTTCATTATACTGGGGTCAGTGTCTCCCCCTCTATAATACAGGTTCCCGCCATAGAGACCCTCATTAGATCAGAGTCCCCTTATATCAGTGCCCTTAGAGACCCCCAACCCATTACATCAGAGTCTCCTTATATCAGTGCTCCCATTAGAGACTCCAAAAAATAAATATTGAAAAAAATACTGCAGATGCCCCCCCCCCCCCCTTTTTAATTATATTAATTTAATGTGGAAGAAATAATTGTGAAATATTTTGGAAATCCCCAAGGGCAATGTGAAGATTGTACAGTGTATGTGTATATATATATATATAATATATATAATATATATATATATTATATACTATATATTATATATATATATATATATATATATATATATTACTTTCTAAAAAAAAATCCCAATAAGCATATATTGATTGGTTTGCATCTACAAACCATGATATGTTTTTTTTATTTTTATTTATTTTTTACTAGTAATGGTGGTGACCAGCAACTTATAGCAGGACTGCGATTTTGCGGCGGACACTTTTTTTGGGAACCAGTGACTATAATACAGTGATCAGTGCTATAAATATGCACACTGACACTGGTTGGGATCAAAGGGTTAAATGTGTTTCTAGCTAATGTTACAGTGTAGTGGGGGAAGTGCTATTACTACTGGAAGACATAGATTTCTGCTTTACAGAAACACAGGATCCATGTCTTCTGTACTCACAGAATGACAATCTGCCTTGTTTACATAGGCAGACTAGCATTCTGTCAGTGTAACAAACTATCTGTGGGTCCTGGTGGACATGGGGGTTCGCTGATCAACTCCCGCTGTGTAAAATTACAGCGGAAGCGAGCTGCCAGTGGTACGCACTCATGCCCAAAACCCAGAAGTGCAGAATCGCGTATCAAGCATTTAGGTTCAATAAAGATTTATTAAGTTTTTCAGATAGTGTAAACAGAAACATATCATGGCGTGGCCGAGGGCCCGACAGAGGGCGACTCGGGCACAATCATACAACAGTTAAAACAAAAACAATCCTTGTCAAAGGAGATAGCAAAGGAAACAAAACAATAAGGGGGACATTGCGGTGGGGTGAGGACACAAAGGGCTGCACTTCACACGGGGCACAAACGTGGCCCTCTATGGACTCCCCTAGCCTGGGCGCCCCAATGGGAACCTTCTGCGTCCAGGGCCTAGGGGAGTTTGGAGAATCATGTGGTTCGGTGAAGGCAGCTAACCAGGGTACCTATGTAAAATATCACAATATGCAATCAGGTGTAGAGTACCAAAAATGAAGTGTACAAGCAAGAGGTCCCATGTAGCCATCGGATCGTACATTATTAGAACCATAATGAGGCCGAAGATGCGGCCGGGAAATCAAATGAGAGGAAGGAAGAAAAGAGAGGAGGGGGTCAAGGGCAGGGAGAAGAAGGTAAGAATGGGGGGTGAGAGGGGAGGAAGGAGGTGGTGGGGGGTTGGAGGTGGGATGCAGTCCCCCACCGGCGGAGGCGCGTCATATGGATTCAGCCGGGTATCTCCAGAGAAGAGGAAGACAATAAATCACCCAGAAAGGAGCTCCTGAGGTTGCAGTGAAAGCCCTTGTTAGGCCCTCAGGTGGGCGTCGCCGGGGCGACCCTGTCCTTAAGTTTGTCCTAAGTGGAGTAATGCCTCCAAACACTCCAGGTAAAGGAGAATTTAGCATACCTGTCCAGGGACTTGGCCTGCATTTCCTCCATAAGCATAATGCTATTCATTTCGCTTATCCACTCGGTAATCAAAGGGGGGTAGGACGACTTCCAATGTCTAGAAACCAACTGCCGGCCCGCACTCAAACAGAATTTTAGGAGGGAATTCTTCTGAAATTTAGTGGCACCGGGGAGGATAGAGAGAAGGGCTACAAACGGGGAGGGGGTAAGCGGTTCACCATAAAGATCCGAATAAATTAAGAAAATTTGGGACCAGAACGGGCGTATCAGGTCGCAGTCCCACCAAATGTGACTGTATGTACCTTTTAGCTGCGTCACATCTCCAGCAGGAGTCCGAGGCTGGGGGGAACATGACCCTGAGGGTGGTCGGGACGCGGTACCACCGCGATAAAACTTTGTAATTCTTTTCCTGCGCATAGCTCGATATGGAGGATTTATGCGTAAAAAAGAAGGCCTTACGCCACTCTGCCTCACTGATATCCCTCCCTAGCTCCTCTGACCAAGCCAGCGTGTATTTAGGGGTGGTGCTATGTGTATGACCCAGGACCATTTTGTAGATCAAGGAGAGCGTGTGCCGTTGGGGGGAGGAAAAGGAGCAGAGTTGTTCGAACCCAGTCAGTGGTCTGTGGACCTGTCTAGACCCGTGTAATGTCTTGCAGTAGGTCGCCAATTGGCGGTGTGTGAGCCAAGTCACTTTCGAGGAAACCGAGGTCGGTGTCACCACAAGAGAACCCGTTGGGGCGTGAACGAAGTTTTGAGCCGTGGGCCAGTCCTGTCTAAGGAAACCGGCCAAGGAGTGCAGGCCCACTCCCTCCGGTAGATCTGGGTTGTCAAAGAGAGAGATCAGGGGGCTCGGGTCCGTAGAGAGGGCATACGCCTCTCTCCTACGGTACCATATCGCCAGAGCATCTCTAGTGAGGGGGGATAACCCCACCAAGGTTCTGTGGGACAAGGCATGGCCCCAAAGTAGGGCCCTGAGGTCCATCGAGGACATGTACTGCTCCACACATAATGCCACTTTGCTCAGCGGGTGGGGAAACCATTCCAGGATTCGGGAGAGTACCGCTGACGCGTGATATTGTTCGAAATCGGGTAGGCCCGCTCCCCCACTCAAAGCGGGACAGCAAAGGAGCTTGTGTTTCAGTCTAGGTCGGCTACGTCTCCACACATATTGAATGGCCATGGAGCGCACCGTGCGAAAAAAGGTTGAGGGGAGGGAAATCGGGAGTGCTTGAAAGAGATATAAAAGCTTGGGCAGTATATCCATTTTAAGCGTGTTCATGCGACCGAACCACGACACCGGTAGGTCCATACGGGCCTCCGTAAGGTGCCTGAGCTTGGTCAAGAGCGGGCTGTAGTTCAGGGTGAAAATGTCCGACAGACTACGAGGGACAGCAGTCCCAAGGTAGGAAATAGATTTCTCCATTGGAAAGAGAACTGAGATTTGAGGGAGGCCAGGGAAGGGAGCGGAACGGATATGTTGAGCGCTTCGGTTTTGGATAGGTTCAGTTTATAGTTGCTCAGCCCACCAAACCTCTCAATCTCGGCTAAAATGGAGGGAATACTAGTGTGGGGTTGGGTGACATATAGCAGTAGGTCGTCCGCATACAGGGAGAGTTTACAGTGCAAAGAGGGGGTTTGGATCCCATGTATATTCGGGTTTGCCCTGATAGCCTGAGCCAAATGCTCGACTACGAGGGCAAAAAGGAGGGGGGAAAAGGGGCACCCCTGTCTGGTGCCAATCTTAATGGGTAATGTACCAGATTGAATTCCGTTGACCAGGACGGTGGCTGTAGAGACAGAGTACAGTGACATAACACGGGCAAGCATCTTAGGGCCCAGGCCTATTTGGATGAGGGTGGATTGTAGGAACGACCAGCTGACCCTATCGAATGCCTTCTCTGCATCACAGGAAAGAAGGCAGGCAGGAACCCGTTGGCGTTGGGCGTATGCTATGAGATGTATGGTTTTGGTGGTGTTGTCCCTGGCTTCACGTCCAGGGACAAAACCTACCTGGTCTCCATGAATAACATCCGGTAGGAGGGGAGAAAGACGGTCTGCCAGTATTTTTGCAAAAAGTTTCAGGTCGGTGTTCAAAAGTGATATGGGCCTATAATTGGAGCAATGAGAGGGGTCTTTACCGGGTTTAGGGAGGACTGCTATCTAAAGCCAAGAGAAGAGCGGAGGATGGGGAGGCGCCGTCGTCCAAGGCGTTAAAAGCCTTTGCCAGGAGGGGCCAGTTGAGGAGCAAATGTTTTATAAAAACGTGGGGTGAACCCATCAGGGCCGGGACTCTTGCCATTTTTGAGTTTTTTAATTGCGAGGAGGAAGTCCTCCGTCGCGAGGGAGGCTTCTGACTCCTCAACCGAGGAGACGGGGATAGTCGGGAGGGCTGTGTCCCTGATATAGGAGGACAAGGCCCCCGGGGAGTCTAAAGAGTGTATGGGAGACATGGGCACTTGAGCGGGGAGATCATAGAGGGTCGCGTAGTATTGGCGGAACTCTTCCGCAATGGCGGAGTTAGTCTGCAACTTGCCCTTGCTAGGGGAAACAATCAAGGGGATGTGTTTCCTTGTCGCGCGGGGTTGAAGGGTGTTCGCCAGCAGCCGACCGCATTTGTTTGCCTGGGCATAGTGCGTAAAGCGCCCCTTATCCCTAGCCACCAGGGAGCGTTCAGCAAAGATCTGTAAGAGGTCCCTCCTGGCGTTGGCCAGATCAATCAATAAGGCCGAGTCCAGCGAGCGCTTATGGGAGTCCTCGAGGGATGCGATAGTGGCAAGAAGACGTATAACGTCGGCCGATCTAGCTTTTTTGAGCCTGGACCCATGTTGGATAAGTTTGCCCCTGAGGACGCATTTAAGGGCCTCCCATTTAGTAAGCGGGTTTGTGTCGTCTCGGGCATGGTCGGAGACAAAATGAGAGATGGATTGGATGACGTCTGCAGTGACCACAGGGTCCGAGAGCAGGTTATCATTAAGTCTCCAGGAGGACCTAGGCTTGTGTGTAGGAATCCTACCCAAAGTGATATGTATGGGAGCGTGATCCGACCACAATGTGAGGCCTATAGACGCGGTAGGGGAGAGGTCCAGTAGGGATTGAGAAATGAGTATGTAGTCCAGTCTGCTGTAGGAGGAGTGTGCGGGGGAGTAGTATGTATAGTTCCTATCCGTGGGGTTTAAGATTCTCCATACATCTACTAGGGAGAGGTCTGTGAGGATGGAGCGTAACTTGGTCAGGCTAGCTAAGGAATGTGAGGACTTACCGGTTGACGTGTCTAGGCGAGGAACCAGGGCCACATTAAAGTCACCACCCAGGATCATGTTAGTCGTGCCGAACTTCCGTAAGCGGGAGGTCACGGAGGAGAAGAACTGCAGCTGGTCCTGGTTGGGAGAATATACGTTAACTACTGTATAAATCACATTTTTGTAAGACAGCTTAAGAAAAATAAACCTCCCAGCAGGGTCTACATAAGAGTCTAGAACAGTCGGAGTAAAAGAAGCATGGAATGCAATGGAGACCCCTTTCGATTTAGGGGGCGGGTTTGTACTATGATACCAGGTAGGGTAGTTTTTGTGAGGGAGCTGTGGGACAGAGTCTGACCTGAAGTGGGTTTCCTGAAGGAGGAGAATTTGAGTGCGGAGTTTATGAAAGTGGAACACAATTTGTCTCCGTTTCTCAGGGGTGTTAAATCCCCTACAGTTCAGGGACGAGACCGACAAGCTGTTGGGGCTAGCCATTGGGATGTTGTAGCAATAAAGGATACTTACCCGCCAGTGAGGAGCACACCGCCTCCGGAGAAGGGGAAGGGGGGGGGAGGAGTAGGTGGAGGGAGAAGAGTAGGGGGTGGAGAGGACAGAGCATGGAGAGAAAAAAAACAGAAAAAAAGTCAGGCCAAAGCGGCCACTCTAGTAGCGTTGCAAGCAACGATTCAGCTGTAGCCATAAAGGCAGCTGAAGGGCCTAAGGTGGGGGTCGTGGTCAACTCACGGGGAGAGCCCCGCACACAACACAGATGAGCATTGCACAGCAAAGTATAACGGCAAGATAAATATAAATTACATGTCAAGGCGGGACCCCATGGGACTGTGTGGTCAAATAGTGCATACGTGCCAAGCAGGGATGTAACCTCCCTCTCAGCACTACAGGTATCAGCGTCCCATGGCGTCCCGACCGAGACAGGTGGACACACCAGAACAATGTAGCAAGAAGACCAAATAGAAGAAGAACATACAAAAAGGAATTTACAATGCACGCGATAAAACTTTTTGGTCAGCGAGTAGGTAACACACAAAAAAAAATAAAAAAAGGAGAAAAAGACAAAATGCTTTGAAGGTCAAGGCAAAGACCTGTAAGACGGGTGAGGGCCAGTCTGGGCACATTTGGTAACTTCAAGTTAAGTGAGGGACACCTCTTCCAGCCTGTTTGTGACATCCCTGCGCAGCTCTGTGATCTCCTGTTTGTAGGAGCGCTCCAGTCTCTGCACATAGGCCTCAAAATCGTGCTTGGTGGGCAAGGCTTTGATGTAGGCCTCCATGTCCCAGCTAGAGTACGAGCGCCGGGAGTCAGGGGAGCGACTGCCTGAGTGGACCGAGCCCGCATCAGACTCTGGGGGAGAGATTGCCTTCTGTCTGGTCCTCATGGCGGAGGAAGAACGCTGGGATGAGGCCCCCCTCGAGGCCTCGTGTGTGCCTGCGGAGCGGGCCGTCGCCATCTTGGACGAGGGGGTGCCGCGCTGTCCCGGGGGCAGTTTAGGAAAGAAGCGGTCGATTTTGCCGTCTCGGCCCTGATCGGGGTGATGGTGAGTGTCTCCCCCTCCCTTGCGACCCATCACCGACCTGTCTGGTGTGTCCGTGCGGTGATTACAGCCGTTTTCCGGGCAGAGTGTGCGGGAGCTCACAGCACACACGTCCTACTCCTCCATGCGCCAAGCCGCGACCCGCGTATCAAGCATTTAAAAGATAACTGAATCTGGCCATATTGGCACCAACAAAATTCATATTGTAACTTTAGTAACTTTAGAGAAGGCATGATAGACTTTACCCCCTATACTAGGATCAGAGGAGGCCCGTAGAAGCCTAGCCCCAAAGCTGACCTCAAAGGTGGCCTAGAGGACCTTTACCCTGATGCCAGCATCACAGGAGGCCAGAAGGACCTTACCTCCAAAGCTGGCATCACAGAAGGCCAGAAGGATCTTACCTCCAAAGCCGGCATCACAGGAGGCCTGAAGGATCTTACCTCCAAAGCCGGCATCACAGGAGACCTGAAGGACCTCACCTTCAAAACTGGCATCAGAGGAGGCCTGAAGGACCTTACCTCCAAAGCCAGCATCACAGGAGGCCTGAAGGACTTTACCTCCAAAGCCAGCATCACAGGAGACCTGAAGGACCTTACATGAAAAGCCAGCATCAAAGGAGGCCGGAAGGACCTTACAACCCATAGCCGGCATCACAGGAAACCTGAAGGACCTTACAACCCAAAGCCGGCATCACAGGAGGCCTGAAGGATCTTACATGAAAAGCCGGCATCACAGGAGACCTGAAGTACCTCACCTTCAAAACTGGCATCAGAGGAGGCCTGAAGGACCTTACAAACCAAAGCCAGCATCAGAGGAGGCCTGAAGGACCTTACCTCCAAAGCCGGCATCAGAGGAGGCCTGAAGGACCTTACCTCCAAAGCCACCATAACAGGACACCTCAAGGACCTTACATCCAAAGCCAGCATCACAGGAGGCCTGAAGAACCTTGCCCCCAAAGCCAGCATCACAGGAGACCTGAAGGACCTTGCCTCCAAAGCCAGGATCACAGGAGGCCTGAACATCCACAAGGTAGAACTTAAAGAGGAGTTCCGCCCCCCAACAAAAAATGTAAAGTCAGCAGCTACACATACTGCAGCTGCTGACCTTTTATATTAGGCCACTTACCTGTCCTGAAATCCAGCGATGTCGGCACCCCAAGCCGATGTTTCCATCCTTTCGGCTTCACAGCCGGCTTCCTACTGCGCATGCGCAAAGCACGATGCACTTCCTGAATGGAAGAGGGGGGGGCAACTACTGAGTGATCTCTTCTAAGTGGTGATGGGTACCTGTCATAAAACAAGTACCCGCTCCACCCTCCTCCCTGAAAGGTGCCAAAAGCAGCACCGGAGGGAGCTGGGAAGAGGCTGGTTAGCAGAGCTTCCACTTTTTGGTGGAACTCCACTTTATAAATAGAAGATCACATAGACAGAGGCCTGATGCCAAAAATCCCAAGGAGAATCAACAGACCTAGTAGAGTAAGATTCTTTAGAGCAGGGATCTCCAAACTACGGCCCTCCAGCTGCTGCAGAACTACACTTCCCATGAGGCATTGTAAAGATCTGCCATTCACAGACATTACTAGGCATGATGGGAATTGTAGTTTCTGAACAGCTGGAGGGCCATAGTTTGGAGACCCTTGCTTTAGAGGGTAGGGGAGACATCAGAGGTCTAATTGACCCCTGATGTCTCTATAAAGAGAGATCAGGGCTCTAAAGTTAAATGAAAAAATTGTTTTAGGTGCCTCCCTCCCCCGGGCCCAGAGATTGCAGATAAATGTAAACGCTCACATCGGTCCGGCACGCATATGTAAACGGTGATTGCACCACACATGTTGGAATGAGAACAATAATTCTAGCACCAGAGCTCACATTTAACTCTAAACTGATAAGTCTTTAAGTGTATTGCCTCTGGGCTTCATATTGTGAAATATGGTGGAATCCCCAAGGGCAATGTGAAGATTGTACAGTATATATTTGAACCTGTAACCTCCTTCCCACATCCTCCATGCAGATCTGACCCCTGTGTCCTCCATACATCCTCCAACCAGACTTATACCCCTCCTTCCTACATCATCCTTGCAGACCTCAGCCCTTTATTCTCTATAGAGCTGATCCCTGTGTGTCCTGCAACCACACCTGTCCCCTCTACACCCTACATCCCCCATGCAGATCTCTGTATCTGCCAATCAGATTTATTAACCACTTCAGTACCGTGGGCGTTTTTCAGATTTGGTGTTTACAAGACCAAAACTTTTTTTTTTGCTAGAAAATTACTTAAAACCCCCAAACATTATATATATTTTTTCTAACACCCTAGAGCAGGGGTGTCAAACTCAATTTCATTGTGGGCCACATCAGCATTATGGTTGCCCTCAAAAGGGCCGGTTGTATCTGTAAGATTAGATGTCCAGCGCATTTCTTCCCCTTACATTAGATGTCAAGAGCCACCCCACCATCAGAAGTTGAGTCACCCCTCACCCTTACATCACAGTGCACCCCTCTTTCCTTGTGCTGCTGCTGGGAAGAACTTGGATGCATTGCTTGAAAGCAGAAAGTAAGGGTCTGGAGAATGACAGGAGAGGAGCGAGGGCCGCATGAAATGGCCTGGAGGGCCGCATTCGGCCCGCGGGCCTTGTGTTTGCCACCTCTGCCCTAGAGAATAAAATGGCGATCATTGCAATACTTTTTGTCACACCATATTTGTGCAGCAGTCCTACAAGCGCACTTTTTTTGGAAAAACTTTTTTGAATTTAAAAATAAGACAGCAATAAATTTGGCCCAATTTTTTTATATATTGTGAAAGATAATGTTACGCCGAGTAAAATGATACCCAACATGTCACGCTTACAAATTGCGCCCGCTCGTGGCATGGCGTCAAACTTTTACCCTTAAAAATCTCGATAGGCGACGTTTAAAAAATTCTACAGGTTGCATTTTTTGAGATACAGAGAATGTCTAGGGCTAGAATTATTGTCCTCGCTCCAACGATCGCGGCGATACCTCACTTGTGTGGTTTGAACACCGTTTTCATATGCAGGCGCTACTCACGTATGCGTCCGCTTCTGCGCGCGAGCTCGTCGGGAAGGGGCACTTTAAAAAAAAAATTTTCTTATTTATTTTTATATATTTTATTATTTTTTATACTGGGAAAAAAAAATTGATCACTTTTATTCCTATTACAAGGAATGTAAACATCCCTTGTAAAAGAAAAAAGCATGACAGGTCCTTTTACATATGAGATCTGGGGTCAAAAATACCTCAGATCTCATATTTAGACTAAAATGCAAAAAAGAAAATAATTTTTGGAAACTGTAATTTTTTCAAATGACAAAAAAAAAATGTTTCTTTAAGACGCTGGGCAGGACTGACATTTTGACGTCACTTCCGCCCAGCAGAGCTATGGGGACGGGTGAGGGACATATTTCCCTCACTCGCATCCCCACACAGCAGACGAGCGGACCCGATCGCCTCCGCCGCTACCGACGGCTCCGTGGCAGCAGCTGCTGCCGTTACCGAGATATACATCTTTAAAGTGCCGCCGTATAAACTCGTAAGGCGGTCGGGAAGTGGTTAAAAATGTAGATAAAATTCCCTGAGAACTTTGATATATTTTCCTAGTTAAGGGGAATGTTTCATTACAGGATTCAATTGTATATCATGTTCTTGGGGTGAAGCTAGAAGACCCCTGATGTCTCCATTGAGAGGACCTTGTTGTCACTACGGTCACATAAGAGGCTTGTCAGTACATACATATATACATGGTTAGGACACACATGTTAATACATAAACACCTATTAAACATCCCAACACACACCAGAAGTGGAAGAAGTAGCCATAGAGCCCCTTCCAGCCTTACATCTGTGGCCTCACTCACTGTGCCTGTAATATGCCTCACTGTGCCTGTAATATGCCTCACTGTGCCTGTAATATGCCTCACTGTGCCTGTAACATGCCTCACTCACTGTGCCTGTAACATGCCTCACTGTGCCTGTAACATGCCTCACTCACTGTGCCTGTAACATGCCTCACTCACTGTGCCTGTAACATGCCTCACTCACTGTACCTGTAACATGCCTCACTCACTGTGCCTGTAACATGCCTCACATGTCTCACTGTGCCTGTAACATGCCTCACATGTCTCACTGTGCCTGTAACATGCCTCACATGTCTCACTGTGCCTGTAACATGCCTTACTCACCGTGCCTGTAACATGCCTCACTCACTGTGCCTGTAACAAGCCTCACATGCCTCACTGTGCCTATAACATGCCTCACTCACTGTGCCTGTAACATGCCTCACTCACTGTGCCTGTAACATGCCTCACTCACTGTGCCTGTAATATGCCTCACTGTGCCTGTAATATGCCTCACTCACTGTGCCTGTAACATGCCTCACTCACTGTGCCTGTAACCTGCCTCACTGTGCCTGTAACATGCCTCACTGTGCCTGTAACATGCCTCACTGTGCCTGTAACATGCCTCACTCACTGTGCCTGTAACATGCCTCACTGTGCCTGTAACATGCCTCACTCACTGTGCCTGTAACATGCCTCACTGTGCCTGTAACATGCCTTACTTACTGTGCCTGTAACATGCCTCACTCACTGTGCCTGTAACATGCCTCACTCACTGTGCCTGTAACATGCCTCACTCACTGTGCCTGTAACATGCCTCACATGCTTCACTGTGCTTGTAACATGCCTCACCCACTGTGCCTGTAACATGCCTCACATCCTTCACTGTGCCTGTAACATGCCTCACTGTGCCTGTAACATGCCTCACTGTGCCTGTAACATGCCTCACTCACTGTGCCTGTAACATGCCTCACTGTGCCTGTAACATGCCTTACTCACTGTGCCTGTAACATGCCTTACTCACTGTGCCTGTAACATGCCTTACTCACTGTGCCTGTAACATGCCTTACTCACTGTGCCTGTAACATGCCTCACTGTGCCTGTAACTTGCCTCATTGTCAGTGAGGCATGTTACAGATGGCACAGTGAGGCATGTTACAGATGGCACAGTGAGGCATGTTACAGATGACACAGTGAGGGGTCGTCTTATGCAGTGAGTATATCCCAAAACCAAAATTTTAGCTGGAAAATTAGGGGGTCGTCATACATGGGCAAAAAAAAGTCAGTTACTTTGCTGAGTAACTAATTACTTTGCCAATGTAGTAACTGAGTCACTAACTCAATTACTTTTTTGGACAGGTAATTTGTAACTGTAACTAATTTCTTTTTTAAATGACGATGAGCAACACTGGTGGCCTGTGCATCCAAGTGGTCATGAAAGGATTAAATAAAAGAGGAAGCAATTCAAATGTAAATCTACCATTGTTTTATTGTATGTTTTATGAAAGTAAAATTATGGATCTATACACATTTTTTCCTTTTCCAACGATATATACTCTGAATAAACCAAGAGTCCTTTGGTAAAATCAATTGGCCAGAAGTGAAGATCTAGTGATTCTTACGCCCATTCGCTGACACACTTTTGACAAAGAGATTCCAAGCCTGCCCACCACGGCAAGGTAGACTCTTCTAGGGCAGGACCTACACTAAGCTACCCTACTGAATGCTAGTCATCCTTTTTCTAATGTTGGGTGTATGTTTGTATTATGACCTCATCCTATAATCTGTGTGTGCGATCTACTCTCTCCTAATTTGGTTGTGTGTCCTGTGTGAATCTCTCTAAAGCATGGAGCGGTCAGTTTATGTACATCTGGATGTCCTCTGTTAGTGTAGGTCAGTGCATGCCAGTCCAGTGTGTGTCAGTTTACATATGACAGCAGACCGACGCTTGCGTTCGCCTTTGCTTGTAAAAATTGTAAAAATAAAAGGAAAGTGTAACGGTCACCACCGCTTACAACCTTCCATCCAACCACGACAAGCTTATCTGACACACTCCGACAATATTGCATACACGATCCATATCCTTTCCCAGAATAAGACGAGACAGAGCTCCGTTCTTGCTTCCAAAGATATGACAATTTATTAGTATTTTCTCAGCTTCTTATACAGTCTCAAGCATAATGCAGTTAATCACAGGACAATGCAATCTACACCCCCCTTCACACCATGGGGGGCTTCAATCACACTCTAAAAGGCATTCAGGTAAGCTAACCATGTAGACCGGTCGGCACCGCATCTTCAATAGGGTTCAATTAACCTTGAATAATAACACAGACATCTAGTTGAATAAGTTATCTATACAGCTTTATCACACAATGGCAGAGGCTTGTGAGAGTGGGTGCAATCCACACCTTCAGATATTTCAATAGCCTATTATACAAAGGTATGACTCACTGGCTAGCTGACCTGAATTAACACCTTTCAAAAGCATGTCTGCCCAGATTGCATAGCTAACAGCTTTTGATATTTGAAGACATCCTGCAAACATGAATTATTATTAATGTCCCTTATTAATGTCTTCTGTAACATATGAATTATGATTCTTTGTCACCCTATGGCCCTAGTGGACATAAGGTGACCCTAGACATAGGAATGTCTCAGTCTGTCACGGTGCATTCCGTTACAGAAAGGAACAGTTTAAAAATATTAGAAAAAAGCAAAATAAAGAATAATAATACAAAAAATACCTCTGTCCCCCCAACAGAGGTGCTTTTTTTTATTACTATTTATTTGCTTTTTTCTATTATTTTTAAACTGTTCCTTTTTATTTTTTTTATCATTTTTATTGTTATCTCAGGGAATGTAAATATCCCCTATGATAGCAATAGGTAGTGACAGGTACTCTTTCTTTGAAAAATTTGACTCTAGATCTCTCCTCTGCCCTCAAAGCATCTGACCACACCAAGATCGGTGTGATAAAATGCGTTTCCAATTTTCCAATGGCACCGTTTATATCCTGTATATATCCTGTGCAGGGGTCAGTGTCTCCCCTTCATAATACAGGGATCAGTGTCTCCCCATTTTTAATACAGGGGTCAGTGTCTCCCCATTCATAATACAGGGGTCAGTGTCTCCCCCTTCATAATACAGGGGTCAGTGTCTCCCCATTCATAATACAGGGGTCAGTGTCTCCCCGTTCATAATACAGGGGTCAGTGTCCCCCCCTTCATAATACAGGCTGAGTGTGCAGGTATGCACTAGTCTTTATAATTAAGGGCCTACCTGTAGTATAAGGCTCCACCTGGGAGACAGGTGGTCCCCTGCCCAGAGACACAAAAACAGGGCATCCTTCTGTAATCGCTGCTAGATCCCCTCCACCTCCCCCCTCCCAAAAAAGAAAAAATGAGCACTGATCATTAATCAGCATGCCTATCCCCAAGCATACACTCCCTTTGCAAGCCAACATTCTCCCCAAAACAAATTCCCCTCCTTTACGTACAACCCCCACTTTGTTGATATCCCCCCTACTAGCACAAATCTTTACCCCCAAACACCCCCCTACTAGCACAAATCCTCTACTCCTCAAATTCCCCCTCTAAGCACTAATTCCCCCAATCATCCCTACTAGCACAAATTCCCCTTTCTAACACAACCCCCCCCCCCTCCCCAAAAAAAAAAAAAAAAACAATTGAGCACTAATCTGCATGCTTATTCTCTCTGCAAGACAAAATTCTTCTCAAACAAACTCCCCTCCTTCAAGAACACCCCCCCCCCCTCTGCTGAAATCCCCCCTACTAGCACAAATTTTTGCCCCCACCATCCCCCCTACTAGCACAAATCCTATACCCCTCAAATTTTCCTTTCTAGCACAAATCCCCTCCTAGCACCCCCCCCCCCCAATGTTGCCTCTCCCCCACCCTTTCCAACCCTCCTCCTAGCACTAATCCTCTTCTCCCTCCCCCTCCTAGCAATACTTCTCTTTTCACTCCCCCTCCTATCACTTATCCTCTTCTCCTTCCCCCTCCTATCATCAATCCTCTTCTCCCTCCCCCTCCTATCATTAATCCTCTTCTCCCTCCCCCTCCTATCATTAATCCTCTTCTCCCACCCCCTCCTATCATTTATCCTCTTCGCCCTCCCCTCCTAGCACTACTTCCTAGTACTTATCCTCCCCTCCCCCTCCCTCCTAGCAGTACTCCTCTTCTCCCTCCCCCTCCTGGCACTGCTCCTCTTCTCCCTCCCCCAACTAGCACTACTCCTCTTCTCCCTCCTCCTCCTAGCACTACTCCTCTTCTCCCTCCCCCACCTAGCACTACTCCTTTTCTCCCTCCCCCACCTAGCACTACTCCTCTTCTCCCTCCTCCTCCTAGCACTACTCCTCTTCTCCCTCCCCCACCTAGCACTACTCTTCCTCCTCCTAAATGAACAGGAGCCTCTGTCTGATCATTCATCTGCAGTGCATCTGAGGCTTCAGTGAAAGAATCTGTGTCATCAATTATTTTCTCTGTCTCTACTTCCATGGAGCTTTTTTAATGCCGCTGAATCCGTCCCGAACATATCTAATTGGCTTGTATATCTTTGGGAATTCCGTAATAACTCCATTCTGTAGACATTCTTCTAGGTGCAACCTCATGTGTTCCCGCCGGTATTGGCAGGTGGGATTGCCGTTTGGTGTGAGGAGTTCGTAGGCATTTGCTATTGCATATGCAATACAGTCACTATCCTCCAAATGTTGTGCTTGCACATTTATTATCTTTATGTTGCGGTTTAGATCTTTGACCACTGCCTGATAGCTTTGTGTGAGTTGCCTCCAGATATTAGCGCTAAACTTCGGTCGCCCCCGTAGTTCGGTGTCAGCGACCATCACTTTGCCTCCTAAATAGCAGGATACAAGGGCATGCTTACCCTGTAGGCATATATGAACCAGAACAGTTGGGCCTGACACTGGAGTTGTTGTGTTGCATACAAACCTTACAGATGGGGCACCGGGCACCGACTCAAATTGCTTTTGTAATATGGTAGTTGCTGCCTTACATACTTAATTTGGTATACCGTAAGGTGAATAAAATACATATTTGTAATATAAGTCTAAGCCGAGTTGAGGAATCCAATCATTAGACAGCCAAGAGGGTTGGACAAATGTTTTTGTTGGGGTGTCACATATGTCACCATCATTCTTCCTCTTTGTAGCTCTTCTTCGAGGCTTGGCTTCCGAGGGCCTTGGAGTATGGAGAACTGTGGTTCGCACCTCTGTATGGATTCTGGTTTGTGTGTCAGATTTTTCGGTTACTGGTCGAGGAAGACAATCTTTGGACAGCTGGGAGTCGATGGCAAGTGTTTTTGCTAAGATGTCACATTCCTCACCATCATTCTTCCTCTTAGCAGCTCTTCTGGTCACAAGAGGCCTGGATTCTGAGGCTCCTGGAGTACGGGGACGTCTTTTTGGCACCTTCTTATTGGTTCTGTTTTTTGTCTCAGGTTTTGTTGCTATTGGTTGAGGAAGCCAATCTTGGTCCAGCTGGGGGTCGATGGCAAGTGTTTTTGCTAAGATGTCACATTCATCACCATCATTCTTCCTCTTAGCAGCACTTCTGGTCACAGGAGGCCTGGATTCCGAGACTCCTGGAGTATGGGGACGTCTTTTTGGCACCTTCCTTTTGGTTCTGGTTTTTGTCTCAGGTTTTGTTGCTACTGGTTGAGGAAGCCAATCTTGAACCAGCTGGGAGTCGATGGCAAGTGTTTTTGCTAAGATGTCACATTCATCACCATCACTCTTCCTCTTAGCAGCACTTCTGGTCACAGGAGGCCTGGATTCTGAGGCTCCTGTAGTACGGGGACGTCTTTTTAGCACCTTCCTATTGGTTCTGGTTTTTGTCTCAGGTTTTGTTGCTACTGGTTGAGGAAGCCAATCTTGGACCAGCTGGGAGTCGATGGCAAGTGTTTTTGCTAAGATGTCACATTCATCGCCATCATTCTTCCTCTTAGCAGCACTTCTGGTCACAGGAGGGCTGGATTCTGAGGCTCCTGTAGTACGGGGACGTCTTTTTGGCACCTTCCTTTTGGTTCTGGTTTTTGTCTCAGGTTTTGTTGCTACTGGTTGAGAAAGCCAATCTTGAGACAGTTGGGAGTCGATGGCGGGTGTTTTTGCTGAGATCTCACATTCAGCTTCATCATTCTTCCTCTTTGCAGCTCTTATTCGAGAGCTTCTCCTGATCACAGGGGGATTGGCTTCCAAGGCTCCTGGAGTACGCAACACTCTTGTTGGCACCTCAGTATGGATTCCAGTTTGTATCTCAGGATGATCTACCTGATAATGTTTTTTGGGGCAAGAATCGGGTTCTACGCCTTCTTGAGTTCTGGATTTTCCAGTCCTAATCTGGGGTAAATTCCCAGGACCAAAATGGTACTGCTGCCTTGGCCGTTGGCGCAAGGCTCTCATTTTCAAATGATTGATGGTACTCTTTGTAATTAACTAAGAATACAAAAAAAAAAACACTTGCAAACAACAAGATAAATATACGCGCTAAGATAGTCGGTGGAAACAAAAACCACACAGCTAATCCTAACAAATAATCACCAAAAACTGTGCTTTATAGAAAACACACAGCTAATCCTAACAAATACTCTAAAAAAAATCAGCACTTTATAGAAAACGCACAGCTAATCCTGATAAATAATCGCCAAATCAACAGAATGCACAATGCACTTCCTTCCACTTGAACTCTGCAGGAGTAACTGACGTCTGTGTTGTGAGCTCAACTGTTTTATTCAGACAAGTTCTATTTTTAGAATGAGCTGCCCACTCACTACTGTGACATCATCAACTGCTAATCATGTTGCCATAGTGACAGCATGTCACAACTGTAAACAAAGATTTTTTTTTTTTTTTTTTTTTAGCAGAGTTCAAAACATAAAACTTTATTTGTCTTTTATAATAAAGTGTTTGTTTCTAAATAAAAAAACAAGTATAACATCTAGCAGCTTACCTGTCCTTACATGTGGTGGACACATTTCTTTTTTTTTTTTTTTCCTCTTTATTTTTATCTACTGATCTGTTCAGAAAGTCTGTTTATAATCTATAACTGCCAGCAAGAGCAGCAGTTCAGTTGGGGAAAAAAAAGATCCTCTCAAGGGGGGATGGGTGGGCATTGATCAGCTTTCAGTTATTTATATAACACATTTTATTTAAATTGTGAAAAAAAAAATGTTGCTGTAACTGTCTAAAATGTGTTATCTGGAGTTCAGCTTTAATATATCAGTCACTGATATAAAAATCTATTCTAAATCTACCTGTTTATATAACACCCCCCTCTTCACAGGCTGATAATGGTGATGCCCAGGGGTGGACATTTTTGCTCCCCCAATGGAAGGAGTAAGTGTAGCCAATCTGAGACAGGAAGTGTGTTACTGGCAGGATCGTCAGATGGAAATTGGAAATAAAGGTGAGTAAAGCCAGAAAGATGTGTGAAATGTGCGTTTTGGGGTTCAGATACACTATAAAGATATTTATAAAATGATTTAGGTTTTCGGAGGAATCGTATTGTTTGGTTATAGCTGACACGGCTACAAAACAAAATTAAATGATATTAATAAATCAAATAAAAAATCACCCCTTCCCACACACCCCAATGCAAACATGAGTGTAGGGCGTGCAATGACATGTAAACATAAAATGGGCCACACAAGTAGACTATTGCCATAGCGATCACAGTAAGTCTCCACTAGGGTGACCACGTGTGCCCCGGATTGCCCGGGACAGTCCTGCATTTTGCAGGTCTGTCCTGGGCACATTCATTCCAGGACAATACAGTATCCTGGAATGAAACTGATAAACAGTGTCTCCCCCTTCATATTACTGGGGTCAGTGTCTCCCCCTTCATTTTACTGGGGTCAGTGTCTCCCCCTTCATTTTACTGGGGTCAGTGTCTCCCCCTTCATTTTACTGGGGTCAGTGTCTCCCCCTTCATAATACAGGGGTCAGTGTCACCCCTTCATAATATAGGGGTCAGTGTCACCCCTTCATAATACAGGGGTCAGTGTCACCCCTTCATAATACAGGGGTCAGTGGCGCCCCCTTCATAATACAGGGGTCAGTGTCACCCCTTCATAATACAGGGGTCAGTGTCACCCCTTCATAATACAGGGGTCAGTGTCACCCCCTTCATAATACAGGGGTCAGTGTCACCCCCTTCATAATACAGGGGTCAGTGTCACCCCCTTCATAAAACAGGGGTCAGTGTCACCCCTTCATAAAACAGGGGTCAGTGTCACCCTTTCATAATACAGGGGTCAGTGTCACCCTTTCATAATATAGGGGTCAGTGTCACCCCCTTCATAATACAGGGGTCAGTGTCACCCCCTTCTTAATACAGGGGTCAGTGTCATCCCCTTCATAATATAGGGGTCAGTGTCACCCCTTCATAATACAGGGGTCATTGGCGCCCTCTTCATAATACAGGGGTCAGTGTCACCCCTTTTATAATACAGGGGTCATTGTCACCCCTTCATAATACAGGGGTCAGTGTCATCCCTTCATAAAACAGGGGTCAGTGTCACCCTTTCATAATACAGGGTTCAATGTCACCCCCTTCATAATACAGGGGTCAGTGTCACACCCTTCATAATACAGGGGTCAGTGTCACCCCCTTCATAATATAGGGGTCAGTGTTACCCCTTCATAATATAGGGGTCAGTGTCTCCCCCTTCATAATGCAGGGGTCAGTGTCTCCCCCTTCATGTTTCAGGGGTCAGTGTCTCCCCCTCTATAATACAGGGGTCAGTGTCTCCCCCTCTATAATACAGGGGTCAGTGTCACCCCATTCATAATACAGGGGTCAGTGTCTCCTCCTTCATAAATCAGGGGTCAGTGTCACCCCTTCATAATACAGGGGTCAGTGTCACCCCCTTCATAATACAGGGGTCAGTGTCACCCCCTTCATAATACAGGGGTCAGTGTCATCCCCTTCATAATACAGGGGTCAGTGTCTCCCCCTCTATAATACAGGGGTCAGTGTCACCCCCTTCATAATACAGGGGTCAGTTTCACCCCTTCATAATACAGGGATCAGTGTCTCCCCTTTCATAATACTGGGGTCAGTGTCTCCCCCTTCATAATACTGGGGACAGTGACACCCCCTTCATAATACAGGGGTCAGTGTCACCCCCTTCATAATACAGGGGTCAGTGTCAACCCTTCATAATACAGGGGTCAGTGTCTCCCCCTTCATAATACTGGGGTCAGTGTCACCCCTTTATAATACAGGGGTCAGTGTCACCCCATTCATAATACTATGATCAGTGTCTCCCCTTCATAATACTGGGGACAGTGACACCCCATTCATAATACAGGGGTAAGTGTCACCCCATTCATAATACAGGGGTCAGTGTCTCCTCCTTCATAATACAGGGGTCAGTGTCACCCCTTCATAATACAGGGGTCAGTGTCACCCCTTCATAATACAGGGGTCAGTGTCACCACTTCATAATACATGGTTCAGTGTCTCCCCCTTCATAATACTGGGTTCAGTGTCATCCCCTTCATAATACAGGGGTCAGTGTCACACCCTTCATAATACAGGGGTCAGTGTCACCCCCTTCATAATACAGGGGTCAGTGTCACCCCTTCATAATATAGGGGTCAGTGTTACCCCTTCATAATATAGGGGTCAGTGTCTCCCACTTCATAATGCAGGGGTCAGTGTCTCCCCCTTCATGTTTCAGGGGTCAGTGTCTCCCCCTCTATAATACAGGGGTCAGTGTCTCCCCCTCTATAATACAGGGGTCAGTGTCACCCCATTCATAATACAGGGGTCAGTGTCTCCTCCTTCATAATTCAGGGGTCAGTGTCACCCCTTCATAATACAGGGGTCAGTGTCACCCCCTTCATAATACAGGGGTCAGTGTCACCCCTTCATAATACAGGGGTCAGTGTCTCCCCCTTCATAATACTGGGGTCAGTGTGACCCCTTCATAATACAGGGGTCAGTGTCACCCCATTCATAATACAGGTGTCAGTGTCACCCCATTCATAATACAGGGGTCAGTGTCTCCCCCTTCATAATACGGGGGTCAGTGTCACCCCTTCATAATACAGGGGTCAGTGTCTCCCCCTTCATAATACTGGGGTCAGTGTGACCCCTTCATAATACAGGGGTCAGTGTCACCCCATTCATAATACAGGGGTCAGTGTCACCCCATTAATAATACAGGGGTCAGTGTCTCCCCCTTCATAATACTGGGGTCAGTGTCACCCCTTCATAATACAGGGGTCAGTGTCACCCCTTCATAATACAGGGGTCAGTGTCACCCCCTTCATAATACAGGGGTCAGTGTCACCCCCTTCATAATACAGGGGTCAGTTTCACCTCCTTTATAATACAGGGGTCAGTGTCACCTCCTTTATAATACAGGGGTCAGTGCCACCCCCTTCATAATACAGGGGTCAGTGTCACCCCCTTCATAATACAGGGGTCAGTGTCTCCCCATTCATAATACAGGGTTGGTGTCTCCCCATTCATAATACTGGGGTCAATGTCATTCCCTTCATAATACAGGGGTCAGTGTCTCCCCCTTCATTATACTGGGGTCAGTGTCTCCTCCTCTATAATACAGGTTCCCGCCATAGAGACCCTCATTAGATCAGAGTCCCCTTATATCAGTGCCCTTAGAGACCCCCAACCCATTACATCAGAGTCTCCTTATATCAGTGCTCCCATTAGAGACTCCAAAAAATAAATATTGAAAAAAATACTGCAGTTGCCCCCCCCCCCCCCCCCCTTTTTAATTATATTAATTTAATGTGGAAGAAATAATTGTGAAATATTTTGGAAATCCCCAAGGGCAATGTGAACATTGTACAGTGTGTGTGTATATGTATATATATATATATATATATTACTTTCTACTCTAAAATACATCCACTAAAAAAAAATGTATGTATTCTAATATATTTTTTTGGTAAAAAAAAATAAAAAATCCCAATAAGCATATATTGATTGGTTTGCATCTACAAACCATGATATGTTTTTTTATTTTTATTTATTTTTTACTAGTAATGGTGGTGACCAGCGACTTATAGCAGGACTGCGATTTTGCGGCAGACAAATCGGACACCTGACACTTTTTTTGGGAACCAGTGACTATAATACAGTGATCAGTGCTATAAATATGCACTGTCACTGTACTTATGACACTGGTTGGGATCAAAGGGTTAAATGTGTTTCTAGCTAATGTTACGGTGTAGCGGGGAAGTGCTTTTACTACTGGAAGACATAGATCGCTGTTTCTGCTTTACAGAAACACAGGATCCATCTCTTCTGTACTCACAGAATGACAATCTGCCTTGTTTACATAGACAGACTAGCATTCTGTCAGTGTAACAAACTATCTGTGGGTCCTGGTGGACATGGGGGGTTCGCTGATCAACTCCCGCTGTGTAAAATTACAGCGGAAGCGAGCTGCCAGCGGTAAGCACTCATGCCCAAAACCCAGAAGTGCAGAATCGCGTATCAAGCATTTAAAAGATAACTGAATCTGGCCATATTGGCACCAACAAAATTCATATTGTAACTTTAGTAACTTTAGAGAAGGCATGATAGACTTTACCCCCTATACTAGGATCAGAGGAGGCCCGTAGAAGCCTAGCCCCAAAGCTGACCTCAAAGGTGGCCTAGAGGACCTTTACCCTGATGCCAGCATCACAGGAGGCCAGAAGGACCTTACCTCCAAAGCTGGCATCACAGAAGGCCAGAAGGATCTTACCTCCAAAGCCGGCATCACAGGAGGCCTGAAGGATCTTGCCTCCAAAGCCGGCATCACAGGAGACCTGAAGGACCTTACCTCCAAAGCCAGCATCACAGGAGGCCTGAAGGACTTTACCTCCAAAGCCAGCATCACAGGAGACCTGAAGGACCTTACATGAAAAGCCAGCATCAAAGGAGGCCGGAAGGACCTTACAACCCATAGCCGGCATCACAGGAAACCTGAAGGACCTTACAACCCAAAGCCGGCATCACAGGAGACCTGAAGGACCTTACATGAAAAGCCAGCATCAAAGGAGGCCGGAAGGACCTTACAACCCATAGCCGGCATCTCAGGAACCCTGAAGGACCTTACAACTCAAAGCCGGCATCACAGGAGGCCTGAAGGATCTTACCTCCAAAGCCGGAATCACAGGAGACCTGAAGGACCTCACCTTCAAAACTGGCATCAGAGGAGGCCTGAAGGACCTTACCTCCAAAGCCAGCATCACAGGAGGCCTGAAGGACTTTACCTCCAAAGCCAGCATCACAGGAGACCTGAAGGACCTTACATGAAAAGCCAGCATCAAAGGAGGCCGGAAGGACCTTACAACCCATAGCCGGCATCACAGGAAACCTGAAGGACCTTACAACCCAAAGCCGGCATCACAGGAGGCCTGAAGGACCTTACAAACCAAAGCTGGCATTACAGGAGGCCTGAAGGACCTTACCTCCAAAGCCGGCATCAGAGGAGGCCTGAAGGACCTTACCTCCAAAGCCACCATAACAGGAGACCTCAAGGACCTTACATCCAAAGCCAGCATCACAGGAGGCCTGAAGAACCTTGCCCCCAAAGCCAGCATCACAGGAGACCTGAAAGACCTTGCCTCCAAAGCCGGGATCACAGGAGGCCTGAACATCCTCAAGGTAGAACTTAAAGAGGAGTTCCGCCCCCCAACAAAAAATGTAAAGTCAGCAGCCACACATACTGCAGCTGCTGACTTTTTATATTAGGACACTTACCTGTCCTGAAATCCAGCGATGTCGGCACCCCAAGCCGATGTTTCCATGTGCTGCCATCGCCATTCATAGTAAGGGAACCCGGCAATGAAGCCTTTCGGCTTCACAGCCGGCTCCCTACTGCGCATGCGCAAAGCACGATGCACTTCCTAAATGGAAGAGGGGGGGGGCAACTACCGAGTGATCTCTTCTAAGTGGTGATGGGTACCTGTCATAAAACAAGTACCCGCTCCACCCTCCTCCCTGAAAGGTGCCAAAAGCAGCACTGGAGGGAGCTGGGAAGAGGCTGGTTAGCAGAGCTTCCACTTTTTGGTGGAACTCCACTTTATAAATAGAAGATCAGATAGACCGAGGCCTGATGCCAAAAATCCCAAGGAGAATCAACAGACCTAGTAGCGTAAGATTCTTTAAAGGGTAGGGGAGACATCAGAGGTCTAAAAGACCCCTGATGTCTCTATAAAGAGAGATCAGGGCTCTAAAGTTAAATGAGAAAATATGTAAAATAAAAAAAATAGTTTTAGGTGCCTCCCTCCCCCGGGCCCCGAAATTGCAGATAAATGTAAACGCTCACATAGGTCCGGCACGCATATGTAAACGGTGATTGCACCACACATGTTGGAATGAGAACAATAATTCTAGCACCAGAGCTCACATTTAACTCTAAACTGATAAGTCTTTAAGTGTATTGCCTCTGGGCTTCATATTGTGAAATATGGTGGAATCCCCAAGGGCAATGTGAAGATTGTACAGTATATATTTGAACCTGTAACCTCCTTCCCACATCCTCCATGCAGATCTGACCCCTGTGTCCTCCATACATCCTCCAACCAGACCTATACCCCTCCTTCCTACATCCTCCTTGCAGACCTCAGCCCTTTATTCTCTATAGAGCTGATACCTGTGTGTCCTGCAACCACACCTGTCCCCTCTACACCCTACATCCCCCATGCAGATCTCTGTATCTGCCAATCAGATTTATTAACCACTTCAGTACCGTGGGCGTTTTTCAGATTTGGTGTTTACAAGACTAAAACTTTTTTTTTTTGCTAGAAAATTACTTAAAACCCCCAAACATTATATATATTTTTTTCTAACACCCTAGAGAATAAAATGGCGATCATTGCAATACTTTTTGTCACACCATATTTGTGCAGCAGTCCTACAAGCGCACTTTTTTTGGAAAAACTTTTTTGAATTTAAAAATAAGACAGCAATAAATTTGGCCCAATTTTTTTATATATTGTGAAAGATAATGTTACACCGAGTAAAATGATACCCAACATGTCACGCTTACAAATTGCGCCCGCTCGTGGCATGGCGTCAAACTTTTACCCTTAAAATCTCGATAGGCGACGTTTAAAAAATTCTACAGGTTGCATTTTTTGAGATACAGAGAAGGTCTAGGGCTAGAATTATTGTCCTCGCTCCAACGATCGCGGCGATACCTCACTTGTGTGGTTTGAACACCGTTTTCATATGCAGGCGCTACTCACGTATGTGTTCGCTTCTGCGCGCGAGCTCGTCGGGAAGGGGCACTTTAAAAAAAAAAAAAATCTTATTTATTTTTATATATTTTATTATTTTTTATACTGGGAAAAAAAAATTGATCACTTTTATTCCTATTACAAGGAATGTAAACATCCCTTGTAATAGAAAAAAGCATGACAGGTCCTCTTACATATGAGATCTGGGGTCAAAAATACCTCAGATCTCATATTTAGACTAAAATGCAAAAAAAAATGGATTTTTGGAAACTGTAATTTTTTTCAAATGACAAAAAAAAAATGTTTCTTTAAGACGCTGGGCGGGACTGACATTTTGACGTCACTTCCGCCCAGCAGAGCTATGGGGACGGGTGAGGGACATATTTCCCTCACTCGCATCCCCACACAGCAGACGAGCGGACCCGATCGCCTCCGCCGCTACCGACGGCTCCGTGGCAGCAGCTGCTGCCGTTACCGAGATATTCATCTTTAAAGTGCCGCCGTATAAACTCGTAAGGCGGTCGGGAAGTGGTTAAAAATGTAGATAAAATTCCTTGAGAACTTTGATATATTTTCCTAGTTAAGGGTAACGTTTCATTACAGAATTGTGTATCCTGTTCTTGGGGTGAAGCTAGAAGACCCCTGATGTCTCCATTGAGAGGACCTTGTTGTCACTACGGTCACATAAGGGGCTTGTCAGTACATACATATATACATGGTTAGGACACACATGTTAATACATAAACACCTATTAAACATCCCAACACACACCAGAAGTGGAAGAAGTAGCCATAGAGCCCCTTCCAGCCTTACATCTGTGGCCTGCAGTGTTGTAAGTAACAGCGTTAAAATAAACGCAGTTACCTAACGATGCCCCTTTTGAGGGCAACGAGTAATCTACCAGATTACTCTTCCCCTCGCGGTAACGCCGCTTCCATTACTTGGGTGGCATTACCGCAATTACACATTTACCTGTGTACCTGTCATCGTCGGCGACCATCCTCCATTATTAAAAATGCGCGCCTCCCCCTCTGACTGTTCTGCACCGTCCGTGATAGGTGGAACACTAATTTTTCCAGCAGAGCCTCTGTTTAGTGTTCAGCCTATCACGAATACCTTCTCATTCTCGGCCTCGGCCTCGGACGAGAGGACATCCGTGATAGGCGGAACACTGAACAGAGGCTCTGCTGGGAAAATATCTGTTCCGCCTATCACGGACGGCCTGGAACAGTCAGAGGGGGAGGTGTGCTTTTTTAATAATGGAGGATGTCCGCCGACGGTAACGGGACAGTCAGAGCGGGAGGCGCGGCTTTTAAATAATGGAGGATGGCCACAGGAGAAGGTAGGGAGATCATCGTTGAGGCATTTTACAGGCACAGTGAGGCATGTATGATGGCACAGTGCCTCACTGTGCCTGTAACATTCCTCACTCACTGTGCCTGTAACATGCCTCACTCACTGTGCCTGTAACATGCCTCACTCACTGTGCCTGTAACATGCCTCACTTACTGTGCCTGTAACATGCCTCACTCACTGTGCCTGTAACATGTCTCACTTACTGTGCCTGTAACAAGCCTCACTGTGCCTGTTACATGCCTCATTCCCTGTGCCTGTAACATGCCTCATTCCCTGTGCCTGTAACATGCCTCATTCCCTGTGCCTGTAACATGCCTCACTCACTGTGCCTGTAACATGCCTCACTCACTGTGCCTGTAACATGCCTCACTTACTGTGCCTGTAACATGCCTCACTCACTGTGCCTGTAACATGCCTCACTCACTGTGCCTGTAACATGCCTCACTCACTGTGCCTGTAACATGCCTCACTCACTGTGCCTGTAACATGCCTCACTCACTGTGCCTGTAACATGCCTCACTCACTGTGCCTGTAACATGCCTCACTTACTGTGCCTGTAACATGCCTCACTCACTGTGCCTGTAACATGCCTCACTTACTGTGCCTGTAACATGCCTCACTTACTGTGCCTGTAACATGCCTCACTTACTGTGCCTGTAACATGCCTCACTCACTGTGCCTGTAACATGTCTCACTTACTGTGCCTGTAACAAGCCTCACTGTGCCTGTTACATGCCTCATTCCCTGTGCCTGTAACATGCCTCATTCCATGTGCCTGTAACATGCCTCACTCACTGTGCCTGTAACATGCCTCACTCACTGTGCCTGTAACATGCCTCACTCACTGTGCCTGTAACATGCCTCACTCACTGTGCCTGTAACATGCCTCACTTACTGTGCCTGTAACATGCCTCACTCACTGTGCCTGTAACATGCCTCACTCACTGTGCCTGTAACATGCCTCACTCACTGTGCCTGTAACATGCCTCACTCACTGTGCCTGTAACATGCCTCACTCACTGTGCCTGTAACATGCCTCACTCACTGTGCCTGTAGCATGCCTCACTCACTGTGCCTGTAACATGCCTCACTGTGCCTGTAACATGCCTCACTGTGCCTGTAACATGCCTTACTGTGCCTGTAACATGCCTCACTCACTGTGCCTGTAACATGCCTCACTCACTGTGCCTGTAACATGCCTCACTCACTGTGCCTGTAACATGCCTCACTCACTGTGCCTGTAACATGCCTCACTCACTGTGCCTGTAACATGCCTCACTCACTGTGCCTGTAACATGCCTCACTCACTGTGCCTGTAACATGCCTCACTGTGCCTGTAACATGCCTCACTGTGCCTGTAACATGCCTTACTTACTGTGCCTGTAACATGCCTCACTCACTGTGCCTGTAACATGCCTCACTCACTGTGCCTGTAACATGCCTCACTCACTGTGCATGTAACATGCCTCACTCACTGTGCATGTAACATGCCTCACTCACTGTGCCTGTAACATGCCTCACTCACTGTGCCTGTAACATGCCTCACTCACTGTGCCTGTAACATGCCTCACTCACTGTGCCTGTAGCATGCCTCACTCACTGTGCCTGTAACATGCCTCACTCACTGTGCCTGTAACATGCCTCACTCACTGTGCCTGTAACATGCCTCACTCACTGTGCCTGTAACATGCCTCACTCACTGTGCCTGTAACATGCCTCACTGTACCTGTAACATGCCTCACTCACTGTGCCTGTAACATGCCTCACTCACTGTGCCTGTAACATGCCTCACTGTGCCTGTAACATGCCTTACTCACTGTACCTGTAACATGCCTCACTCACTGTGCCTGTAACTTGCCTCATTGTCAGTGAGGCATGTTACAGGCAGAGTGAGGCATGTTACAGATGGCACAGTGAGGCATGTGAGGCACGTTACAGATGACACAGTGAGGGGTCGTCTTATGCAGTGAGTATATCCCAAAACCAAAATTGAGCTGGAAAATTAGGGGGTCGTCATACATGGGCAAAAAAAAAGTCAGTTACTTTGCTGAGTAACTAATTACTTTGCCAATGTAGTAACTGAGTCACTAACTCAATTACTTTTTCGGACAGGTAATTTGTAACTGTAACTAATTTCTTTTTTAAAGGACGATGAGCAACACTGTGCATCCAAGTGGTCATGAAAGGATTAAATAAAAGAGGAAGCAATTCAAATGTAAATATACCATTTTTTTATTGTGTGTTTTATGAAAGTATAATTATGGATCTATACACATATTTTTTCCTTTTCCAACTATATATACTCTGAATAAACCAAGAGTCCTTTGGTAAAATCAATTGGCCAGAAGTGAAGATCTAGTGATCCTCTCGCCCATTCGCTGACACACTTTTGACCAAGAGATTCCAAGCCTGCCCACCACGGCAAGGTAGACTCTTCTAGGGCAGGACCTACACTAAGCTACCCTACTGAATGCTAGTCATCCTTTTTCTAATGTTGGGTGTATGTTTGTAGTACGGCCTAATCTGTGTGTGTGATCTACTCTCTCCTAATTTGGTTGTGTGTCCTGTGTGCATCTCTCTAAAGCATGGAGCGGTCAGTTTATGTACATCTGGATGTCCTCTGTTAGTGTAGGTCAGTGCATGCCAGTCCAGTGTGTGTCAGTTTACATATGACACCAGACCGACCCAAGCACTAATTTCCCCAATCATCCCTAATAGCACAAATTCCCCTTTCTAACACAACCCCCCCCCCCCAAAAAAAAAACAATTGAGCACTAATCTGCATGCTTATTCTCTCTGCAGGACAAAATTCTTCTCAAACTCCCCTCCTTCAAGAACACCCCCCCTCTGCTGAAATCCCCCCCTACTAGCACACATTTTTGCCCCCACCATCCCCCCTACTAGCACAAATCCTATACCCCTCAAATTTCCCTTTCTAACACAAATCCCCTCCTAGCACCCCCCCAAATGTTGCCTCTCCCCCACCCTTTCCAACCCCCCTCCTAGCACTAATCCTCTTCTCCCTCCCCCTCCTAGCAATACTTCTCTTTTCACTCCCCCTCCTATCACTTATCCTCTTCTCCTTCCCCCTCCTATCATCAATCCTCTTCTCCCTCCCCCTCCTATCATTAATCCTCTTCTCCCTCCCCCTCCTATCATTTATCCTCTTCGCCCTTCCCCTCCTAGCACTACTTCCTAGTACTTATCCTCCCCTCCCCCTCCCTCCTAGCAGTACTCCTCTTCTCCCTCCCCCTCCTAGCACTGCTCCTCTTCTCCCTCCCCCTCCTAGCACTGCTCCTCTTCTCCCTCCCCCAACTAGCACTACTCCTCTTCTCCCTCCCCCACCTAGCACTACTCCTCTTCTCCCTCCCCCTCCTATCATTAATCCTCTTCTCCCACCCCCTCCTATCATTTATCCTCTTCTCCCACCCCCTCCTATCATTTATCCTCTTCGCCCTCCCCCTCCTAGCACTACTTCCTAGTACTTATCCTCCCCCTCCCTCCTAGCAGTACTCCTTTTCCCCCTCCCCTCCTAGCACTCCTCCTCTTCTCCCTCCCCCAACTAGCACTACTCCTCTTCTCCCTCCCCCACCTAGCACTACTCCTCTACTCCCTCCTCCTCCTAGCACTACTCCTCTTCTCCCTCCCCCACCTAGCACTACTCCTCTTCTCCCTCCCCCACCTAGCACTACTCCTCTTCTTCCTCCTAAATGAACAGGAGCCTCTGTCTGATCATTCATCTGCAGTGCATCTGAGGCTTCAGTGAAAGAATCTGTGTCATCAATTATTTTCTCTGTCTCTACTTCCATGGAGCTTTTTTAATGCCGCTGAATCCGTCCCGAACATATCTAATTGGCTTGTATATCTTTGGGAATTCCGTAATAACTCCATTCTGTAGACATTCTTCTAGGTGCAACCTCATGTGTTCCCGCCGGTATTGGCAGGTGGGATTGCCATTTGGTGTGAGGAGTTCGTAGGCATTTGCTATTGCATATGCAATACAGTCACTATCCTGCAAATGTTGTGCTTGCACATTTATTATCTTTATGTTGCGGTTTAGATCTTTGACCACTGCCTGATAGCTTTGTGTGAGTTGCCTCCAGATATTAGCGCTAAACTTTGGTCGCCCCCGTAGTATGGGGTCAGCGACCATCACTTTGCCTCCTAAATAGCAGGATACAAGGGCATGCTTACCCTGTAGGCATATATGAACCTGAACAGTTGGGCCTGACACTGGAGTTGTTGTGTTGCATACAAACCTTACAGATGGGGCACCGGGCACCGACTCAAATTGCTTTTGTAATATGGTAGTTGCTGCCTTACATACTTTATTTGGTATACCGTAAGGTGAATAAAATACATATTTGTAATATAAGTTTAAGCCGAGTTGAGGAATCCAATCATTAGACAGCCAGGAGGGTTGGACAAATGTTTTTGTTGGGGTGTCACATATGTCACCATCATTCTTCCTCTTTGTAGCTCTTCTTCTTGGCTTGGCTTCCGAGGGTCTTGGAGTAGGGAGAACTGTTGTTCGCACCTTTGTATGGATTCTGGTTTGTGTGTCAGATTTTTCGGTTACTGGTCGAGGAAGACAATCTTTGGACAGCTGGGAGTCGATGGCAAGTGTTTTTGCTAAGATGTCACATTCCTCACCATCATTCTTCCTCTTAGCAGCTCTTCTGGTCACAAGAGGCCTGGATTCTGAGGCTCCTGGAGTACGGGGACGTCTTTTTGGCACCTTCTTATTGGTTCTGTTTTTTGTCTCAGGTTTTGTTGCTATTGGTTGAGGAAGCCAATCTTGGTCCAGCTGGGGGTCGATGGCAAGTGTTTTTGCTAAGATGTCACATTCATCACCATCATTCTTCTTCTTTGCAACTCTTCTGGTCACAGGAGTCCTGGATTCCGAGGCTTCTGAAGTACGGGGACGTCTTTTTGGCACCTTCTTTTTGGTTCTGGTTTTTGCCTCAGGTTTTTTTGCTACTGGTTGAGGAAGCCAATCTTGGTCCAGCTGGGGGTCGATGGCAAGTGTTTTTGCTAAGATGTCACATTCATCACCATCATTCTTCCTCTTAGCAGCACTTCTGGTCACAGGAGGCCTGGATTCCGAGACTCCTGGAGTACGGGGACGTCTTTTTGGCACCTTCCTATTGGATCTGTTTTTTGTCTCAGGTTTTGTTGCTACTGGTTGAGGAAGCCAATCTTGGACCAGCTGGGAGTCGATGGCAAATGTTTTTGCTATGATGTCACATTCATCGCCATCATTCTTTCTCTTAGCAGCACTTCTGGTCACAGGAGGCCTGGATTCCGAGACTCCTGTAGTACGGGGACGTCTTTTTGGCACCTTCCTATTGGATCTGGTTTTTGTCTCAGGTTTTGTTGCTACTGGTTGAGGAAGCCAATCTTGGACCAGCTGGGAGTCGATGGCAAGTGTTTTTGCTATGATGTCACATTCATCGCCATCATTCTTTCTCTTAGCAGCACTTCTGGTCACAGGAGGCCTGGATTCCGAGGCTCCTGAAGTACGGGGACGTCTTTTTGGCACCTTCCTATTGGTTCTGGTTTTTGTCTCAGGTTTTGTTGCTACTGGTTGAGAAAGCCAATCTTGAGACAGTTGGGAGTCGATGGCGGGTGTTTTTGCTGAGATGTCACATTCAGCTTCATCATTCTTCCTCTTTGCAGCTCTTATTCGAGAGCTTCTCCTGATCACAGGGGGATTGGCTTCCAAGGCTCCTGGAGTACGCAACACTCTTGTTGGCACCTCAGTATGGATTCCAGTTTGTATCTCAGGATGATCTACCTGATAACGTTTTTTGGGGCAAGAATCGGGTTCTACGCCTTCTTGAGTTCTGGATTTTCCAGTCCTAATCTGGGGTAAATTCCCAGGACCAAAATGGTCCTGCTGCCTTGGCCGTTGGCGCAAGGCTCTCATTTTCAAATGATTGATGGTTGTCTTTGTAAATTAATTAACTAAGAATACAAAAAAAAAAACACTTGCAAACAACAAGATAAATATACGCGCTAAGATAGTCGGTGGAAACAAAAACCACACAGCTAATCCTAACAAATAATCACCAAAACCTGTGCTTTATAGAAAACACACAGCTAATCCTAACAAATACTCTAAAAAAAATCAGCACTTTATAGAAAACGCACAGCTAATCCTGATAAATAATCGCCAAATCAACAGAATGCACAATGCACTTCCTTCCACTTGAACTCTGCAGGAGTAACTGACGTCTGTGTTGTGAGCACAACTGTTTTATTCAGACATGTTCTATTTTTAGAATGTGCTGCCCACTCACTACTGTGACATCATCAACTGATAATCATGTTGCCATAGTGACAGCATGTCACAACTGTAAACAAAGATTTTTTTTTTTTTTTTTTTTTAGCAGAGTTCAAAACATAAAACTTTATTTGTCTTTTACAATAAAGTGTTTGTTTCTAAATAAAAAACAAGTATAAAATCTAGCAGCTTACCTGTCCTTACATGTGGTGGACACAATTCTTTTCTTTTTTTTTTCCTCTTTATTTTTATCTACTGATCTGTTCAGAAAGTCTGTTTATAATCTATAACTGCCAGCAAGAGCAGCAGTTCAGTTGGGGAAAAAAAAGATCCTCTCAAGGGGGGATGGGTGGGCATTGATCAGCTTTCAGTTATTTATATAACACATTTTATTTAAATTGTGAAAAAAAAACTGTTGCTGTAACTGTCTAAAATGTGTTATCTGGAGTTCAGCTTTAATATATCAGTCACTGATATAAAAATCTATTCTAAATCTACCTGTTTATATAACACCCCCCTCTTCACAGGCTGATAATGGTGATGCCCAGGGTGGACATTTTTGCTCCCCCAATGGAAGGAGTGAGTGTAGCCAATCTGAGACAGGAAGTGTGTTACTGGCAGGATCGTCAGATGGAAATTGGAAATAAAGGTGAGTAAAGCCAGAAAGATGAATGCAGTAATCTGCAATGTGTGAAATGTGAGTTTTGGGGTTCAGATACACTATAAAGATATTTATAAAATTGTTTAGGTTTTTGGAGGAGCCATATTGTTTTTTTTTTATAACAATAGAAGGAGCCACATTGTTTAGTAATGGCGGACGCGGCTACATCGGGCCACCTTGGCATCTATGGGGGGGGGGGGGGGTTAACCTGCCATGTTATGTAATGAGTCTGACCCATTCCACAGACTCCTTGTGATGGCAATAAAGTTAAATGAAAAATAAGTGTGAATTTTTTTTAATGATATTAATAAATCAAATAAAAAACATTATAAAATCTGCCCCATCACCCCTTCCTACCTACACACCCCAATGCAAACATGAGTGTAGGGTGTGCAATGAAAACATACAATGGGCCACACAAGTAGACTATCGCCATAGCGATCACAGTAAGTCTCTGCCCATTTTCCCCAGTTACCTCTAATCTGATGACCTGTAGGGGCTTTTATATAGGATTGCCACCTTTTCTTCAAGCCAAACTAAAACACTTTAGTGGCACAATACAAATGTTATTTTTCATTGTCACCCCCCCCCCCCACCCACACTTCATAATACAGGGGTCAGTGTCACCCCCTTCATAATACAGGGGTCAGTCTCTCCTCATTCATAATACAGGGGTCAGTCTCTCCTCATTCATAATACAGGGGTCAGTGTCTCCCCCCTTCATAATACAGGGGTCAGTGTCTCCCCCTTCATAATACAGGGGTCAGTGTCTCCCCCCTTTATAATACATGGGTCAGTGACACCCCTTCATAATACAGGGGTCAGTGTCGCCCCTTTTATAATACAGGGGTCAGTGTCACCCCTTCATAATACAGGGGTCAGTCTCTCCTCATTCATAATACAGGGGTCAGTCTCTCCTCATTCATAATACAGGGGTCAGTGTCTCCCCCTTCATAATACAGGGGTCAGTGTCTCCCCCTTCATAATACAGGGGTCAGTGTCTCCCCCTTCATAATACATGGGTCAGTGTCTCCCCCTTCATAATACAGGGGTCAGTGTCTCCCCCTTCATAATACAGGGGTCAGTGTCTCCCCCTTCATAATACAGGGGTCAGTGTCTCCCCCTTCATAATACAGGGGTCAGTGTCTCCCCCTTCATAATACAGGGGTCAGTGTCTCCCCCTTCATAATACAGGGGTCAGTGTCTCCCCCTTCATAATACAGGGGTCAGTGTCTCCCCCTTCATAATACAGGGGTCAGTGTCTCCCCCTTCATAATACAGGGGTCAGTGTCTCCCCCTTCATAATACAAAGGTCAGTGTCTCCCCCTTTATAATACAGGGGTCAGTGTCACCCCTTCATAATTCAGGGGTCAGTGTCTCCTTCTACATAATACAGGGGTCAGTATCTCCCCCTTCATAATACAGGATCAGTGTCTCCCCCTTCATAATACTGAGGTCAGTGTCTTCTCATTCATAATTCAGGGGTCAGTGTCTCCTTCTACATAATACAGGGGTCAGTGTAACTTTCTTCATAATACAGGGGTCAGTGTCATCCCCTTCATAATACAGGGGTCAGTGTTTCCCCCTTCATAATACATAATAATTAACTGCAGCCAGCATCCCTGCTGAGAAGTCATAGTCCAGTCTAAATAGTGTGTCCGGGTTTCATGCACAGTCTGAAACCCGGACGCATGAATCCAAACCCGACTGTCTGGGTGAATCCTGGACAGGTGGCAAACAACCCCACTCACCCCTCCACTGCCGCGGGAGAAGAAGCTGGTAACCAATAGTAAATTTTGATTCGCTGGTGTCACAGGTGGGTGCGTTTGGGGGGGGGGGTGCAAGTACCTGTCGAAACTAGGTACCTCTCCCCATAAAAAGTGCCAAATGTGGCAGCAGAGGGTGAAAACAGCTGCACATATATTCTGCCACATAGAAAATAGCAACACCCACCATTTTATTCCTCTGCTTTCTAAAAATATATAACGATTGGGGGGTTCTAAATGATTTTCCATAGCAAACACAATGCTGATTGTAACATGTATGTGAAAAATGAAACAATTGCCCCAGACAGACAGCGTATGATAAAAAACACAATGGGTCAGATTCAGAAACACCGGCGTAATTCGTATTTCCCACCGGCGTGTCATTGTTTTGTATTCAGAAAACATGATACGCCGGTTTTAGGCTAAGATCCGACTGGCGTAAGTCACTTACACCGTCGGATCCTAAATGTAATGTTACGCCGGCCCCCAGGTGGCGTTTACGTTGATTTCTCATCTGACTATGCAAATGAGAAAGATACGGCGATTCACGAGCGTACTTGCGACGGCGCGTCGTTTTTTTTTACGTCGTTTGCGTAAGCGTTAGACCGGCGTAAGGTTATCCCTGCTATAGCAGGCGCAGCCAATGTTAAGTATGGACGTCGGGACCGCGTCGAATTGTCCGTCGGCTACGTCGCTTGCGTAAATCGTTTCGGGGATGGGGCTCGACGTTCACGTCGTTTACATTGAGAAAAATCGACGTGATTTCGCGCATGCGCACCGGGAATGTCCACAGACGGTGCATGCGCCGTCCAAAAAAAAAACGCGAATGTCGTGGGGTCATGATTCATTTACGTGAATCACGCCCCCATCTTATTCATTTGAATTGCGCGGCCTTACGCCGTGCAGTTTACACTACGCCGCCGCATATTATGGAGCAAGTGCTTTCTGAATAAGGCACTTGCCCATAATATTTGCGGCGGCGTAGTGTAAAGAGGAAACGCTACGCCGCCGGACAGATACACCAAATGTATCAGAATCTGGCCCATTGAAATTCTCTCCCCCCCCCCCCATAAGCAGAGAGCCGTCATTAAATTAACCAGAGAGATCCACCAATCACTCGAATGACAGATCAGGGGCGGGGTCTAGGGATGTCACTACTGTGCCTCCTCCCCTCTCCCAGCTCACACGTGCTTCCCTGATCGCCCTCTGACACGCTGGGACGGCTTAGTTGCTCCGCCCTAATAGGTGACCTCTGATGCTCCGCCCAGCGCCCTCCGTTCTCTTCCTCCCCTCCCCCGGAACCAATCTGCTGAGCTGTGTGTGTCTCCTCTAATCCCGCCCCCCAGCACTGTGCATCGAGCCTGCGGTCCCCGCTCTGCACTCCGGGGGAGGCCGGACACCGGGCCCCGCACACGGTCAATGTCTGTGCAGCCAGACCGAAGTCTTCACATCTGAGTGTGTGTCCGTCCTCCCACATCTCATCCCTGTGTGACACATCCTCCATGCAGACCTGTGTTCTCTATAGAGCTGATCCCTGTGTGTCCTCCAACCACACCTGTCCCCTCTACACCCCACCCTCCTCCATGCAGATCTGATCTCTGTGTCCACCAATCAGACCTATACCCCTCCTTCCCACATCCTCCATGCAGACCTCAGCCCTGTATTATCTATAGAGCTGATCCCTGTGTGTCCTGCAACCACACCCTCCATGTAGATCTGTATCCACCAATCGGATCTGTACCTTCCTTCCTACATCCTCCATGCAGATCTGATCTCTGTGTCCTCCATACATCCTCCAACCAGATTTGTAACCCTCTTTCCTACATCCTCAATGCAGATCTGACCTCTGTGTCCACCATACATCCTCCAACCAGACCTATACCCCTCCTTCATACATCCCCCATTCAGTTCTGACCTCTGTGTCCACGATACATCCTCCAACCAGATCTGTCCCCTTCCTTCCTTCATCCTCCATGCAGATCTGAACTCTGTGCCCACTATACATCCTCGAGCCAGACCTTTACCCCTCCTTCCTACATCCTCTATGTAGATCTGACCTCTCTGTCCACCATACATCCTCCAGCCAGACCTGCCCCCTCTACAACCCCACATCCTCCATGCAGACCTCAGCCCTGTATTCTCTATAGAGCTGATCCAACCTCACCTGTCCCCTCTAAACCCTACATCCCCCATGCAGATCTGACCTCTGTTTCCTCCAACCAGATCTGTACCAAGACCTTCCTACATCCTCCATGCAGATCTGACCTCTGTGTCCACCATACATCCTCCAACCAGACCTATAACCCTCCCCACCCAGATCTGATTTCTGTGTCCTCCATACATCCTCCAACCAGACCCACCCCCCTATTCAACCCCACATCGTCCACGCAGATCTGATCTGTGTCCACCATACATCCTCCAACCAGACCTGTCCTCTCTACATCCTCCCTGCAGATCTGATCTCTGTGCCTCTAACTAGATCTTTATCCTCCTCCCTACATCCTCCATGCAGATCTGATCTGTGTCCTCCAAACAAATCTGTACCCAGTCCTTCCTACATCCTCCACTCAGATCTGCACAGTGTCTCCCCTCCCTTCCCTCCATCCTGATTGGTGAGTCCTCCCCACAAACCCCATGCAGACCTAAGCCCCGTGTTCCCTATCAGATCAGCTGTGCCCTCCCCCCTCCCCCGGGTCTGTATGACCGATCCCCCCACATACATGGAAGAAAGACTGAGGGAAGCATCTGCATTGGGGGACCTGGAAGAAGTGCAAAAACTGCTCGGCTCCGGGGTGGATGTCAACTCCCAGAATGAGATCAACGGCTGGTGAGTGAGCGGCTGCATGGAGGGCGACGTGTTCTCTGTATATATACACATCACTACAGATAGACAGAGGATGTTCAGATTGTACCAAATCTGCATGGAGGGTGACACGTACACTGTATAGATACACGTCACTACAGATACATGGAGGACGTTCATACGGCACCACGTCTGCATGGAGGGTGACACGTACACTGTATAGATACACGTCACTACAGATACATGGAGGACGTTCATACTGCACCACGTCTGCATGGAGGGTGACACGTGCACTGTATAGATACACGTCACTACAGATACATGGAGGACGTTCATACTGCACCACGTCTGCATGGAGGGTGACACGTACACTGTATAGATACACGTCACTACAGATACATAGAGGACGTTCATACGGCACCACGTCTGCATGGAGGGTGACACGTACACTGTATAGATACACGTCACTACAGATACATGGAGGACGTTCATACTGCACCACGTCTGCATGGAGGGTGACACGTGCACTGTATAGATACACGTCACTACAGATACATGGAGGACGTTCATACTGCACCACGTCTGCATGGAGGGTGACACGTACACTGTATAGATACACGTCACTACAGATACATAGAGGACGTTCATACTGCACCACGTCTGCATGGAGGGTGACACGTACACTGTATAGATACACGTCACTACAGATACATGGAGGACGTTCATACTGCACCACGTCTGCATGGAGGGTGACACGTGCACTGTATAGATACACGTCACTACAGATACATGGAGGACGTTCATACTGCACCACGTCTGCATGGAGGGTTACACGTACACTGTATAGATACACGTCACTACAGATACATGGAGGACGTTCATACTGCACCACGTCTGCATGGAGGGTGACATGTACAGACTGTAGGATTTCCTTCTATATATAATACACAGACCTTCTTTCTCTCCCTGGTTTCCTCTTCTCATTACTGTGACTTTGTTTTCCGGCTGCTGCAAGTCCTCTATAAACATGTCTGTACGTCTCCATAGCAACCATTGTTATTGGAGATTCCCCATACAGGTGCTGTGGTTACTATGTATACAGTTACCATGGTTACCACATATTGTCTACAATCGCTCTCCACTTCCCAGCTGATACTTTGTATAATGACAACTGATTAGTGACAGTGATTTTGGAGAAGTGAAGCCATCCATGGTTCCTGTGTATACTGTTGCCCTGGTTACTATGCATGTATGTGATGGCTTTATTTTCACTTGGTGATCCAGCCAGTAAGTCTATTGTTTTTTTTAACAGAACAGGCTGTCCCACAGTTACAGGGTTGTGATAAATCATTTACCGCTGACAGAGGGTGCTTACAGTGATCAGCTTTCCTTTTGCTTGTGAAAAAAAAAAAAAAAACTTTATCCCAAAGTGAAAAAATTAATTGTGGCGGCTGCATTTTTATTTATTTTTAGCCTTTTTTTGAGCATTGTCTGTCAGGGTGACAATGATCTCACGCTTTAGAATCGGTTGCAGCAGGGGTAGGCAACTTTGGGCCCTCCAGTTGTTGTGAAACTACATTTCCCATGAGTCATTGCAAGACTGGCAGTTACAATTACTCCCAGAGGCATAATGGGACTTGTAGTTATGCAACAGCTGGAGGGCCCCCAGGTTGATGGGGGAAAAAAATCATCAGAGAGGAGCACTGCTATCTGTGTGTGAGCAAGGTCCTCTGTTAGATCTCTACAGAGAGGCCGCTTCTTGTGTGCACAGCCTCACTGTCGGGTGTGTTAGATCTTTACAAAGAGACCACTGGTATCTGTGTGTGAGCCAGGACCTCTGTCAGATCTCTGCAGAGATGCCACTGTTTATTTGTGTGTGTTCACAGCCTCTCTGTCAGGTGTGATGGATCTCTGCAGAGAAGATCGCTGGTATCTGTGTGTGTGTAATGACCTCTGGCAGATCTCTGCAGAGAGGCCACTGCTTGTGTCTAAGCATCGGCCTCTCTGTCAGGTGTGCTGGATCTCTGCAGAGAAGATCGCTGGTATCTGTGTATGAGCACATACCTCTGTCGGATATCTGCAGAGAGGCCACTGCTTGTGCAGCCTCTCTGTCAGGGGTGTCAGATCTCTACAGAGAAAACCGCTGGTATCTCTATGTGTGTGTAATGACCTCTGGCAGATCTCTGCTGAGAGGCCACTGCTTGTGCCTAAGCAGCGGCCTCTCTGAGGTGTGCTGTATCTCTGCCAGGAAGACCGCTGATATCTGTGTGTTACCAGCAGCCTCCTGATCTCTGCAGAGGAGCCACTGCTTGTGTGTGAGCAGAAGCCTCTCTGTCAGCTGTGTCGGATCTCTGCAGAGATGCCACTGATATCTGTGTGTGAACAAGGACCTCCATTAGATCTCTGCAGAGAGGCCACTGCTTGTTTCTAAGCAGCGGCCTCTCTGTCAGGCGTGTTAGATCTCTGCAGAGAAGATCGCTGGTATCTGTGTGTGTGTATGTGTGTGTAACGACCTTTGTCAAATCTCTGCAGAGATCACTGTTTGTGTGTAAACAGGGGTCTCTCTGTTGGGTGTGTCAGAGCTCTGCAGAGAGGCCACTGCTTCTGTGTGAACAGCAGCCTCTCTGACAACTGTGTTGGATCTCTGCAGAGAAGACCACTGATATCTGTGTGTGAGCAGCACCCCCCATCTGATCTCTGCAGAGGGGTCACTGCTTGTGTGTGAGCAGCAGCCTCCACCAGATCTCTGCAGAGGGGCCACTGCTACACCCGGGGAGCGGAGGTGGATGTCACTTTTTGGGTTTGTCTCCTTCTTGTTCTGTTTTCTGGTGTAATGACTTTGTGTCTTCTCTCCCCGCACACAGGACTTGCCTGCACTGGGCTTGTAAGCGCAATCACCTCCACATCGTGTCCTACCTGCTAGAGGCCGGGATTGACAAAGACATCTTCACCAACAAAGGAGAGAAAGCCGCTCAGCTCACCTCCAAGAGGGAAATCAAGAGAGTCCTGGGAGGCAAGTTTGTCATTCTCTCTCCCCCCCCCCCCCCCCTGCAGACCCCACAATACCACCAGGGATTGCAAGGCTGACAATTACAAGCATGACTCCCAAAGACAATGACATGATGGGAATTCCTCAACAGCTGGAAGGCCACAGGTTGCGCACCCATGGGCTAGATCAGGGATATGCAATTAGTGGACCTCCAGCTGTTGCAAAACTACAAGTCCCATCATGCCTCTGGGTGTCATGCTTGTGGCTGTCAGAGTCTTGCTATGCCTCATGGGACTTGTAGTTCTGCAACAGCTGGAGCAGGGTTTTTCAAACTATGGCCCTCCAGCTGTTGCGGAACTACACATCCCATTAAGCATTGTAAAATTCTAACATTTACAGACATGACAAGGCATGATGGGAATTGTAGTTCCTGAACAACTGGAGGGCCGTAGTTTGAAGACCCCTGAGCTGGAGGTTCCGCTAATTGCATATTCCCGGGCTAGATGATGCTGAACGCCCTCCAAGCCAGTAAATGCGGTGGGTTTTGACTTGCTGCAGCTTTTAATGCACATGGTGAGAAGCTAGCAGTGTGCAGTGAAATCGGTGCAAGCCATTTCAGTCCAGGAGAGAAGCCGGTGCAACTCCCACACTTCCCCACACTTCCCCAAAACCCTGGATACTCACAGGGAAGATAAAGTTTCATTGCTTTCCTCTTAGCAGCCCAGAAAGGGACACACCAGGTAAGGCAGAGGTAGCTGGGAAAGTTCTGCAGCCAGGTGAAAGGCCCTTCATTGTCAGAACCGGCGTGCGGGAACCCAGGCTGGAGCCTAATGGTTTCCGCTGCAAGCAGCCGTTCAAAATCTATGCCAGACTGGAATACGCTGTTGCTGGACAGGGTACCTAGTTTTCGTTGTTTTTGTTAACCACTTGGCGCCCAGAGTACGTCATAGGACGCCCTGGGCTTTGTGGGGCTATATCTGAATGATGGGTGCAGCTACAGGCATCATTCAGATATTGCCGTTTTCAGCCGGGGATTCTGTGCACGATTATAGCGGCTGTTCCGCCAATTAATCGTTTTTACGCGCGGCGAAAGGGGACATCTCCCACCGCCCTCCGCCGCTTCTCCCGATCGGTGAGTTGGAGAACGAATCTGCCGAACCCGGATGCTGATCATAGAGATTTCCAGCAGATAGGAGTGTAAGGGATCTGAACGGGTCACCCCCTTCGGATCGGCACACACTGTGATCCGCGGATTGCCGCGGCTCTGGAGCTAGGCCGAAGCCGCGGCCTTTCCTAATTTAATGGCCTACGTCCGGAGCCATCTAGGTACACCCGGCTGCGGCCCTCCTCCTCTGTTTACATCCACAGAAGGGGGGAAACACGCTGGAAGCGTCTGTACTTCCTGGGGGGTGTCTGGCCCGAGGGGGGGGGTGTCTGGCCGGAGGGGGGAGGGGGTGTCTGGCCCGAGGGGGGGTGTCTCTTGCCTGAGTGGGGGGGTGCCTGGCCTGAGGGGGGGGGGTGTCTGTCGGTACTACCTGGGGGGGTGTCTGTACTGAGAGGGCGGTGTCTGCACCGAGGGGGTTCTATAATTGGTGGGGGAGTGACACCATTTTTTTTCTGCCCTGGGTGACACCAACCCTAGTGAAGCCACTGCAGTGGGGGAGGATGTTTTTTTTTTGTCGATCCGAAAATGATCCGATCCGTGACTGCTGATCCGAGGAACGATCCGAACCGTGAGTTTTTTGATCCGTTGTACTCCTACCAGCAGACCAGATGCTCGCCGAGTCTCTATGATCGTTGGAGGCCGGGCACGATGTTATGACGTCACGCCCGGCCTCTGCATTCAGAAAAAAACGCCGCCCCTTCGGCTGTAAAGCAGTGATCTTTTTTTTTATTTTTTTTATTATTATTTTAGGATTCCCAGCCTAGTGGTGAGATGTGAGGTCTTATTGACCACTCCCCCATATCTCACTGTAAAGAGGTCCTGTCGTGTCATATTCCTATTACAACGGATATTTACATTACTTGTAATAGCCCCTGTCCCCATGTGCTCGCATGCAGAAGCCTAGACCCACCCACATATGAAAACGGTGTTCAAACCACACATGTGAGGTGTCACCACGAATGTTAGAGCGAGAGCAATAATTCTAGCTCTAGACCAGTGATGGCGAACTTTGGCACTCCAGATGTTTTGGAACTACATTTCCCATGATGCTCTTGCACTCTGCAGTGTAGTGGAGCATCATGGGAAATGTAGTTCCAAAACATCTGGGGTGCCAAGGTTCTCCATCACTGGCCTAGACCTTCTCTGTAACTCAAAACATGTAACCTGTAAAACATAAATAAAAATTAAAGCGTCGCCTATGGGGATTTATAAGTACCGAAGTTTAGCGCCATTCCACGAGCGTGTGCAATTTTAAAGGGTGACATGTTGGGTATCTATTTACTCGGCGTAACATTATCTTTCACATTATGCAACAAATTGGGATAACTTTACTTTATTTTTATTTTATTTTAAAGCCTTTCCACAAAAAACGCAAATACCGTGCGAGATAAAAAGTTGCAATGACCGCCATTGTATTCCCTAGGGTCTCAGCTAAAAAAAAACATATATAGTGTTTTGGGGTTCTATGTAATTTTCGAGCAAATAAACTATGATTTTTACATGTAGGAGGGAAGTGTCAGATTGGCCTGGGCTTTGAGTGGTTAATGTTTTTTTTTCCATTACAGTGGAGGATTTGGAAGCGGAGGAAGTTAAACCTGAACACGATTTATCGTTCATCCCGAATTACCTCGCCAATCCGCCTTTCCCGTACGGTTACACCCGCGACAGCGCCGCCAAGCAAGAGACCACCCCCGCAACGTTCGCCGAAAACGGAAACTCGCACATCGCACCGCCGCCACCCCCCACCAGCTTTCCTTTGCTGAACAACGGCGTGGAAAACATTCACCTGACCTCTTCCGTGAAGAAAGAGGACAAATTCCCATCTTTGTTTTACAACGGCGAAGTCCAGATCCCGCCAGAATGTGCGCACTCGCCGGTACAGGCTGGATCCGTTTGCCAGACGCCGGTCTCCCAGAACCGCGGGATGTTCTCACCGCTTCCCTCTAATCTTCCGCACAGCGCCGCTCATGGTGGACCTATGCAAGTCTTTCAGCCGTTCTTCTTCACCGGAGCCTTCCCGTCCAACATGAAAGGTACCACTGCGGGGGGCGGGGTTCACAAATGGGTCTCTGGGGGGAGGAGGCTGGGTTTTCCAGATCCCTCCTCCATCAGCACACTACCAGATTCAACACCGGTATTTGGCTTAAAGTGGTTGTAAACCCTAAGGCAGGGTCTCAAACTGGCGGCCCTCCAGCTGAACTACAAATACCATCATGTCTCTGGCTGTGGGAGTCATGCTTGTAACTGTCAGCCTTGCAATGCCTCATGGGACTTGTAGATTCAAAACAGCTGGAGGGCCGCCAGTTTGAGACCTTTTCCCTAAGGCCTCTTTCGCACTGCCACGTCTTGAAAGTCGCACAATTTTGCTGCGATTTCATGGAATGCCTGTGTAATTTTGAGATCCATGAACCTCAACATACATTAAAGTCAAACCAAAGTAGTACAGGGACTATTTTTTGAAGTCGCACAGATTTGAACGGTACTCATTGGAAATCATGGGGTACGACTAAAAAAGGTAAAAGTGTTTGGCCCCGTCCCTTATGCCGCGTACACACGATCATTTATCGGCATGAAACAAAACACAACGTTTTTTAAAAACGTCATTTAAAATGATCGTGTGCGGGCTTCACATCGTTTTTCATCTTCTGAAAAACGACAAAACATTTTTTTCGAGCATGCTGCTTTTCTTTAACGTAGTTTTAAAAAATTATGTTTTTTGGGTTGTAAAAAATGATCGTGTGTGGGCTAAAACAACGTTTTAAACCCGCGCATGCTCAGAAGCAAGTTAGGAGACGGGAGCTTGAATGGAACTTCCCCTTTAGAGTGCCGTCGTACGTGTTGTATGTCACGGTGCTTTGCTCATCATTTTTCAAAAACGATGGTGTGTGGGCAACGTCTTTTTTTAATGATGAAGTTGGAAAAACTTTGTTTTTTCTACATGCAGAAAAACGTTTTTTTTTTTTTTCATGCCGAAAACTGATCGTGTGTACGCGACATCACGCCCCGTCGCTCGCCTAGGCGAATGACATGCACAGTGCCTGCTGTGGCTCCTGGGTTATGCATTTCACATATCCCAGGAGGTATAATGTTTAATTTACAAATAAGGTGGGGTTTGGACCAAGTGGCGCATCATTGGGAGGTCTGCCTGCTAAACCCAGAAGAGCAGATGGGCCTCTTGATGACGTCTAAAGCAACATGGCAGAGCGGGTTCAAGCAGTAGCAGGAGACAATGCCGGATCCACTGGGTGTGTGCAGTACCTCCCGGTAAGCAGTGGTGATTAGAAAAAAACAACGGAAAAACAGCGCTATCCACATATAGGATAGGAGGAGTGGAGGGAACATCATTAAGAGGGTGAATATCTGTTTAACCACTTAAGCCCAGGACCATATTGCTGTCCAAAGACCAGAGCACTTTTTGTGATTCGGCACTGCGTCGCTTTAACTGACAATTGCGCGGTCGTGCGACGTGGCTCCCAAACAAAATTGGCGTCCTTTTTTTCCCACAAATAGAGCTTTCTTTTGGTGGTATTTGATCATCTCTGCGGTTTTTATTTTTTGCGCTATAAACAAAAATAGAGCGACTATTTTGAAAAAAAATTCAATATTTTTTACATTTTGCTATAATAATTATCCCCAAAAAAGATATAAAAAAACTCATTTTTTCCTCAGTTTAGGCCGATACGTATTCTTCTTCTACATATTTTTCGTTAAAAAAATCGCAATTAGCGTTTTATTGATTGGTTTGCGCAAAATGTATAGCGTTTACAAAAAAGGAGGGTAGTTTTATGGCATTTTTATTATTATTATTTTTTTTACTAGTAATGGCGGCGATCAGCGTTTTTTTTTTTGGTACTGCGATATTATGGCGGACACATCGGACACTTTTGACACATTTTTGGGACCATTGGCATTTTTATAGCGATTAATGCTATAAAAATGCATTGTATTACTATAAAAATGCCATTGGCAGTGAAGGGGTTAACACTAGGGGGCAGTGAAGGGGTTAAGTGTGTTCCTGGGTGTGTTCTAACTGTATTGGGGGGGGTGGCCTCACTAGTGAAAATCACTGATCTTCTGTTCATACAACATATGAACAGAAAATCAGCGTTTCCCCCGCTGACAGGAACGAGAGCTATGTGTTTACACACACAGCTCCCGTTCCCCGCTCTGTAACGAGCAATCGCGGGTGCCCGGCGGCGATCGTACCCGCTGGGCGTGCGCGCACGCCCTACAAGCTGCTAAAGGGAGGACGTAGAGCTACGTGCTCCCGCGTAGCAGTGCCACCGTCCCGCAGTAATATGACGGCGGGCGGTCGGCAAGTAGTTAACAAACCCCCATTTGATGCCATTGGGCAGGTGACAGGTACTCCTTTATGGAGACATTGTGTGTCTGTTAAAGGAGAAGTACAGCCAAAGCTTGTTTGTGCTCCTGTGATCTGCACCCCTGTGACCCGTTTCAGCGGACATTAAGCTAGCGCTGGGAAAAAAAAAATTTGTATTTGAATCGTGAATCAAGTTGCGAGGTCAAATCGATTCACAGATTTTTTATTTATTTTTTTCCCCCCAGGACCGGCGCTAACACCATGCCGGTCCTGAGGAGCTGCGGGCAGGAGTTTTTAGGCGAGGCCGCGGCTTCAGGCCTAGCCTGCGAGACCGGGGTTATGTCAGCTAGCTATACCCTTTGAAGGAAAAAATCGCTCAGCTCTACATCAAACTAAAGTCGGCTGTTGCCTGTCGTTAGAGAGCAGGTCCAGGATCAGGCACGATCACGACAATGATGTCGGGATCTGCCCACATGCCTGGACCAGCCTCCTGGCGTGGCCGCTCCCGCCCCCTCCACAGCCCAGTGCTCTAATGAGCACGGGGGGGGGGGGCAGAGCAGAGAGTGGTGACTGACAGTCACCACCTCCCTACTCGGGGAGCTCTGAGAACTGAGCAATCAGTGGTGTTTGGTTGCTCGGTTATCAGTGTTGGAGCCGACGGGGGACAGATGCAGCATTGGACCGATACTGCATTCACCTAGATAAGTATAATTCTTTAAAAATAATGCCATACTTATCTTTTAAACCCTACAATGTCTTCTCTTCCACTAACAGCTAACCAAACACAGACAGTGCTGAGAAAATATTACTCCCAGCTTCATTCACTGCAGGAGCGATTGAGGAAAAGATGTTCCCCGGTCTCCTCCCACTCTCCATCCATTAGCCCTCCAATGTGGTCCCAGGCTCCTGAGAAGAGTGGGAGAGCCCTGTAAGCACAGAGGGGGTGCTGGCAGGGAGTAGACGGCATCCCCTGCATTGTACAAGTGATCAGGTGGCTTTACAGCCGCCTGGATTACTTTTACCTTACGGCCTGAAGCCTGCTGAACAAAACAAGCAGCAGTAAGTTTGTGCCTAACCCTTCACTCTGTGGACATGCTATATATGTTCTAAGAGCCGACGTTGTTAAATCGGCTAATTATTCACCAGATGTACCATCACAAAAGATGTAAAAATTGTGTTTTCCTTCTAAAGCAGCCACAGTGGTCTCTCTGTAGAGCAGGGGGTAGGCAACCTGGGACCCTCCAGCTGTTGTGGAACTACATTTCCCATGAGGCATTGCAAGGCTGGCAGTTGCAATTACTCTCAGGGAGATGATGGGACTTGTAGTTCTGCAACAGCCGGAGGACCCCAGGCTTTCCTACCCCTGCTGTAGAGGATGGATACACCCCACTGCTGAGTGAGAGCCAGAAATCTCCAATCCGCATTGCTTATGGTGTCAGCTGGTTGGAAAGCTCCAGCTTTACCAGAGAAATGTGTTTCCTGGTGGATCTTTAACAGGGACCGGCCGAGATTCGATTCATGTATGGGCAGGCTGAATGTACACACATTGATCCTTCCATCGTCCTGAGTACATCCAGCATGTTGGGTTTACTGCCTTCAGCTGTAGTTGCTACCAATAATTACTATGTTCTCCCAGCAGGGACGGCTTCCTGCGCCCCCTTGCCAGAAGAACACAATATCTCTGTGGGATTGATTACCCCCCCCCCCCATCGACACTGGCCATGTTGATGGGGGGAATCAAGTGATTTTTTTTTCTTGCAACCTGTGACTGCAGGAAAGGAAATCGCATAATCCTATGTCTTGTCTTAGATGGAAAAGGAAGCTTAACATGCTGCTCTATCTGTGAATGTTACAAGGACTGTCATTCTATTGAATGCATACTGTATTTCTGATTTTTTATTTTTTTTGCTCTTTGGTAGAATTAGTCCTGAAAGTGAGAATTCAGAGCAGTGCCCCCGGGGACAACGATTTCATCGAGGTGGAGATGGACAGGGAGGCCCTGACCTACAGAGATCTGCTCCGAGTCTGCTGCTATGAGCTTGGCGTCAGTCCAGACAACGTAGAGAGAATCCGCAAACTGCCGAACACTATGCTCCGGAAGGTAGGTGCCAGACCATCATCGGTTTCCTAATTTAAAGCTTATGTAACCGAAGTAATAGATAGCCAAGTGTTCCTCCCCCCTTTGCACAGCCCTATGGTCAGCTAGAGTGAGCCAAACCTGTCATGTGACAAGCAACCTCAATACAGTCATGTGAAAAGCAGACTATCCTATTGATCTGTAGATGAATAAACAGAAAGATACAAAAAGAAACAATGTTTATTTTATTTTTTCTCTTTCAGTTGCTGAGCAACATTGTTGATAAAGGCTCCTTAGTAGTAAGGACCTTGACCCTTTTTGCGATTCGGCACTGCGTTGCTTTAACGGACAATTGCGCGGTCGTGCGACGTGGCTCCCAAACAAAATTGACGTCCTTTTTCCCCCCACAAACAGAGCTTTCTTTTGGTGGTATTTGATCACCTCTGCGGTTTTTATTTTTTGCGCTATAAACAAAAATAGAGCGACAATTTTGAAAAAAAAACAATATTTTTAACTTTTTGCTATAATAAATATCCCCCAAAAAAGATATATAAAATAATTTTTTTCCTCAGTTTAGGCCCATACGTATTCTTCTACATATTTTTGGTAAGAAAAATTGCAATAAGCGTTTATCGATTGGTTTGCGCAAAAGTTATAGCGTTTACAAAATCTAGGATAGTTTTATGGCATTTTTATTAAAATATATATATATATATATATATATATATATATATATATATATATTATTTTATTTTTTATTTTTACTACTAATGGCAGCGATCTGCGTTTTTTTTTTCGTGACTGCGACATTATGGCGGACACATCGGACACTTTTGACACATTTTTGGGACCATTGTCATTTTCACAGCAAAAAGTGCTATAAAAATGCACTAATTACTGGGAAAATGACACTGGCACTGAAGGGGTTAACCACTAGGGGGCGCTGTAGAGGTTAAGTGTGACCTCGTGTGTTTCTAACTGTAGGAGGTCGGGGCTGGACATGTGATGTCACTGATCATCACAGATCGTCGTTCCCTATATCAGGGAACAGACGATCTCTGACATTGCCACACAGAAGAACGGGGAAGGTTTACACTCGCCTCTCCCCGTTCTTCAGCTCCTGTGACCGATCGTGGGACACCTGGCGCGGTCACGGAGCTTCGGACCAGGTGATGCGCTCGCGACCCACGGCTGGGCTCTTAAAGGGGACGTATATATACATGTGCCCAGCCGTACCATTCTGACGTTGTATATCGTCGTGTGGTGGTCCTTAAATGGGTATAGGCATCGGTATCGGTGCAACCCTAGTATAGAGGGTTGGTAGGGTGGATGAATCTGACGGCATATCGATATTCTAATTCTACTGTTCTATTTCATTTTAGGATAAAGACATTGCAAGGCTTCAGGACTTTCAGGAGCTGGAACTGGTTCTGAAATATGACCACAGTCCCTTCAGGAACGCGGCACTGACTGATAGGCCATGCTTTAACAAGAAGGCTTCACAGCTAACCTACTGATAGAAGGATCTGTGTGTACATCTTCTATCCAGAGATTTACAGCTAACCTACTGATAGTTCTGTGTACTTCTTCTACCCAGAGATCCACAGGTAACCTACCGATAGACCGCTTTGTGTGCTACTTCTACTCAGAGATCCACAGCTAACCTTCCAATAGACGGCTCTGTGTACTCCTTCTACCCAGAGGTCTCCAGGTAACCTTCCAATAGATGGCTCTGTGTACTTCTTCTACCCAAAGGTCTCCAGGTAACCTTTCAATAGATGGCTTTGTGTGCTATTTCTACTCAGAGATCCACAGCTAACCTTCCAATAGACGGCTCTGTGTACTCCTTCTACCCAGAGGTCTCAGGATAACCTTCCAATAGATGGCTCTGTGTACTTCTTCTACCCAGAGGTCTCCAGGTAACCTTCCAATAGACGGCTCTATGTACTACTTTTGACAATAACACACGCCTCGCATACAGCCGCGCCATCTAGCATTGGTCTTGGGTGGAGGGTTAGCATGTAATTCAAATACATTGACAAGGTAAAAGAAAATGCATATCGTTCCTTCTAATGGCGTCAAGAAGCACAAAGGGTGAAAACCGGATAGTACCTTCTAAGTTTCCTTTTCCGTTAAATACGGCAACCCTTGGGCATCCAGCTGTTGTGGAACCGAGAACAAGCTGGGTCTTTTGTGGTTCATCAGCTAGAAGAGTCCTTGGATACCAAAAGCCTGCTCCTGTCTCATGTAAGATATATCTATCGCATATCACGCAGCTTCTAGGCGAAGCTACACTCACCAGCCATTGTAGAACCGCAGGCTCCAGCATGAAAGGTGTGCTGAGACTTGTAGTTCCTCGACAGCTCAGCAGGGTGCTTTAATACAGATCTGGGGAGTTCATGAGCTAAACTCTGAGCTGGTAACAAGCGATGGGTGTCCCAGGAGCCGCTCATCAAGTCAAAGTCGGCTGTGCGATAGCGAATGGCGGTCTCAGCCTGGACCCACGTCTCTGATGCGTTTCACTCTGCCCACTGGAGCTTACTCATTGGAATCTCTGAGCTACTACAGGGAATCACTGACACGTTTGCTGTTTAAATTTTTAGAAATGGACGATTTTGGTGGAAATGTAATGAGATCATTTTACGAGTTTATTTCCTTCAGTCGTATTCCCAAATTCTCTCCCGCTGTACATTCACCTTCATCAGTTTGAGTGTCAGTGTCCAGGATGTCTGTACTCTCCCAGTCCAGCTGTGGTTGAGACCGTGCATATCTTTATGGAGCTGTTAGAGGTAATGGGGGGTTTGTTTACAGTAGGCCTCGATAATCCCAACAGACCATATGGAATATGACAGCCTTTATCTGTATCACTTCTACCTCTGGGTCATTGGTTTGTGATTGGCTGCTCCCGTGCATGCTGTGTTTTTGTTGAATATGTTCATTATTTTAAAGAACTAGTTCACTATATAAAACAAAAAAATCCCCTCAGCCCCCTCCCTAGCTCCTTATTACAGTAAACTGTGCCAAACCACCCTCCTGTCACCCCAACCCTTTCCACCCCACAAGGCCTTACTTAAAGTGATTGTAAAGCTTTATTATTTAAAAAAAAAAAAAAAAAAAAACGTTCTACTCATCTGTTCTGTGCACAGAGCAGCCCTGATGCTCCTCTTCTGGGGTCCCGCTCCTGGGTCCTCCCCCTCGCCAAGTGCCCCCATAGAAAGCCGCTTTCTATGGGGGTACCCGTCCGGGCTTGCTCCCGAGCCGCACTGTCTGCGTCTATTGCTTGGCCCCACCCCCTTTCCCTCGCCAAAGGATTTGACTGACAGCAGGAACCAATGACTCCCGTTGCTATCAATCACCCTGTGAGGAAGGAGAGCGCCGCTGTTCTCATGCAAATCGCTGCACGAACAATGGGTAAGTATAAGGGTGGGGCGGGTTTTATGTGACATAGAAGGTTTTGTACCTTAAAGCAGACGTCCACGTGTTTTTTTTTTTATAAGAAAAAAACTGCAGCTGCTGACTTTTAAAAAATGAACACTTACCTGTCCATCGTGCCCACAATGTCAGCAGACGAGGCTGAGCAATCGCTCGGTCCTCGGCTACTTCCGCAGCCATCCTCGGCGAGGGAATCGTGCATGTGCAGGCATCACGGCGCGCCGTCACTGGACCCCACTCTCTCCTGGGAACGGTGTTTCCCAGAAGACAGCGGGGGGGGGGGGGGTTACGTGATGCGGCTGGAGTCAGAACCGGAAGTGGTGCAAATACCTGTCTCAGACAGGTATCTGCACCCCCCTGAAAGGTGCCAAATGTGACACCGGAGGGGGGGAGGGATCCACACGTTTTTAGGGTAGAGCATGTAACATGTTCCCAATGCAGCTGCTGCTGCTCAATTCCCCCCCTCCCTTTTGACAGCAGTACAGGGAGAAGTTCCCCATACCGGCACTACTGTCACCTTTTGAAAATGGCGGGGCTCCGCCCACACGGCCAAGTCATTCAGTCACACAGCTCTGTATGTGAACGAACGATAAACCCTGACATCCTTTGCAGCTGTTGACTTGTAGTCCTCAATGAACTACCATGGCGCTGTGGAGTGCTGTGGTAGTTCATTGATTCTTCCTATCGGTGTATCTGCGTGCCCATATGGATGGATGTAGGGGGCACACAGATACACAGAAAGATCTGCAGCAGACCTGCGTGGCACCGGTGATCTGCTGATGGCGAATGCAATGCTTTACAGCAGGGATGTCAAACTCCATTTCATCATGGGCCACATCAGCATTATGATTGCCCTGAAAAGGGCCGGTTGTATCTAAGATTAGTTGTCCAGCGCATCCCCTCCCCTTACATTAGATGTCAAGAGCCACCCCACCATCAGAAGTGAAGTCTCCCACTCTTCTTTACACCACAGTGCTCCCCCTCTCCTTATGCTGCTGCTGGGAAGAAGCTGGATGCATTGCTTGAAAGTAAGGGTCTGGAGGAGGATCAGAGGAGGGCTGGAGCTTTCCAGCAGAAGAGGTGCAAGGGCCACATAAAATGGCCTGGAGGGCCATATTCAGCCCGCAGGCCTGGTGTTTGACACCTGTGCTTTACAGGCCCCAAAAAATGTACAGTAAAACCTTGGTTTGTGAGCATAATTCGTTCCAGAAACAGGCTTGTAATTCAAAGGACTTGTATAGCAAAGCATTTTTTTTTTTACAGTATAAAAGAGAAGTATAAAAGAGAAGAGAGGCACCTCTAAGTGTAGAAATAAGTTGCTAAATGTTGTACCTTCATGAAATGTAACCATATTGCTACACTTAGAGGCTCCTCTCCTATTTTATACTCAGTTGTGACATGACGCTACTCTTATATCAAGACATCGCTTGTATATCAAGGAAAAAAAATAATTATGAAAACATTTTGTCTTGCAAAACGCTTTCAAATCAAGTTACTCTCAAACCAAGGTTTTACTGTACTTTTTTTTATTTTTTTTTACCTGCAAAAAATTGTGCATTTATTATTTTTGTTTTTAATTTGAACTTCTCGTTTTTAATGCAATTAACGTGAAAAAAAAACAAAAACTCTAGGCTTTAGAACCACTTATTTGACAGCCCCCTGTGTTTTTTAGAGCTCGGCTATTAAAATATGAGTTCCAGGCTTCCCCTGCCTGCATAGTCCCATAGATTCGATTGGGCCTTTCCTGCATTTCAAGAGCAACGTCTAATTTAAGCCCCCTTTCACACTTGTGCGAATTGTCTTGGGACTGCAGAGTCGCACGGCAAGTCGTACCCATAATTTCCATTTAGTACCAGTTCATATCTGTGCGACTTCAAAGATGTCCTGTGCTACTTTGGTTTGACTTTGATGCGAGTTGAGGTCCATAGACCTCGAGTTTACACAGGCATTCCCTGAAATCGTGTCAGAATCTAATGACTTTCAAGTTGTGTCAGTGTGAAAGGGGCCCTTTGTGTTTATGATGCAAGTGCACAGGCCTGGGCTGGAATCTGCAGGTGCCAGAGGAGGTAAATTCAAACCTGTGGGTAGGTACACCATTTACTGTATTGAGGGGGAGAGGGGGACTTTTTTGTGGACTTGTAATCTTTATTCGTTCCAGCCGGCTTAAAGGGGAATTCCACGGAAAGAGAATATTTGTGATTTTTATTTTTTTTGTAGATTTCAAAGAGGTAACCTACCCAACGTTTGTCTGTTGGGGAATTCTGGAGGGGCGACCCCTATAGAATGGGGTTCTTGAACTCTTGCTGTCCTGGGCACGCCTGCACATGGCAGCCCCATAGGACCTTCTGCAATAGTCTTTGGCCTCAAGGCAGCCCTATAAAAGTCTATGGGGCACTAAAGCGCAGGCGTGGCCAGGGCAGTGAGGCTTGCAGTGCGGCTTGCAGTGCTGGACATAAATACACAGGAGGCTGCAGCCCATGGATTTGTAAAGGTACAATTTTTATATTTTTTTCCTAAATAGCTTCCTTTCCCTTAGTGCAGTCCTCCTTCATTTTCCTCATCCTTCCATTTTGCTTTTAAATGTCCTTATTTCTTCTGAAAAATCCTCACTTCCTGTTCTTCTGTCTGTAACTCCACACAGTAATGCGAGGCTTTCTCCCTGGTGTGGAGTGTCGTGCTCGCCCCCTCCCTTGTACTACAGGAGAGTCAGGATGCTCTCTGCGTTGCAGATAGAGAAAAGAGCTAAGTGTTAGTTTCTCCACACCAGGGAGAAAGCCTCGTTTTACTGTGTGGAGTTACAGACAGAAGAACAGGAAGTGAGGATTTCTCAGAAGAAATAAGGACATTTAAAAGCAAAATGGAAGGATGAGGTAAGTGAAGGAGGACTGCACTAAGGTAAAGGAAAATATTTAGGGGATTTTTTTTTTTACATTTACACAACCCCTTTAAGGCCTGGTTCACACCTATGCATTTTTTTTGCGTGTTTTCGTTTTTTTTTTTTTTTTTAAACGCACCACAGTTCATATAACATGGTTTCCTATGGATGTAGTTCACATCTTTGCATTTTATGGAAAGGACCAGGGATTTTTTTTCTGGTTTTCCGTTCCATACACTTCAGTGGATGAAAAGCAAGTATTGAAAAACACAAAATGCAACTGCAACCTGCATAGGTGTGAATCAGGCCTAAGTGAAATATTCATCTGTGGAGAGGGGATGGGGGATAAAAAGGATAAGAGCACTTTGTCCTAAAGTCAACTTATCGTTTCAATCTACAACTTCCCCTGGTGATCCTGACATGAAAATCTTTGTTCAGACACTTCCTGTTCTAGGGTGCAAAACTCTGTTCCTTTCTTTTTAAGGCCCCTTTGACACTGGTGCAGTTCTTCAGACCTCAACAAACAGCAGCAAACGAACAGCTTCCTCTCAGCACGGGGACTCCACATCCGTTAAGCACTTTAAAGCAGAGTTCCACCCAAAAATTAAACTTCCTCTTTAAGGGAGGGTGACCCCCTGGCATGCCACGTTTGGGGGGGGGGGGAGTGGAAACCTTCTTTTTAGAGGGGTCCAGCTCCAACTTCCTCCCGGGGCTCCGCAGTGCCGCAAAGTAGTTCACCTCTCCCCCCTCCCTCTCTGGAATCATCTGGGATATGTCACAGGTCAGATTTCCTGGCCAGTCACAGTGCGCAGCGTGGATCGTGCATGCGCAGTGCCTGCCTGGCTGTGACAATGCCGGCACTGGGGAGAGGAGAGGGGCTTCATTCCCCCACATCGCTGGACCCTGGTACAGGCAAGTGTCCGATTTATTAAAAGTCAGCAGCTGCAGTGTTTGTAGCTACTGACTTTTCAAGTTTTGTTTGTCGGAACTCCGCTTTAACTGAGTTTATTTACTCTATCAAATGCTATTGGCCTATTGAAAACAATGGGACACTGTGGCTATACCGCCATCAATGTGCCTCTGCAGAGTCGCATTGCGGGCAGTATTAACCCTTTTTCGGCTGCTAGCTGGGGTTAAAAATGCACAGATAGCGGCCGAATACCGCCGCAATTTCCGACGGTATAGCGCCACTAAAAAATAGCGCTGATATGCCGTCTGCGTACCTCCCGTCCCAGTGTTAAAGGGGCCTGCCTGTAAAGCCTAAACAAGTATACAAGTGAAGCTGGAACTACCGATCTACATATTTGGTCTCAGGTCAGAGGACAAGCATGACAGGCGACTAGCAGCGACTTTGAGCCAGAGATCAGCAAAAGCAGCCAATGTATTTCATTTAATGCTTCCTTTTAATTCTGGAGCAAATATTTCATCTTGGAAATTCTTAACCATTTAAGTAATCTGTGGATGTGGTGGTCAGTTTTCCTTCGACACGTTACGACAACGGGAGAGGCACCTGGGGAACGCTGCACTTAGAACCAAGGATGTGTTAATATCGATGTCCTCCACTCTCCGTTGCTGTATAGAACTTACCTGCAGTATTTGGGAGGGTGACCGAATCCCCATAGTCTTCCTTCTAACAAGTCCCAATAATTTAATACTTGGTAGGGTTGACTAATGTGCACCCCGCTGTGACTTCATTCTGTACAGATTTTATGTAATTTCCTCATTGTTTACAAATAAAACGACTTCAACGCTAATCTCTTCCACGGTGTCCGTCTTTAATTATAATTTTCCTGAAGTTCATCATGTCAGGATACCATTGGGTCAACAGGATCTGTGAGACTGCTGAACTGAACACCTTATTCGATCTTCTGGGAGGTAAAGACTGATTCCTGGGACCTGCTGACTGCTGGGAGACACCTGCTGATGGACACGGGAACTGCACCCCTCACGTCCCTAGACCACAGTGCCACCAGCAGGTGTTCTACAGGTAACACTCGAAAAAGTTAAATATCGTGCAAAAGTTAATTTATTTCACTAATGCAACCTAAAAAGGTGAAACTAATATACAAGATAGACTCATTACATGCAAAGCAAGATGGTTCAAGCCGTGTCTGCCATTGACACACGCCTAAACCTTGTGGATGGCCTTCTCAGAAGAGTTGAAGCTGTTATAGCTGCAAAGGGTTGGCCAAACCAATATTGAACCCTACAAACTAAGACGCCATTAAAGTTCATGTGCGTGTAAATCAGGGTGCCCAACCTTTTGAAGAGCGAGGGCCACTTAAGCAACTTGGCAACCAGTCGAGGGCCACAATGAGCTGAGCGTGCGGATGACTGGTCACGGCTACTCTATAGGCCCTCCGATCCACCCAAATGAAAGGGGAAAAATTCCCTTCTGTTTTTCGGATTGGAGGTAGGTGAGCGTAAACAGACATCTGTCTCTTTATAGAGGTAAATTGAGGGTCCCATTTGATTGGGCTGATCGTGTGAAAAGGGCCTAAAACTGCTTTCACACTGATGTGCTACGGTTTACCCACACTGCGGGTGAAGCGTAGTGCAACTTTGCCATAGACTCCACCTGTGGCAAAAGCCGGTGCTGTAGAAGAAGCATTGGTTTATGGGGCTCTGCTCTGCAGCCGCCTTCTTCCTCTACCACCGTCCATCGGCTTTATTCACAACACTGATGCTGTGGTATGGCGGCTTGCCAACCTGCAACCCACCATTCCAGAGCAGGCGGTCGTGGTCCACATCAGAGGGCTTTGCGGTCCAGTGGTTGGCCACACCTGGTGTAAAGGCAGGTGTCCCAATACTTTTGGTAATGTAGTGTATATTTTATTTGGGGGGGGGGGGGGGGTTTTAAAGACTTTTCTAGCTAAAAAAAAATGGCATTTAGTGGAAATGGAGCATGTATGGGATGGGTGAGCGATAATGTGCGGTCCTTTTGGTTTTGGGAAATTATCTTATTCAAACCTCCTTCCCATTTCTGCAGGTGGGGGGGGGGGATAGACCTTGCCTGATCACCATGGATTATTTTAAATTATTAAAAATGACAATAATGTGTTAAAGCTGCATGAGTTAAAAGTTAATTTAGGTCTAAGGGACCGCAAAAATCAGCTTTCTTTTTCCTGTTCGTTGCCCTGCATTGGACGTGAGGACCCTCCTAGGTATGGACCAGTCCCGGAGAGTAGAGGAGAGCACTGGCTGACAGGGGAGCGATGATCAGGGAAGTATAACTTCTGTTCTCAGTCCCCTAGACCTAAAGAAGCAATTACCTGTTGCAGTGCTGGGGCAGTCCCACTACAAGAGAGCATTTTTGGAGATGAGCTTTAACCGCTAGCCGACCAGCTGCCGTCATTATACAGTGGCAGCTTGGCTCGTTCACGTAAATTGCCATAGGTGTACATCGGCACCTTTTTAAGAGCGATTGCGCGTGCTGCACGGCAGGGGACCCGCAATCTCTGCCGGCCACCTGCAATCGAAGGCACTAGAGCCAGAACAGGTGTGTGTGTGTGTAAATACAAACATCTCCATTCTGACAGGAGAGGAGAGACAGATCTGCTGTTCCTACTAATCAGGAACAGCGATCTGTCTCCTCGTCAGTCCCATCCCTCCACAGTTAGAACACATGAGGGAACACATTTAACCAATTGATTTTCCCCTAGTGTTATCCCCTTACTTTCCAGGGACAAATAGTCAGTGCATTTTTATAGCACTGGTCGCTCTACAAATGTCAATGGTCCCAAAAGAGTGTCAAAAGTGTCAGATTTGTCCACAGCAATGTCGCAGTTCCACTAAAAATCACAGATCACCGCCATTACTAGTAAAAAAAAAAAATTATAAAAAATGCCATACATGTATCCCCTATTTTGTAGATGCTATAACTTTTGCACAAATCAATATACGATTATTGCGTTTGGTTTTTCAAAAATATGTAGAAGAATATATATCGGCCTAAACTGATAAAGAATTTTTTTTTTTTAAATAGAATATTTATTACAGCAAAAAGTAAAAAATATTGCTTTTTTTTCAAAATTGTCACTCTTTTTTTTTTTTGAATAAATAACACCAAAAGAAAGCTCTATTTGTGGGGAAAAAAATACATCGATTTTGTTTGGGTACAACGTCGCACGCTTGCGCAATTATCTGCACGACACAGTGCCGAATCGCAAAAAATGGCCTGGTCATTAAGGGGGGAAATCTTCCGAGGGGCTGAAGTGGTTAAAGTTTCTATAAAATTTACTGATTGGGTTTAAACATACAATAATAGTCACCTTAAGCACATATACTTTTAAAGATTTCCCAGCCTGATTGTTATCTAATTTTTAGACATATGAGATCAACTAAAGCAGAGGTCCCCGCACCATGGGCTGTCGGGGGCCCTGCCGTGCAATGGGCGAGCAAGGCATGATCTGTATTGGTGGCCACTTGCATTGCCGCCTGGGCTCCACCTCTTATCGGGTTGGGGGTGGGGGCCCTGCTGTGGGCTGCGCATGTGGGTGATCTGGATCCTTGTGGGGGTCTAGTGCCTGGTGGTTTGGCAGAGGTCATGATGCCAAGATGATGAGGCAGTAAACAGCCTGCACTGCCACCTTCCCACCACCAAAGGGCGCCTGCTCCGCTTCTCCCAGCACCAGTACCTTCCCTCCCTGTGGTCACATCACTCAGCCAATGTAAATATATATTCGAATCTTTATTTGGCTGACCATATGAGCTCAATCTTATTATTATTATTAATAATAATAAAAAATATATATATTATGACTATTTTAGAATTTTTTATTATGATAAACAAAATGTTATTGTTTGTTTTCTTCAGTCTTTATTTGTGCCTGTTTAGTATAATGGTGGCGGCTGGTCAGCAAGCAGTTAGGCTGCATTCACATCTAGGCGTCGGCGGCAGCGGGCGTATTCGGGCGACATGCAATAGGCGTTTTGTCCCCGCGATTTGCGGCGACAAAACGCCTATTGCTTTTTTGCTGGAGGGCAGAATTTACACTGTCGGCTATGGCCGAACGCCCAAAACGCCTGAAAAAAAGGGTCCGGGACTTGTTTCAGGCGTATCGGCGTTCGGCATAGAGATGTGAACCATCTCCATAGCCGACAATGTAAATTCCCCCCTCCAGCGTATGTCAGGCTGCTTCAGCGTCGGGCTTCAGGCGACAAAACGCCTAGATGTGAATGGAGCCTTAAGAAAAGTGTTATGCCCCACACACACGGTCGGAATTTCCGACAAGAAAAGTCCAACCGTATGTAGGCTCCATCGAACTATTTCTGTCTGAATTTCCACTAACAAAAATTTTAGAGCTGGTTGTCAAATTTTCCGACGAAAAAAATTCCAATTGGAAATTTCAAATCTTCTGTATCAATTCCGACGCATTAAAATTCCGACTCATGTTTGAAAATAATTTGACGCATGCTCGGAAGCATTGAACTTCATTCTCTCGGCTTGTCGTAGTGTTGTACGTCACCACGTTTTTGACGGTCGAAAGTTCAGAGAACTTTTGTGTGACCGTGTGTATGCAAGCCAAGCTTGAGCGGAATTCTGTTGGAAAAACCGACAGAAAATCGGATCGTGTGTTTCACCTTCACAATCCAACGTGAGCAAATGCATTGCAGTAGCTCAAAGAGAGAACAAAACTCAAGCTATTCATGAATGTCATAATGTCTCAAATATATGAGGGGTAAAGTGCAGACTTTACCCGGAGTCACTTGAAAGAAGCATAAAAATGTGCTGAGAGTAAACAATTCCAAGATAAGTAGATATTCTGAAACGTCACCAAAGCCGGGGCTATTCTTGTGCTGTGGATAGTAGAAAAACTGCGGAAAACTGTTCATATAGAAGTGGAGGGAGGAGCCTGACTGCCCTATCAGGGTGACTTTGCACTAAACATTAAAGCTGCCTTCCCATAAATCCTCGTTCAGCGCACACGTTGTGTAGTAGGAAGTACAGGATCTCCTAAAGACTCCCCTGTCTGGAAGGCATAAAGTTCCACTAACATGGCAGACACTGCAACCTCATTCGGTATTTGCTTTTTGTCATGTGCTCTGTTCTTCACTGCAGCACAGGCTGGGAAGATTCTGGTGATACCCGTAGAAGGAAGTCATTGGATTAATATCAAGGTCCTTATGATGGAGCTGATCCAGAGAGGACATGAGCTGACGGTCACCCGACCCTCTAACAGCTTGTACATTGATGAGACGTCCGAACACTTCAAGGTGGAGAACGTTCCCATGTCTGACGGACAAGAAATGAGTCGGAAGGAATTCGAGGAGTATGCCATGAACTGGGTTTTTCAACAAGCTTTCGCCAAACATTCTTCGTCTTTTACTGTGGCCTGGGAGTTCATTGGAGCCCTTCAGACTGGGACTCAGATGTCCACAGTTGCCCTCGGGGCAATATTTGAGAACAAAGAGGTCATGGAGCGTTTGACCAATGCTGGCTTTGACTTGATACTGGCCGATCCTTACAATGTGGCTGGAGTCATGTTGGCTCACCACTTGAAGCTTCCCATAGTATTTTTCGGGAGGTGGATGCCCACTGAAGATATACACTTTACTATTGCCCCATCTCCGCTTTCCTATGTGCCTGTGATAAACTCTCGAGTCACAGACAGAATGGCCTTCCATGAAAGAGTTAAAAATGTGGCCCTTTATTACCTATACCTGGCTGCCGCCCACCTCCTTATATACCCAGCTTATGACGAGTTGGCTCAGCGCTATCTCAATACCAACATTGGAGTTTTTGAGATGTACAAGAGGGCTGATATCCATTTGATGAAAGTGGACTTTGTGTTCGAGTTCCCAAGGCCAACAATGCCCAACGCCATATATATTGGTGGCTTTCAGTGCAGACCACCTAAACCTCTTCCTGAAGATATTCAACGATTCATGGACAGCTCGGAGCAAGGAGTGGTAGTCTTTTGCTTGGGTACTATTATTAAAAAGCTTCCTTTTCACATCGCCCGGGAATTTGCAGCAGGTCTGGCCCAACTCAAGGAACGAGTCATTTGGCGGTACTCCGGAGAACCTCTGGACACCCTGGGAAATAACACTATGACTGTTGACTGGCTTCCACAGAATGACCTCATCAGTCACCCCAACACCAAGGTGTTCCTGGCGCATGGAGGCGAGAACGGTGTCTATGAGGCCTTGTACCACGGTGTTCCCATAGTTGGATTTCCACTGTTCGGTGACCAGTATGAAAACCTGCTGCGTCTAAAGATGAGGGGGGCTGCAGTTCTTCTAGAAAATCTGCAAGATCTAACGGCCAAAGATATATTTAATGCAGTGCGCACAGTTATTGATGACCCGTCCTACAGCCGCGCCATGAGGCACCTTTCTGAGTTACACCGAGACACCCCTGTGCCTCCGAGAGACCTGGCTGTGTTCTGGACAGAGTTTGTCATGCGCCATAAAGGAGCACGTCACCTTCAGCCTGCAGCCAATGACCTGGCCTGGTACCAGTATCATTTACTAGATGTCATTGGCTTTGTGCTTGTCGCAGTATTTGTGTCTTTGTGTATAACAATAAAAATCTTTCGAGCGGTGCTGAGAAACTTCTGCTGCCGGAAGCAGAACAAACAAAAGCAGAAAAAGTCATAAGATGATCTTTACATGGAAGTGGCCAGTGGTGGGAGAACTACGTCTGAAATAGTTTCACCGAAAGCCGAAGACATTCTAAAAAACATCTGTCAAAGTACGAAAGGCGTAACAGCAGACATCATGTGGACACATGAGAGTGGATACTGGTATGGCTCCATGCCTAGTCTGGGCAAGGTCAGAAGGCTTGTCCACCCAAAGTGATATTCCCATTTTGGGTGGATGCTGGAAGGCTGAATCCCCCACCAGTTTCTTATCTGTGAAGAATACCTACAAAAAGATCTCCATGCTGGGCTTCCCCCCCAGTATTGTGGGGTCTCGGTTCTTCTACTGCTTCTTTATGATGTCTAATAAAATCAAAGTGAAGAATGTGATTTCCTCTCATCCTTGCTCTCCCTGGCAGGTGGGTGAAGCTGAGAACTCAGGTAAATGCATTTTGCTAATGGTGACCCCCAGAGATATTTGAATGGCAACTTAAAGCGGAGGTCCACACCGGACTAGACCCCAGCAGATCTACTGCAGTCTAAGCCTTGTCCGGCGCACCTCCCCCACCGATGTCTTCTGGGAGACACACGGGTCCCAGAAGACAGCAGGTACCAGTGGCATTGTGCAGCGCATGTTGCGCATGCACAGTAGGGAACTAGGAAGTTAAGCCACAAGGCTTAACTGCCTGATTCCCTAATCGAAGATGGTGGCGGGAGCATCCGAGGGATGGGTCGGCCTCGGGTGCCGACATTGCAGGCGTGCTGGACAGGTAAGTGTCCTTATTTTAAAAGCCAGCATCTGCAGTATTTGGGAGCAGCCAGGGCTGGGCTGTAGGGAGGGCAGGAGCAGCCAGCTCAGGCTCTCAGTGGCTCGCTGAGAGGCTGAGCTGGGTGCCAGTGTTCTATTGAATAGTGCCCACCGTCAAAGTGTGTACGCATGCCCAGTACGGAAGGGCACTCCAGGTGATTTCCCGATCAGCTGGCATGAAGTCACCATAGCGCATGCGCACATAGGAGGCATTTTTCGACGGGAGATACCATTTGATGGGCACAACTGAAAGCTATGCAAACAGCGGAGGGACACCGTAGTTGTCAGATTGTGCTTCGCTGTTGCAGGGCAGGTTTACAGTGTGCTCAAGGTTGGGTTTTGTGTGTGTTGCATGGCGGCTTTGGTGTCTTGAACGGGCGGGTTGCAACACAGACGAAAAACCCGCGCTTCCACACAGCCACAACCTGCCTTGCAACAACGCGGTACAATCTGACAGTCTCCCTCCGCTCTTTGCATAGCTTTTAATTTGTGGGCGTCAAATGGTATCTCCCATCAAAAAGTGGCTCCTACGATGTGCGCGTGCGCCATGGTGACATCACACTTCGGTACTGCGTGGGCACTTTTTGACGGCGGGCACTATTCGATAGAACATCAGGGTAGCCACTTTTTCTTCAAGCCAAACATGAACAATTTAGAGGCGCACAGTTATTTTTTTTTCCAGTATACACTACAGCAGGGGTAGGCAACCTCTGGGGCCCCCCAGCTGTTGCATAACTAGAAGTCCCATCATACCTCCGGGACTAATTGTAACTGCCAGCCTTGTAATTCCTCATGGAAAATGTAGTTCCACAACAGCTGGAGGGCCCAAGGTTGCCTACCCCTGCCTTATAGCATTGTAACAGACCAGAGAAACCTTTGGGCACTCCAAAGAGAATAGTAATATGGCGCACATAGTGTCCCTTCACCCTCCTGTCAAGCACTGTTCTCGAGTCACTTTCCTGTCTGAATAACATGTCCGCGTTTCAGGTACACTGAAACCCGGACACAGGATTTAAAACCTGGACTGTCCGGGTGAATCCTGGACAGGTGGCAAACCTAGTCCAGATATGTGGGCGTATCCCGACTTCATTGTCATGATCTTGCCTGAGCCTGGCTTGGCTCTGTGATGTAGGCCAACAGCTGTCTGCTGAAAGTGGGTCACAGAACCAAATGCACTCCTGTGAGCTACACAAGTGCAGCCTCATCAGTGCCTAACAGTGCAGCCTCATCAGCCCACATCAGTGAAGAAAAAAAAGTACTTATGTGCAAAATTTCATAACAGTAACTAAAAAAATCGTTTTGTTATTTTATTTTAAAAACATTTTTCTTTTTTGTTTGTTTATAAAAAAAAAACAGTGGTGATTAACCTCATGGCGCCCGCGCTGTGGCAGGCGCAGCACTATGAAGTGCCTCATGCGCTGTGGCATTAGAAGAATTGTGATATCTCTGACTTTTCAGTCCAACAAGACTGTCTATTACTCTGAAATTCCTCTATTGCCGTTCTATGGAAGCAGTAGGTTTAAAGAGCACACTAAATGCTTAAAATAACTTCTTTATTAACTTTTCTTCATATAAAATACTGCTACTTTGCAGCAGACAGTCCATGTACAAAAACACGTGATGAATAAGTATAACAGAAAATGGTGGTTTAAATATTCAATCTTGTCATTTAACATAAGATGGTGGATATATTTCTTTCTTCAGTTCTCTCCCTCTCCCTCTCCCCTTTTCAGGGCTAGCTTAGTTGGGTTTGGTTTGTGAATTAGGTTAGGAGGTATGGTGGAACTACAAGTGAACACACAACTAGATCAGTATACAGTTCTAACCACACTATTTACAATAAGAACATATATATATATAACTGTGTCACATACCTATTTTTATCCCCTGGCTTCCATAAAACAAGACTCTGGCCTTGTGTGTCTGCTCTCTGTCTCCATGTGGCTTTCTGTCTCTGTGTGGAATGATCTAGTAGCACATGGAGTATTAGGAACCTCCCAGACAGAGTGTTTGTAAAGCTGGCTGTGACTGGTCAAGACTCTGCTCAATGTGAGATTGGCTGTGATTGGGCCAAGGTTTCTGATGAGTCACAAAAGCTTAACTCTATGCTTTCTGGCATGAATTCAGCTGTGTTATTCCTTACCTCCTGCTGCCATACAAACAAATGACTCTTAAAGGCATATTTTTTCTTTTCCTTCTGTGAACACAACATACAACTGTTATATAACATCCAAACACAAAATCACAGTGAATAACTCTGCTTTTGTCTCTCGCATATAAACATGTGCTCTACATTAGGTTCTTAGCAGGCTCAGCTGTATATACATGTAGGTTATACTAGCTACGTAGGACAGGTTCTAGCTGGCCAGCTACACGCGCTATAGACAAGACGTGTACAGCGCAGTGCCGTCCTGCCGAGTGGACATCCATGGACATCCTCCTGTTTGCTTCCGCAATGCGCGCTGCCGCGGATCGAGGAAAAGATGTGCCCGCCACGTCACACAGGTGCCGAAACACGTGCCTGGTGGCCACGATGTCCGCCAGGTACCCGCGATCGGCAGTCACAGAGCCAGGGACGTGGAGCTCTGTGTGTAAAACACAGAGATCCACGTCCTGTCAGGGAGAGGAGACCGATGGTGTGTCCCTTGTACATAGGGACACCGATCGGTCTCCTCCCCCAGTCAGTCCCCTCCCCCACAGTTAGAATCACTCCCAGGGAACACATTAACCCCCTTGATCTAGTGTTACCCTTCCCTGCCAGTCACATTTATACAGTAACCAGTGCATATTTATAGCACTGTTCGCTGTATAAATGTGAATGATCCCAAAAATGGGTCAAAAGTGTCCGATGTGTCCGCCGCAATATCGCAGTACTGACAAAAATCACCGATCGCCGCCATTGCTCATAAAAAAAAAAAATTATAATTCTATCCCGTATTTTGGAGGCGCTATAACTTTCGCGCAAACCAATCGCTATACACTTATTGCATTTTTTATTTTTTTACCAAAAATATGTAGAATACCTATCAGCCTAAACCGAGGGAAAAAATATATATATTTTTTTTTTTAAATGGGATATTTATTATAGCAAAAAGTAAAAAAAATTATTTTCGTTTTTTCAGAATTGTCGCTCCTTTTTTTTTTTGTTTTTAGCGCAAACATAAAAAACGCAGAGGTGATCAAATACCACCAAAAGAAAGCTCTATTTGTGGGACAAAAAAAGACGTCAATTTTGTTTGGGAGCCACGTCGCAATTGTCAGTTAAAGCGACGCAGTGCTGAAAGCTGAAATTTCGCCTGGGCAGGAAGGGGGTATATGTGCCCAGTAAGCAAGTGGTTAAAAAAGAAGTATGTTATTTCATTTTATTTGCAGAATTATACTTACCTAGGTGGATGCAGCATCGCTTCTCCGCTGGCTCTAACGCCGAGAACCGAGCGATCAAACACTGTTGATCGCGCACTGTTCTCGGTTGTCATTCAAAGAGCGTCAAAGCTGAAATCTGATAATTGGCCTGGGCAGGAAGGGGGTATTTAAGCGGTTAAAGGCAGTTCCTGTCCGTTCTCCAGAGACCCATGTGGCTCGGTATGGTTGTGCTGGTGGGAAGGCTCAGCGATCCCCCTGTTTTCCCAGCTCTGTGTGCCGTTGACTTGTCAGGCTTGTTCCCCTATCCAGATGGTTCCTTGTAAGGACTGCGCAGGCGCAATCCTTGCCGACGGAAATCTCCGAACCTCGGCCGGCATCCAGGCTCATTCCTTAACATCCCCAGGAAGGATTGCGCCTGCGCAGTCCTTAAAGGAACCATCCTAATAGCCGGAACCATATTGGCAGATCACCGGGTCTGTGGGAGGAAAGCTTGTATTGTGTACATTGTAGTGAAAGTGCAGGATAACCTGATAACACCTTTGGGCAGAGGACTTGTCCCGGCTTGTCTGTCCTGTATGTGAACATAGGAATCTCATGTACAGCCACACGATACATTTCTGTGTACATTCTGACATGTTTGATGCATTATGGGTAACTTAAATAAATACTGCTTTCTTTACACTTAGGGTGGACCTGTCATCCAGATATTTTTTCATGTTAGATGCATACATTTCCAGGTATGTATTCCCTCTCACAGAGGTCACAGTACCCCTCCCCCCCCCCCGACAATGACATTGTCTGCTTTTCTCTCCAAAATTACGCAGCTATCTTTTCTTAGACACCATCCAGGGTCACCATCCCCGCCGGAAGACCCCCACAACCACCGTCCAGGGTTGTGGGGAAGAGACCCTTGTCCCCATCAACATGGGGACAAAGTGCTTTGGGGTGGGCAGGCAGAGCCCCTCCTGTCCCAAAGCACCCCCCCCCCATGGTAAGGGCATGTGGCCTGGTATGGTCCGGAGGGGGGGGGGGGGGGGCGGCGGCAGCTGCATGCTCATATAAGTATGGATAATATATCATATAAGTAAGTCTTGTAAGGATTTTGAGGGGGGACCCCACGTGTTTTTTCTAATTTTGGCATGTGGTTCCCCTTCAGGGGTGGACTGACAACTCATGGGGCCCCTGGGCAATAGGAGATTATGAGGCCCCCAGGCAATAGATTATGGGACCACACAGTATACACACCCAGTATACACACAGACACACACAATATATACACACAGTATACACACCCAGTATACATACACACACTGAAAAGTTACTGGAGAGGTGGGGCAGCTAAAATCTTGGGATTTTTTTTTTTTTTTAAAACACATTTTTACATACTGTCCCTGGTTTTACTGAGGCTGGCCTAGTATGGATTTTAAGGGGAACAGGGGCGGACTGACCATTCGGCACTCGGGCACTAGTGCCCAAATGCCGAATGGTCAGTCTGCCCCTGTTCCCCTTAAAATCCATACTAGACCAGCCTCCGTAAAACCAGGTACGCCCCTGTTCCCCTTAAAATCCATACTAGACCCGAAAGACCTAGTATGGATTGGTGGGAAACCCCAATGCCATTTTATTTCAATTTTTTTTTTACATTTTTGTGTGTTGCCAGCAATGGCCTGCAGCCGGGAAAATCAATTTAAATGTAATTTCTTTTTTTCTTTATAAACGTCAGTTGTGTTGCAGAAAGTTCTATACACAATACAGATGTGCCACTTTACAGTTAGACTAAGGGGACCCCCAGGCACTATATTTTAAGGAATCTTTCATTTATTTATTTTTTTCACTTTTAGGCATCATTAAAATCACTGCTTATTTAAAAACAATATAAAAAAAAAACATATTGCATTGATACAATGCCCCAGGGCAGTACCCGGGCCCCCATACCCTTTATATGGCCAAAACTTGTATATAAGCCTTCAAAATGGGGACTTTTGATTTTTCAAGTTCAGGTTCCATAGAGTTCGAGGTTCGGTTCCAAACTTTTTTTCATGTGCGACCCAAACCGGAAGGGGGGTGTTCGGCCCAACGGCACTGCTTCCATAAAGGGCGCAAGAGCGCTGCCCCCCTCCCCTCCTGTCACTCTCTAATTACCATAGATAGAGTCATGCAAGCATGACTCTATCTATGGTCGCTGCTGACACCCCCTATTCAGGTGCGCAGCCCATTTTCGGTCACCGGGCACCTGAATTACAGTGGTGGGGGTGTTTTTTGTATGCACCTAGTTAGAGTCATAGGCTCTAATAGGCTTCCAAAACAGTGAGAAGCGGGAGCAATGCTGTGAGTTCCCTTCTTTTTTTTGTAAACTTTATTTGGTTTTCTGCACATACAAAAGTATACTGCTTAAAGGCACAATATCGCACACAGGGAACATACCGTAAAGAGACCAGTATACAGGGCAGAAGACAGTGTATTACATGTCGTGTTTCCTTAGGCCCCAACCGGGGGTCCCATCAAAAATTAAACAGCATAGGTGTACTGGACCCCGAGGGGTCACACCCTATAACAACCTACAGCAATATAAGATTAACCCCAACAAAAAGCAAACAAATCAAACACACACACGCAAACTTACAACCACTCCGGCCCCGTGAGTTCACTTCTTACTCAATCAGCGAAGAAATCCGCTTTCCTAACATTGAACCGCCTCTCAGCCAATCGGGTGCACCGGCTCTGTGTTACCCGTCACCTGAAGCGACAGGTTCTGTGATTGGACGTCTATCAGGTGTCCCATCACAGGACGAGAGGAGGCGCGGGCAGGAGAAGCAATCGGGGTCGGGGAAGATGGAGGACACGGACACCACTCGCCGTCGCTCGCTGCCCACCCAAGACAAGGTAAGTGCCTAGCAGATGACAGGGGGCACAGTGGAAGTATTTGGGGTACAGGCACCGCACATGGGGCACAGTGGCAGCACATGGGACACAGTGGAAGTATTTGGGGCACACGCACCGCACATGGGGCACAGTGGAAGTATTTGGGGCACAGTGGCAGCACATGGGACACAGTGGAAGTATTTGGGGCACAGGCACCGCACATGGGGCACAGTGGCAGCACATGGGACACAGTGGAAGTATTTGGGGCACACGCACCGCACATGGGGCACAGTGGCAGCACATGGGACACAGTGGAAGTATTTGGGGCACAGTGGCAGCACATGGGACACAGTGGAAGTATTTGGGGCACAGGCACTGCACATGGGGCACAGTGGCTCCGTTTGATGGGTACAGTGGCTGCAAATTATGTTTTTTTTTTTTTTCAGAATTTTCTAGTTTGTTTGCGCCCCCCCCCCCCCCCAACAATTTTGAGCACCAGCTGCCACTGGTCCAGTCCATTACTAGTCACTGGGTGAGAGAAGACTGCGGAAATGCTTCCTTCTGCCTGCAGCAGAGTGAAGACATCATCTCAATCTAGGCACTGAGTGGAGCTAAAGATGGATTTTTAATGATAAAAGCTGGAGCTTTTCTGAAAAATGATCTTGTTGCTGTATATTGTAACATGTCAGGAATATACGGGATTCATGGCCACTTATCAAGTTACTGACAGGCCCACTTTCTCCTATCCATACAGCTGATTTAGTGAGTCCCTGGAAGCACAGCCCACAGCACTTGACTCCAAATACCCTGCAGGCAGCTGTAGGTGGCAGCAGTGAGGCATGAGGCACACAGGACCTCAGTGATGTCACCCTTCTTGTCAGTAGTTTCGTCCCCAACAATCGTCCCAGCTTGTTAGGAGTTTGTGACGGCATTTATCAATGGACAGGCAAGCTAAATATAGAGTTCCTCTGCCTCTAGGAATAGCAGAGAGGCTGAGCTCAGCACTTTGGCAGCACAGCGAGCGGAGAATGTCACCAGATATCGCATTTCCCTGGAGATGGATTTCAGGCTGTGGAGGGAAAACAAATGGTGGCTTAAATTTGCTGCAGTTTAATAAAAGTTTCCAGTTTCAGCGGACATGTTCGATCGTGTGTACGGCGCATGCGTCAAATTGATTCGACGCATGCTTGGAAGCATTGAACTTTCTTTTTTCAGTACGTCGGTGTGTTCTACGTCACCGCGTTCTGGTGCGAGGGGATTTTGGTCCGATGGTGTGTACGCACATCAGACCAAAAGACCACTTCAGACATGTCCGATGAACACGGTCGACCTGTTTCATCGGACATGTCTGATCGTGTGTACGCGGCCTTAGATGTATAGGAAGACCATGAAGCACCTTTGCATGCGGTACAACCATTGCTATAGTCATTGCACTAAGAAGGTGCCCCCCCCCCCCCATTGTCCCCAGTGCTGTAGTTATTGCATTGAGGAGTCACCACCCCATTGTCCCCAGTGCTGTAGTTATTGCATTGAGGAGTCACCACCCCATTGTCCCCAGTGCTGTAGTTATTGCATTGAGGAGTCACCACCCCATTGTCCCCAGTGCTGTAGTTATTGCATTGAGGAGTCACCACCCCATTGTCCCCAGTGCTCTAGTCATTGCATTGGGGGAGGTGCCCCCCAAATGTCCCCAGTGCTGTAGTCATTGCATTAAGGAGGCACCCCCCATGTCCCCAGTGCTGTAGTCATTGCATTGAGGAGGCATCCCCCCCCCCCTCCAAAATGTCCCCATGCTGTAGTCATTGAATTGAGGAGGCACCCCCCCCCCCCCAAATCTCCCCATGCTGTAGTCATTGCACTAAGGATACATGATACTGATACATAATAGGATACCGATACATTAGTTTCTTCTTTCACTGAGTTTAATGATTGTTATGTTTTTGTTTACACCAAATTATTATGTGATCCGTGTCATTTATATGTTTGATTTAATGTAAGATATCAAGTGGAGCTGTTCACTGTTATCTTAATTATTTTGAATATAGAATGGTGTGTGTGTGTATGTATATATATATATATATATATATATATATATATAATATATATATGTACACACACACACACAGTATGTACAGTATAGTAACATTGTATACAGATAGGTGTGTATAAGATGTGATGACATTGTATACAGATCAGTATATATACAGTATGATAACATTGTATACAAAATGGTGTATATGTGATGACATTGTGTGTGTGTGTGTATATGTGTGTGTGTGTGTGTGTATATATATATATATATATATATATATATATATATATATATATAGTACACATATATATTACAAAGGTAAGTACACCCCTCACATTTCTGTAAGTATTTTCTTCGATCTTTCCATCTGACAACACTGAAGAAATGACACTTTGTATCTCCAATGTTGTGTAGTGTGTGTACAGCTTGTATAACAGTGTACATTTGCTGTCCCCTCAAAATAACTCCACATGTCTAAACCGCCGGCAACAAAAGTGAGGACACCCCTAAATTAAAATATGTCCAAATTGGGTACAATTAGCCATTTTCCCTCCCTGGTGTCATGTGACTCGTTGGTTTTACAAGGTCTCAAGTGTGAATGGGGAGCAGGTGTGATAAATTTGGTGTTATCGCTCTCACTCTCTCACTGGAAGTTCAACATGGCCCCTCATGGCAAAGAACTCTCTGAGGACCTGAAAGAAAGAATTGTTGCTACATAAAGATGGCCTAGGCTATAAGACACTGAAACTGAGCTGCAGCACGGTGGCCAAGACCATACAGCGGTATAACAGGACGGGTTCCCCTCAGAACAGGCCTCGTCATGGTCCACCAATGAGGGTTGAGGTCATGTGCTCAGTGTCATATCCAGAGGTTGTCTTTGGGAAATAGACGTACGAGTGCTGCCAGCATTGCTGCAGAGGTTAAAGGGGTGGTCAGCCTGTCAGTGCTCAGACCATACGCCGCACACTGCATCAAATTGGTCTACATGGCTGTCGTCCCAGAAGGAAGCCTCTTCTAAAGATGAGGCACAAGAAAGCCTGCAAACAGTTTGCTGAAGACAAGCAGACTAAGGACAAGGATTACTGAAACCGTGTCCTGTGGTCTGATGAGGCCAGGGCTTTTTTAAGCTCTAATGCTGTGGAACGCAGTTCCGGCACCTCCAGAACGGAATGTATGTAATCAATGGCAAGGGGTGCTGGGGTGTGCTGGAGATTCTATAGATGATGGCTGCTGGGGAACCTATTGTTGCTGGAGAGGATCTATTTTTGCAAAGCAAGAGGGCCTATTGTTGCTGGGTAGTTCTTCTGTTGCTCGTGGGGGATCTACGGTTGCTGGGATGGGTCTTATGATGCTGGAGGGGGGGGGGGGTGTCAGTCGTTTCCGGGAGGGGTTTCTGTTTCTGACTGCTGGAGAATCTATTTAAGTTGGCTACTGGGGAATCTATTGTTGCTAGAGGGGATCTGATATTTCAGGGGGAGGGGGGTGTCTATTGTTGCTGGAGATGTCTACTGTTGCTGGTGGGGGATCTATTGTTGCTAGAGGGGATCTGATATTTCGGGGGGGGGGTCTATTGCTGCTGGTGGGGGATCTATTGTTGCTAGGGGTGGGTCTTATGCTGCAGGTGGGTCAATCATTGCTGGGAGGGATCTACTGTTAAGGGAGGGGTCTAATGTCACTGACTGCTGGAGGGTCTATTGATGCTGGCTGTTGGGACTCGAATTGTTGCTGTAGTGGATCTATTGTCGCTGGGGTGTCCATTGTTGCTTGATCTATTTTATGCCTTTCTTGTTATCATTAACAAATTTCATACAATATACTCAACACCACAAAATGATACTTGGTTCTGTATTAAAGGGGCAGTACTGGGAGGTAGGTAGGTAGAGGGTGGAACCAAGGGATGTTGCTCAGAGGTGGGTAGGGGGTGGAACCAAGGGATGTTGCTCAGAGGTGGGTAGGGGGTAGAACCAAGGGATGTTGCTCAGAGGTGGGTAGAGGGTGAAACCAAGGGATGTTGCTCAGAGGTGGGTAGAGGGTGGAACCAAGGGATGTTGCTCAGAGGTGGGTAGGGGGTGGAACCAAGGGATGTTGCTCAGAGGTGGGTAGGGGGTGGAACCAAGGGATGTTGCTCAGAGGTGGGTAGGGGGTGGAACCAAGGGATGTTGCTCAGAGGTGGGTAGAGGGTGGAACCAAGGGATGTTGCTCAGAGGTGGGTAGAGGGTGAAACCAAGGGATGTTGCTCAGAGGTGGGTAGAGGGTGGAACCAAGGGATGTTGCTCAGAGGTGGGTAGGGGGTGGAACCAAGGGATGTTGCTCAGAGGTGGGTAGGGGGTGGAACCAAGGGATGTTGCTCAGAGGTGGGTAGGGGGTAGAACCAAGGGATGTTGCTCAGAGGTGGGTAGGGGGTAGAACCAAGGGATGTTGCTCAGAGGTGGGTAGAGGGTGAAACCAAGGGATGTTGCTCAGAGGTGGGTAGAGGGTGGAACCAAGGGATGTTGCTCAGAGGTGGGTAGAGGGTGGAACCAAGGGATGTTGCTCAGAGGTGGGTAGGGGGTGGAACCAAGGGATGTTGCTCAGAGGTGGGTTGGGGGTGGAACCAAGGGATGTTGCTCAGAGGTGGGTAGAGGGTGGAACCAAGGGATGTTGCTCAGAGGTGGGTAGAGGGTGGAACCAAGGGATGTTGCTCAGAGGTGGGTAGGGGTGGAACCAAGGGATGTTGCTCAGAGGTGGGTAGGGGTGGAACCAAGGGATGTTGCTCAGAGGTGGGTAGGGGGTGGAACCAAGGGATGTTGCTCAGAGGTGGGTAGGGGGTGGAACCAAGGGATGTTGCTCAGAGGTGGGTAGGGGGTGGAACCAAGGGATGTTGCTCAGAGGTGGGTAGGGGGGTGAAACCAAGGGATGTTGCTCAGAGGTGGGTAGGGGGTGGAACCAAGGGATGTTGCTCAGAGGTGGGTAGGGGGTGGAACCAAGGGATGGTACTCAGAGGTGGATAGGTGTGGAGTCAAGGGCTAACTCAGATAGGAGGAGTTCCTGCACCCATTTTCTGAGAAGAAAAGCCCTGGATGAGAGCAAGAAAAACTTATTTGGTGTCAGATGGTGTCAGGCGGCAACCAGGTGAGGAGAACAAAGACAAGTGTGTCTTGTCTACAGTCAGGCATGGTGGTGGGAGTGTCATGGTCTGGGGGCTGCATGAGTGCTGCCGACACTGGAGAGCTACAGATCATTGAGGGAACCATGTATGCATACCTCCCAACTTTTTGAGATGGGAATGAGGGACACCTTGTTGAGAGGGGGGGGGGGGGTTCCGCTGGTTCTGGGGGGTCTCGCGAATCGGACTTGTTGGGGGGGGGGGGGGGGTTTCGCGGATCGGAGTTGTTGAGCGAATCGTGGTAATCGCGGGGGAGGGGGGGTGGATGAGCCGCGGAATCGCGGGACTCCAGCCCTAATTGCGGGATTTACCACGAATAGCGGGACATTCCTGCGAAACCCGGGACGGTTGGGAGGTATGTGAATGCCAACATGTACTGTGACATACTGAAGCAGAGCATGATCCCCTCCCTTCAGAGACTGGGCCGCAGGGTAGTATTCCAACATGATAACGACCCCAAACACAACTCCAAGACCACCACTGCCTTGCTAAAGAAGCTGAGGGTAAAGGTGATGGACTGGCCAAGCATGTCTCTAGACCTAAACCCTATTGAGCATCTGTGGGACATCCTCAAACGGAAGGTGGAGGAGCGCAAGGTCTCCCAACATCCACCAGCTCCGTGATGTCGTCATGGAGGAGGGGAGGAGGACTCCAGCGACAACTTGTGAAGCTCTGGTCACCTCCATGCTCAAGAGGGTTAAAGCAGTGCTGGAAAATAACGGCGGCCACACAAAATATTGACACTTTGGGCCCAATCTGGACATTTTCACTCACGGGTGTACTCACTTTTGTTGCCAGCGGTTTAGACATGAATGGCTGTGTGCTGAGTTATTTTGAGGGGACGAAAAATGTACACTGTTATACAAGCTGTACACTCACTACACAACATTGGAGATACAAAGTGTCGATTCTTCAGTGTTGTCACATGATACAAGAAAATAACTACAGAAATGTGAGGGGTGTACTTACTTTTGTGAGATGACATTGTATACAGATAGGTGTGTATATGTGGAATGATGATGTATACAGATCAGTATATATATATATATATATATATATATATATATATATATATATATCCACACACACACAGTATGATAACATTGTATACAGATTGTGGAGTGATGACCTAAACAGATTAGTGTATATGTGGAGTGATGTCGTATACAGATTAGTGTATATGTGGAGTGATGACGTATACAGATCGGGGGATCTCTCTCAGAACATTGTATTCACTTTTGAAGGCTGGTTATGGCCGCTGTACTTCAGCTCTCATGACGTCAGCAGCATCCGAACACGCCCCCTGCAGCTGTCAGATCTCCTATAATTATCGCTCGCCCCTCCTACCCCGACTGACACGACGTCCCTCCAATCGCCTCTCACCGTCCCAACAACGGGCGACGCTACTGGGCTTGCCCTCTCCACCAATCCCACTTCGTCGTTCGCTCTGGGCACAGGCGACGCCTCTCCTCTGACGGACAAGTCGGCGAACCAATAGAGCGCCGAGGTTTTTCCCTTTGTAGGCGCTGATTGGGCAGCTCCTCCCCCGTGTGATGGGAGGGGCGGGAGGCGATATATAGGCCCGTGGTTGACAGTCGGGACAGCGAGAGCTCCAGCAACGCTGAGGGGGACGGAGGAGGTAAGAGTTGGGGGGTTTGGTGGTCTGGGCCGTTCGCTGTGTGAAGGGAAAGCGGGGGGTTAGGAGGGGGGAGTACACGGCGGAATGACACGCCACCTCACAGACACTGATAGGAGCGGTACGTGTGGAAGTGCCGCCGTCCGTAGTATGTGGTGACCCCACCTCACCGCCCCTCAGTGTATTGTTATAGGGGTGTCGGTGGGGGAGGGGGACGGCCAGCTGTACATTTCATAGGTCACTACCAGGGGACCCCCCATGCCCCGCCCCCTTCCCCCCACGTTCGCCCTCTTACCCCTATTTACAGAGCCCCGCCCATCCATTCTTGCTGAGCCACGCCCACCTTCCCTTCTCCAGGCTGAGTCCCCTCTGTGAGACAAGTGTGGGCGGAGTTTTGTGTCCTTGGGGGAGGAGCTCACCTGAGGAATAACTCCACCCAGTGTGCTGTCCATTGAATAGTAGTGTGTGTTTTCAGGACCAGGTGGGTTGAGGGGGAGGGGCCGAAAGTGGGGAGGAAAGGGATTGGCTCTCAGAAGAACACATGTGGGAGTTACTCTCCCCCCTGTCATTGTGTCATGTGACATGTACAGGCTTCTCTCATTGGTTCCCTGTAAAGTGTACTTGTCATGAGAAATGCTGGAGTTGTCATTCTTGGGGGGGGGGGACTCATGGTGATGCCGGATTCCTGGCCTGGTTTGTGGGGAGGGTAGGTTGGGGGATTTCTTCTTACAGAGGAGGGTTCGGTGTCACCAGGACAGGCATGTTCAGCCATGTCCGCCCTGAGCTCCTCCTATCACAGCTGTGCCCAGCGTTGTGGGTGGGACTTGGGTGATCTCATTTACATATTCCGTGCGGTGGGTGGGATCTAGTGCTCAGTGATTGGGTAGTTTATGTCCAGCAGACTTGTAATAATATTCTAAAGCAGGGAGATGTAATTAGTGAGCCTCCAGCTGTTAAACTAAAAGTCCCATCATGCCTCTGCCTCTGGGCGTCATGCTTGTGGCTGTCAGTCTTGCTATGCCTCATGGGACTTGTAGTTCTGCAACAGCTGGAGGTCCACTAATTGCCTATTCCTTTTCTAAAGGATTTATATGTAGTGCCAACAGTGTGCTCTGCACTTTACAGTATAAAACCAGCCGGACCCACTGAATTCCATACAGCAGGCATGTCCAAAGTCCGGCCCGGGGGCCAATTGTGGCCCCATTCCAGTTTAATGTGGCCCTCTGGTAATTTGGATACATACTGTATTTATCGGTGCTGCTCCAGAGTGGACAGGAAGGGGGGGGGGGTGAGTGCTGTCAAATTACATACAGGGGAATCTTCTGTTTACTCTGCGGCATCTGAAATAGGAAGTCTCGTCTCCTTGGCTGCCATTGGACGACTCCTCTGTCTATCATAGGAGGCGGGACATTGTATTAAAGAGGCTGCTGTGTAAACATGAGATTCTCCTTTATGTAATCTGTTGGCGCAGGTCCAATATACCCCCCCCCCCCCAACACAGGTCCATGTAGACTCCTCCCCCCTTATCCTTTCTTGCAAGCCCCCCGTCCTGATTGCATGGTCCTGGCTGCCCACCTCCCATGTCGAAACCACACATCCCTTGGTGCCCCCAACCAGTGTGGCAACTCCAGGCCCGCCCCGCTGAGTCTAAACCACAATGTTGTGGCCACCCAACAATACCCCATTGGCTTTGCCCCCCCCCCCCCCCAACCTCTCATTGTGTCCAGACTGCATGCCCGGGCGTTCTCCCAATATAACCCCCTCCATGTATAGACAACGCAGTCACTTCACCCCCTGAACTGCATGCTATTGGCTGCCCCGTTCTTGCCTGTATTTTCTTATCACCCATCCCATCGTGTCTAAACTAGTTATAGCTGGCCTGAATTCCCCTGTCTAACATGGTTGAGTCCCACGCCCCCATGTGTTCATTCTTGGGGGGGGGGGGGCCCCAAAGCCCCCAAGTCTAAACCACATGGTCCTGGTTGCCTTCAATCCAACTTCTCTCTAAACCGAATGGGTATTGCTTTAGCCAACACATACCCCACCCCCTGCAGAGTTGGCTACACGTTGAAGCCCCCTGTACCAGTCATGACTGCCTTTAGCCCAAGATAATGACTAAGTGCTGACATCTGTGCGAAACGTGTCTACCTCTTTGTCCCCTGCTCCACCTGTCATAAGAAGCTTCAATAAAAGGATTTTTGGAAGTGCAGCCGTCCGGAATTATTTCTTCAGCCCAACTTTTCAGTACCTGAACCACGGTCGTGTCTGCTGCCCCCCCCCCCCCCCAACCCAAAGCACTTGTGTCTAAACCTCATGGTCATGGCTGCTTTCAACCCAACTTCTGTGTCTAAACTGCACGTGTGTGGCTGTATGTAACGCACCCCCCCTCTCTAAACTGCACGTGTGTGGCTGTAGGTAATGCAACCCCCCCACCCCCCGCTCTCTAAACTGCATGTGTGGCTGTACGTAATGCAACCCCCCTTCTTTAAACTTCATGTGTGGCTGTAGGTAATGCAACCCCCCCCTCTAAACTACATGTGTGTGGCTGTAGGTAATGCAACCCCCCCCCCCCCTCTAAACTACATGTGTGTGGCTGTAGGTAATGCAAACCCCCGCCCCCCCTCAAAACTACATGTGTGTGGCTGTAGGTAATGCAAACCCCCCCCCCCCCCCCCCCCACCCTCCCCCCACCTAAACTGCATGTGTGTCGCTGTAGGTAACGCGCCCCCCCTCTCTAAACTGCATGTGTCGCTGTAGGTAACGCGCCCCCCCCCTCTCTAAACTGCATGTGTGTGGCTGTACGTAATGCAACCCCCCCTTCTTTAAACTGCATGTGTATATAGCTGTAGGTAATGCAAACCCCCCTCTAAACTGCATGGTTCTGTGCAGCCCTCCCCTGTACTGGTCATGGCTTCCTTCAGCACAACTTCTGTCTAAATGGCAGCCATGCCCCCCCCCCCCCCCCCCCCCCCCCCCCGATATTTAAACTGTTTAGTTCTTTGCTACTATTTGTGGTTCATATTGTCCCACCATTCCTGAATCTCCTCTGCTATGTCCTTCTGCCTTGAGCAGTACCCCGGGGGGTATGATGTGTATGGGGAGTCATGTGGAGAACTTTTCATGCTTTGCTCTTCCACATCTCCCCGCCCCCCTCACTATTTAGATGTCCACATCTCTGGTGGCCGTTTGTCAGACATTTGTTACCATCTCTGCTGAATGACTGCCGACATTGACAGTTCTTGGGGCCCCATTCCCACACTGTGCGGTGGTGACCTGTGGTTTTCCACACTGGGTAAGCTTCCCAGTAAAATGCGTCCTTGCAGTGCAGGCTGGGGCGAGCGAAAGCTTAACTCAGAGCCGATTGATAGACTTACACTGAGAGGAGCTGTAAGGGCCGCCGGTGGGGAGGAGCCTGCATGTTTAATGAGCAAACATGGCTGCATACAAAATAAGTTTGCACAGAAACCCAGTGCATTGTGGGGGGTGGGGGGGGTTGATATCGGCAAGGAATGCACAGCCCTCTGTAATGAGGGGTCTGCTGGACTGAGAAGAGGGGCAGGCAGGTGCGGCCATCATTTCCCTCCTATAGAGGGCGCTCTTGTAGAAGGGAGATGTTTGTCCAGGAAGGTCTCCGATGATTCCGATTTAACTTTTTATTTTTGTATAAAAATGACGCAGACGGATTCCTCTGCCCTGTGTTGATGGATTTGGTGTGTTTTGTGTCGTCTGGGTGTTGTATGTCACTCTTGACACACAACCACCCCCCCCCCCCCACGCCATCAGTTGAGGGCCCCCATCTGCTGTGTGCAGGTGTGACATGTCGCTGACATATGTGATCCTCTCTTGACGTCAGCGTCCTGCTGGTGTTCTCTGTGGGATCAGCGGGTGACACATGGTGCGAACGTTGACTTGTCGGTGCATAGGGGGGGGGGGGCCCTGAGTGGAGGGGTTTCCTGACCCTTTTCTGTGTGTGTGTTGCAGGACAGTGTACTACATGTCCCAGCTTGCCCTGTTTTCATTATATTTAACCCCCCCCAGTGTCTGAACTACCAAGTAGTATACCCTGTGGTGTACCATCTGCACCCCCCGAGAATGCCCTGTGTGGTCATTTGCACCCCAAGTGTCTGAACTGCTCAGTGTACCATGCCATATGCACCCCCAAGTTTCTGAACTACCCAATACTGTGCCATATGCACCACCAGTGTCTGAACTACCCACCATACCTAGTACTGTGCCATATGCACTCTCAGCTACCCAGCATGTCCTGTGCTTTGCCATAGGCACACCCAAGTGTTTTTGTACTTCTCGACATGTGCTTTGCCATATGCACCCCCCAAGTGTAGCCTAACTACTCGTAATGGCCTGTGCTGTCATTTGCACCCCCAAGTTTCTGAACTACCCAGTGCTGTGCTATATGCACCTCCAAGTGTTTCTGTACTACTCGGCATGCCCTGTGCTGTGCCATATGCACCCCCCAAGTGTAGCCTAACTACCCAGCATGCCCTGTGCTGTCATTTGCACCCCCAAGTGTCTGAACTGCTCAGGGCGCCATGCCATATGAACCCCCAAGTTTTTGAACTAACCCAGTGCTGTGCCATATGAACCCCCAAGTGTTTCTGTACGACCCAGGATGCCCTGTGCCATATGCCCTCCTAAGTGTCCGAACTGCCCAGATCGCCCTGTGCTGTCATTTGCACCCCCAAGTGTCTGAACTACCCAGCATACCTAGTACTGTGCCATATACACCCTCAGTGTCTCAACTACCCAGCATACCCAGTGCTGTGCCATATGCACTTTCAGCTACCCAGCATGCCCTGTGCTTTGCCATATGCACCCCCAAGTGTTTCTGTACTACTCGGCATGCCCTGTGCTTTGCCATCCATAGCCCCCCCCCCCCCCCCCCCCCCAAAGTGGCTGAACTTCATGTCCAAGTATGTCTGTTTTTGTTCCATATGCAAACCCCCCCCCCCCCCGAACTGCATGCCCAGTGCTGTGCCATATGTGCTGCCCCCCTCCCCCTTCAGCAGATGTATGATCCAGGGGGCGGGTGTATGTGCCGTCTATAGTCCTGTGTATTAATAGGCTGCATGACGGACGGCTTATGTTGGTCGTCGGGTATTTTTAACCCTATGATTTCAGCATGCTGCAACTTCCTTTCTTGTCAACATGACATAGCCTTAGATAAGGCTAGACATATGTGAGCATTTCACTTCCTGGGGGGGGGGGGGGGGGGGGGGGGGGGGGTGGGGGGTCCATGCTGTGACTTGTAGTTCTACCACATCTGAGGGGTTAAAGGTTCTTCCTCGGGATCCAACAAAGTTGTTTTTCTGATACAGCCTTTGATCTGTGATTCCGGCAGAGTCTCTCTCCTGTTCGGGCAAACTCTGGATTGTGGGGGGGTTGGTGTCGCCCCCCCCCCCCCCCCCCGTTCTTCTCTTCCTGAGGTCCTTCATAACCTTAAACCTGCAGGGGTGTGTCTGTCTGCTGTGACGTTTAATATTACATTTTTGGCTGTCCTGATCCGTGTCCCCCCCCACCCTTGCTGATCCAGCACATGTTTAAAGGTCGTTTACAGCGACTCGGAAGATTATGTTACAGTATGGGGGAAGGGTCATGGAGTCCAGGATAGACTGGGAGTAAACCTAAAGTTAACCTGTCACGTGTGTGTGTGTGTGTGTGTGTGTGTGTGTTTATACTGTTTGAGCGGCTCGAACCAGTGAAGGGCGGTGAGCGAAGTGCCTGTGCGTCTCTTTATTTTACCTCCTGGGAACCTCAATCTACAAATATTGACTCTGTACTGTGAAGTCAGTCATGGCATCGCCCTGTGCCCCTCTCTGGATGGCCACGGGGGTCAGGAACAGAAAAGGGGACGTGTGGTTACCACTGTGCCAACCTGTTTATTTAAGCTGAACTCCAGGCCACCCCCCCTTACTTGGTGAGCAGCTCCAATCTCCTGTCGGCAGTGCCCCTATAGCAAGCGGTGTCGGGGCACTCGTGTGGGCTTGATCCTGAGCCACACTGTCCATAGACAGACCTTGGCTCGGCCCCTCTCTGCTCACTGGCTGACAGCAGTAGAAGCCAATGTCTCCATGTCCAGTGACTCTGCTCCCTTCTTTCTTCCCTTCTTTCTTCCCTTCTTTCTTTCTTTCTTTCTTCCCTTTCTTTCTTTCTTCCCTTTCTTTCTTTCTTTCCTTCCCTTCTTTCTTTCTTCCCTTCTTTCTTTCTTCCCTTCTTTCTTTCTTCCCTTCTTTCTTTCTTCCCTTCTTTCTTTCTTCCCTTCTTTCTTTCTTCCCTTCTTTCTTTCTTCCCTTCTTTCTTTCTTCCCTTCTTTCTTTCTTTCTTCTTCTTCTTTCTTTCTTCCTTTCTTCTTCTTTCTTTCTTCCCTTTCTTTCTTTCTTCTTTCTTTCTTCCCTTTTCTTTCTTTCTTTCTTTCTTTTCTTCTTTCTTTCTTCTTCCCTTCTTTTTCTTTCTTCCTTTCTTCTTTCTTTTCTTTCTTTTCTTCCCTTCCTTTTCTTTTTTTCTTTTCTTCCCTTTTCTTCCCTTCTTTCTTTTTCTTTCCCTTCTTTCTTTCTTCTTCTTTCTTTTTCTTCCCTTCTTCTTTCTTCCCTTCTTTCTTTTTCTTCCCTTCTTTCTTTTTCTTCCCTTCTTTCCTTCCCTTCTTTCCTTCCCTTCTTTCTTTCTTCTTCTTCCCTTCTTTCTTTCTCTTCCCTTCTTTCTGTTTCCCTTCTTTTTCTTTCTCTTCCCTTCTTTCTTTTCCTTCCCTCCTTTCTTTTCTTCCCTTTCTTTCTTTTTCTTTCTTCCCCTTCTTTCTTTTTCTCTTCTTCTTTTTTCCTTCCCTTCCCCCCTTTCTTTTTCTTCCCTTCTTTCTTCCCCCCCTTTCTTCCCTTCTTTCTTTTTCTTCCCTTCTTTCTTTTTCTTCCCTTCTTTCTTTTTCTTCCCTTCTTTCTTTTTCTTCCCTTCTTTCTTTTTCTTCCCTTCTTTCTTTTTCTTCCCTTCTTTCTTTTTCTTCCCTTCTTTCTTTTTCTTCCCTTCTTTCTTTTTCTTCCCTTCTTTCTTTTTCTTCCCTTCTTTCTTTTTCCCCCCCCTTACCCTTCCCCCCTTTCTTTTCCCCCCCTTCCCTTCTTTCTTTTTTCCCCCCCCCTTCCCTTCTTTCTTCCCTTTCTCTTCCCCCCCCTTCTTTCTTTTTCTTCCCTTCTTTCTCTTTCTCTTTCCCTTCTTTCTCTTTCTCTTTCCCTTCTTTCTCTTTCTCTTTCCCTTCTTTCTCTTTCTCTTTCCCTTCTTTCTCTTTCTCTTTCCCTTCCCCCCCCTTTCTCTTTCCCTTCCCCCCCCTTTCTCTTTCCCTTCCCCCCCCTTTCTCTTTCCCTTCCCCCCCCTTTCTCTTTCCCTTCCCCCCCCTTTCTCTTTCCCTTCCCCCCCCTTTCTCTTTCCCTTCCCCCCCCTTTCTCTTTCCCTTCCCCCCCCTTTCTCTTTCCCTTCCCCCCCCTTTCTCTTTCCCCACCCCCTTCCCCCCCCTTTCTCTTTCCCCCCCCCCCTTCCCCCCCCCCCCTTTCTTCTCTTTCCCTTCCCCCCCCCCTCCCCCCCCCCTCCCCCCCCTTTCTCTTTCCCTTCCCCCCCCCTTTCTCTTTCCCTTCCCCCCCCCCCCTTTCTCTTCCCTTCCCCCCCCTTTCTCTTTCCCTTCCCCCCCCCCTTTCTCTTTCCCTTCCCCCCCCCTTTCTCTTTCCCTTCCCCCCCCTTTCTCTTTCCCTTCCCCCCCCCTTTCTCTTTCCCTTCCCCCCCCCCTTTCTCTTGGGGGGGGGGGGGGATCCCTTCCCCCCCTTTCTCTTTCCTTCCCCCCCCTTTCTCTTTCCCTCCCCCTCCCCCCCCCTTTCTCTTTCCCTTCCCCCCCCTTTCTCTTTCCCTTTCCCCCCCCCCCCCTTTCCTTTCCCTTCCCCCCCCCCTTTCTCTTTCCCTTCCCCCCCCCTTTCTCTTTCCCTTCCCCCCCCTTTCTCTTTCCCTTCCCCCCCCCTTTCTCTTTCCCTTCCCCCCCCCCTTTCTCTTTCCCTTCCCCCCCCCTTTCTCTTTCCCTTCCCCCCCCCTTTCTCTTTCCCTTCCCCCCCCCTTTCTCTTTCCCTTCCCCCCCCTTTCTCTTTCCCTTCCCCCCCCCTTTCTCTTTCCCTTCCCCCCCCTTTCTCTTTCCCTTCCCCCCCCCTTTCTCTTTCCCTTCCCCCCCCCTTTCCCCCCCCCTTTCTCTTTCCCTTCCCCCCCCTTCCCCCCCCCCCCCCCTTTTCTCTTTCCCTTCCCCCCCCTTTCTCTTTCCCTTCCCCCCCCTTTCTCTTTCCCTTCCCCCCCCTTTCTCTTTCCCTTCCCCCCCCTTTCTCTTTCCCTTCCCCCCCCTTTCTCTTTCCCTTCCCCCCCCTTTCTCTTTCCCTTCCCCCCCCTTTCTCTTTCCCTTCCCCCCCCTTTCTCTTTCCCTTCCCCCCCTTTCTCTTTCCCTTCCCCCCCCCCTTTCTCTTTCCCTTCCCCCCCCTTTCTCTTTCCCTTCCCCCCCCTTTCTTTCTTATTTCTCTTTCCCTTCCCCCCCTTTCTCTTTCCCTTCCCCCCCCTTTCTCTTTCCCTTCCCCCCCCTTTCTCTTTCCTTCCCCCCTTTCTCTTTCCCTTCCCCCCCCTTTCTCTTTCCCTTCCCCCCTTTCTTTCTTATAATCTTGACTGTAGGGTTATGTTCCGTCTATCAGGAGAGGACAAGGCAGACATGTTAAAACATGTAATCTTTAGCAAAGCTGAACAGCCCTGCCCAGGGGGCGGTCCCTCTGGTCATAACCCCTCACACTGCACTCAGCAGCTCAGTTTTTTTTTCTGCCTAGTAGAGAAGGACCTGACTCCCAAAAAAAGGCCCATGGTCCTGAAGAACTTTTATTTTTGATCCTGAGCTCTACGATCAACTGCTGGCTGGGTTACAGGCTGAAAAAACACCTGGCAACGACTGCCCCCACGTTTACTTACCTGAGCCCATTCACCTGCTGTGCGAGTCCTCCGGGGTCCTCTTCTCCATGGAGTCTGGCCGTTGATTGGATAGAGTGATTGGCTCGCTCTGCTGTCAATCACATCCAGTGATGTGGCCGCTGGGGGGGACCCGAGTCATATTCTGTGTCTATGGACAAAGTGCGTATGTCAGGGAGCATGCATGCAAGCTAAACCCCTTGGGAGAGAGCTTCCCAGAGGGGGGTTGGCTATTGCGGAGAGGAGCCGAGAGCCGCCGAGGGACCCGAGAACAGGAGGATCGGGGCCACTCTGTGCAAAACTAAGTGCACAGTGGAGGCAAGTATGACAGTTTTCAACCCATATAATCCTACAGAATGCATTAAAGTGGAGTTCCACCTTAATTTTATTTTTTTTTCTTCCCAAAATTGAAACAAAAATATTATTTTATTATATACTCGCCAGAAAGAGCGGTTGGTATGCAGATCTAGCCCTTGTGCTGCTTTCTCCACCCCGGTCGTCTTCTTCGTCCTCCGTTGCGGTGTCTTCTGGCGAATGAGCCGCGCTGCCTTCTGGGAACCGCTGTGCGAGTGATGCATGCGCAGTAGGAAAAGGGCAGTGAAGCCGTAAGGGGGAAAAAAACATGTTTACCAACTTCCCTATACTTATGTGTGTGTGTGTGTGTGTGTGTGTGTGTGTGTGTGTGTGTGTGTGTGTGCGCATTTCTTTTAATGGGACATCCAGGGCCTAAAGGGCCCTGCGCTCCACTGAATGCGCATTACATTCTTTGACTGCAGGGGGAACGGTCAACAGGGTCCCAGAAGTGACCTGTCACTTCCAGGTCAACAAGGGAAAAGGGCAGACATGCCTCTGCTCTCAATCTTACCCCAGGTGGTACAGTGGGCACCACCAGCAACGCTCATCAGTTTGTTCTGACAGCAGGGAGGTCTTGCCACTTTCTGAATAAAATAACTCGGTGGGTAGGATTGCCCCTTCCCTATTGAATATGCGGATGCAGGAAATCAGTCATGTTCAAAAAATGAATCGTGCGCGGAATGATTAAAGCGGAGTTCCACCCAAAAGTGGAACTTCTGCTTAATCCACTCCTTGCCAATGGCATGTCATTTTTTTGGGGGGGCTTCAGGAGGAGTGGGATTTCCTATCCCTCTTCCTCCTTCCGCCCAGGGACCGCTTAGACAATACGTCATATCGCCTACAGCGGCCCCTCCCTGTAGGCAATCGCCTGGGACACGTGACAGGTCCCAGGCGATCGCCTGACCAATCGCAGTGCGCAGCGCCGCTCACGCATGCGCAGTGAGTGCCCGGCTGTAAAGCCGAAAGCTGTCACGGCCAGGTGCCCACACTAATAATGAAGACGCTGGAGAGGAGTGGAGCCCCGGTCAGCGCGTCGCTGGAGCAGGTAAGTGTCTGTTTATTAAAAGCCAGCAGCTACACTTTTTGTACCTGCTGACTTTTAATAAACATTAAAGCCTGAAATTCCGCTTTTAAGGTGTTTTCTAAAGTCGCTTGCCTTGGTGGATGGATATCTGTCCCCCGCCGGCTCCGAGACTGAGAACCCGAGCAATCAAACACTGCTGATTACTAGGTTCTCGGAGCTCCCTGAGTAGGTGACTGTCACCAGCTCTCTACTTTGAGCAACCCCCTCCCCCCGCACTCACTGGAGCACTGGGCTATGAAGGGAACCAAATCGGCCGGCTCAGGCACTTAGTGGCTCACTGAGAGGCTGAGCCAGGTGCCGATCTGAGCAGATCTTGACCATATGGGCATGTTCCTTCCCAAGCCTGCACAGGCTCTTTGACGTCAGCTGCATATCTGCAAATCCAGCTTTGGCTGTACGCCTAATATTTATAGCAAACTCTCCATATATTACGAGGAGAATGCTTGTAATCCAAAGCACTTGCATATCAAAGCGAGTTTCCCCATAGAAGTCAATGGAAACTAAGTTTATTTTGCTCTGCATTGACTTGTATTGCATGCAATAATGCATGTGGCCAGAGGTGGGAGGGATGCCGGAGAGCCTCAAATACTCAGGGATAGCTCGGCTGAACTCAAAAACCCTCCGAACGATTCGGAGCCACTCAAAAACCTGAGTGTCACTGGTGCCCCGGCACCTCTGGCCAAATGCTGTACTGCTTGAATTCTGCTAGTTTTGAGAGAACACTCGCAAACTGAGTCAGGATTTAAAAAATAAGTTACTAGTATTTCAACACGCTCGTTAACTTTATTTTGCAGAGAAATCACTGACAGCCTGTCTGGCCATGGCCATCTTGAGTAAGGGCAGATTCATGTAGTATTTACTTCCTGGGATCCATCTGCCCTAGGCACAGGCAGGCGTGTGCTTGGCTAGGAAAGCGCCTCCTCCCCTCTTAGACTCCTAAGATGTATGACAGAATTTGACTAGGCAAGAAACCAGGAAGTAACTGAATAAATGTAAAAATCAAGTATTAATCAAGCAAATATAATCGACTTTCCTGTCTAACAGAAAGTTAATCTGTTAATCTTTCCTATCTATTAATGCTAACAGCATAAGGATTAAAAATTAGTCCCTGTTGAGAGTAGTGGTGCAAGGGTTTAGTCATTGATCCGGTCGGGTCAACGTGTTCGGATCGGCACACCGCAAGTTCAGCGGATCGAGCTCCGCTGCCTCGGCCATAGGAAAGGCTGTGGCTTCACCTTGGCTCCGGAGCGGCGGCCATCTTGGTACACCCGACGGTAGCCTAGGTATACAGTGGGGTAGATGTGGATATTACGTTTTTTTTTTTTTTTTTATTTATTTTGCTGATCCGAAAAATGATCCGAACCAAGAGTTTTTTTTTTTTTTTTTTTTTTTTTTTTGACCTGTTGCGCCCCTAGTTGAGAGTGAAGTTCTGCTTTTAACAATCGGTCATCGTTTTGATTTTGACAGATTCCGTTCAGACTGCAATATTCTTTATCCATAAATTACAGGTGGGGGAGGGTGGACTCTGCCCAGTCAGTTTTGCGTTCTGAGATGTTTGTTGTGCGAACTCAGGGAAAATATTTACCTGCAGCCGGTGAAACCTCCCTGTGGTGCGTCTGGCGGTGTTGGTTTCATTCCCAGTCACTTGGCCTTGCAGTGATTAACCGGTTAAGACCCGGACCATTATGCAGGTTAAAGATCAGGCCCCTTTTTGCGATTCGGCACTGCGTCGCTTTAACTGACAGTTGCGCGGACGTGCGACGTGGCTCCAAAACAAAATTGGCGTCCTTTTTTTTTTTCCCACAAATAGAACTTTCTTTTGGTGGTATTTGATCACCTCTGCGGTTTTTATTTTTTGTGCTACAATATTGCATTTTCTTCAAAATTGTCGCTTTACTTTTTGCTATAATATCCCCAAAAAATATATAAAAACATTTTTTTCCTCCGTTTAGGCCGATACGTATTCTTATATTTCTTTTTTGGTAAAACGCACAATAAGCGTTTATCAATTGGTTTGCGCAAAAGTTATAGCGTTTACAAAATAGGGGATAGTTTATGGCATTTTTAATTTTTTCACTACTAATGGAGGCGATTTTTTTTTTTTTTTGTGACAGACATTATGGCGGACCATTGTCGCTTTCACAGCGAAAAGTGCTATAAAAATGCACGGATTACTGTGAAAATGACAATGGTAGTGAAGGGGTTAACCTAGGGGGGCGCTGTAGGGGTTAAGTGCAACCTTGTGTGTTTCTAACTGTAGGGGGGCGGGGCTGGACTTGTGACGTCAGTGATCGTCTTTCCCTATAACAGGGAACAGACCATCACTGCCACAGAGAAGAACGTGGAAGGTGTGTTTACACTCGCGTCTCCCCGTTCTTCAGCTCCTGTGACCGATCGCGGGACACAGAGCTTCGGACCGGGTCGTGAGTGTGCCGGGGGCGCGTTCGTGACCCATGGCTGGGCTCTTGAGGGGGACGTACATATACGTTCCTGTGCCCAGCCGTGCCATTCTGCCGACGTATATCGTTGTGCGGCGGTCCTTAAGTGGTTAAATACAACTGGTCCCGTTGCATTGGTTGGGGAGGAATTCTCCGGGAAGGCAGTGTTTGGGGAGCTCAGTTGGGATTTGCAGCTTTCTCGTGTACTTTTCTCAAGTGTTGGTGACATAAGATTTTCCTTTCCAACCATCTTTTGTTTTTTTCTTTATTGCAGGAAAAACAAAGATTTCTAAGCGCTTGACCCTCTACCTGCCTGGCACACATCCTCCTGTCCTTACTGAGAGATATTTATGACAGATATGCAGCTTGAAATTCAGGTAGCTCTGAATTTTATCATCTCGTATCTGTATAACAAACTGCCCAGGCGACGCGTCAACATCTTCGGGGAAGAGCTTGATAGACTTCTGAAGAAGAAATATGAAGGCCATTGGTACCCCGATAAGCCGTACAAGGGGTCTGGTTATAGGTGCATCCACGTCGGTGAGAAGGTAGAGCCCGTCATAGAGCAGGCCGCCAACGAAAGCGGTCTGGACATCGAGGACGTACGTAGAAACCTTCCTCATGACCTCAACGTGTGGATCGATCCCTCCGAGGTGTCCTATCAGATCGGAGAGAAGGGACAGATCAAAGTACTTTACGTTGACGACAACAGCGAGAACGGATCAGAACTTGATAAGGAAATCAAGAACAGTTTTAACCCCGAGGCCCAGGTGTTCATGCCGATCATCGACCAGTCCTCTCCGGTATCCAGCTCGCCCTCTCCTCCGTTCGGTGACTCGGCTGCTGTAAGCCCAACGTTTATGCCCAGGGTCTCTCAACCTTTAACGTTTACGACTGCCACTTTTGCTGCCACGAAGTTCGGCTCCACCAAAATGAAGATGAACGCCCGCAATAAGATGGCACGGTCCTCCCCCACGCAGTTCGGCTTCACCGTCAACAACTTGTTACAGCAGAACGCGTTGTCGTCCTCCATGCACTCGCTGTACGGCCTCGGCCTTACAAACCTCCAGCAGAGTACCTCTGCCCTTTCCCCGAACGCCAAGGAGTTCATCTTCCCCGAAATGCCAGATCAAGGAAGATTTGGCATGAACTGCCCCAACGATAATGCACTAGGCCTTGGCCCCTTTCCTTACAGCAATGCCTTCGACATGTTTGCGGCGTACGGCGGTCTCAACGAGAAATCGCTAGTGGACGGCTTGAACTTCAGCCTCGGCAACGTGCAGTATTCTAATCAGCAATTCCAGCCGGTTATGGCGAACTAAACTCTTATTTATCCAAAGTATTGTACAAGCTGCGCGGTCCTTTTTTTCCTCGGCTTGTAGCCCTCGTACATTCAAGTTGGTTGCAGAAGCACATACAACTTATTTTTTTTATTATTATTTCCCCCCCAGACTAAGTGCAAGCTTATATTGTGTTCACTACACTTTTAAGGAATATTGCCTGGTACAGTATTTAGAAGCTATTTTTATTTTTTTTATAGGCATTGAGTGTTTTTTTTTTTTTTTTTTTTCTAAAAATTGAAAATTTTTGCTTTTGAAGGTCGGAATATCCAGTTTCACCCACATTTAGAGGAGTGAAAAAAATTACATTGTATAATGTATTAAAAAAAAAAAAAGGGGAATGACTTTCCAACTTTGTAAGTTTTTCTATATAATATATTTACATTGACACATTTCAAGATTTTTACGAATCTGTGATTCCTTCAGCAGCTTTTTTTTTTTTTCCTTTATATTTTGAAACTGAAAAGTCTTTGAGACACCAAGCTGTTCAAAATAAATAAAAAAATTATCTTTTTTTTTTTATTCCTCACTGTACTTTAATTATAGAGGGATACTTGTAATTTCAAGAGTTGTATTTTCTGTTACAAAAATTAAGATTTTTTGCTATATAAAAGATGGAAGATATGTAATTGTAATTTTTGTATCTAAATTGTGCAATACTTGATAAAAGTTAAAGTATATTAAGTCAGTGTCTTACATGTTAAGAACTGAAATAGTTTATATTTAGTTTGTATTAAAATTATTTTAAATAAAAAAAAAAAAAAACGTATCCAGTGTTTTCTTGAATTCAAGGGCAGTTGGCATTTTTAAGGGATGCTTTTTTTTTTTTTTTTTTTTTTTTTTTAAAATCCAGAAACAAGTTGTTGCCCCTTTCTAGGTTTTGTTGAGGCAGGAAGGGTCCAGGTGACACAATGGAACTTGCTGCTGCAGTCAGTGTGCCGGGCGGATTCGGCTTCCCATTCATCTACAGACCGGCACATCAGCACTCTATTCAGGATTAATAGCATAGAAAGGCGACTCAATAAAACTGCTGATTTACTTTTTATAAAATGAAAGTTTATTTAAGGATCAGAATGCAGGGCCAGAAAAAAAATGGATTCACCTAACCAAAGATCTAATGGATGTCGGACCAGTAGAACGGGGCTTTACAAGTGACTGGGGCTGGCAGCGTCGAGGTCTGAAGTCACTTGTGAGCTTTTAAATCCTGACAAATTTTTTAGGGTTCAGAGTTTTGCCTCCTTGGAGATAATTTCTAGAAGTTTACTAATTTCCTGGAACTTCAAGTCTAAAAGTTTAAAGTGCAGGCAGTTGTTAAAGCGATATTAACCACTTCAATACCAGGCACTTGCGCACCTTCCTGCCCAGGCCAGCTTTCAGCGCTGTCGCAATTTGAATGACAATTGCGCCGTCATGCTACACGGCACCCAAATATTTTTTTTTTTTTATCATTTTGTTCCCAGAAATAGATTTCTTTTGGTGGTATTTGATCACTTCTGCAATTTGTATTTTTTGCAAAACTAAAAAAAACAAAGGATTTTAAAAAACTTTTTTTTTTTCCTGTAATTTTTATTTTTTTGTAAATAAATACGTTTTATTCAATTACGGGCACTGCTGGGCATCACTTGTTTTATATTTTTGCCAGTCAGTGCCCATGTTGCCAGTTGGTGTCTATATGTGGGCAATGACTGGCATCTATTGTGAATATTTTTTAACATGTGGATGGCCATGGGGTACCTATCCGGCCATCCAAATGTTGCCCCCCTGTCCTGGTGGTCCAGAGTGCGCATCCGCGGGGGACTACGCTGATAAGCTGCATATACCCCCATCAGGAGAGCTGCCAATCGGCTCTTCTCGCATCTGTCAGACGCGTGTGATGAAGAGCTGATCAACGGCTCTTCCTGTTTACATCATGAAAAGCCGTCATTGGACACAGCTGATCACATGGTAAAGAGCCTCCGCCGGAGGCTCTTTACCGAGATCGAGGATGCAGGGTGTCTGATTGATCAGATCACCGATCGCTGCGTGCCCCCACGTTATCCTGCAGAGCGTCGATAGACGTCCAGTCAAAATAACAGAACCACAATCTTGCAGATTACAGTACTGTAGCAAATATTTCACTTCTTTGCCCCTAGTGGTCTGTCCAGTGCCCTGCATGCCGTTTTATATAATAAAAACTGTTCTTTCTGCCTGGAAACTGGAGATTGTCCATAGCAACCAAGTGTCCCTTTTTGTCGAGTTTTTTTTTAGCAGCTAGAAAACAGCTATAATAAATTGGGATCACTTGCAGAATTGAGTGATGGTGATTTGTGGGGAAATTTGTCATCAAACGCTGCAAGTAATGACGGCGACAATCCTGCACCTGAGCAAATTTCAGTGTTTTTTATTTTGATTACAATATTTTTTATTACATTATTTGTTTATAGTTATTATAATATTTTGTGTTTCAAACTTTATCATACCCAGGATGTCTACTAGACTCTTGTTTGGACAGATTTAAGTGAGTTATTCTTAAGAATTGCAGGCATATAATATAAAATGCCAAATTTCCATGCAAAATAATGGTACCGCTTTCAGCACCAAAAATCTGAAAGAATCATACCGCCAGGGAGGTTAAACTAATACTTTTTGTTGCAGCACATTTTTGATTTTATTACAGCGCTCAGTATTTTTGGGTAGGAGTCAATCAGCATGGCACATCTGGACTTTGCAATATTTGCAAATGCACGTCAAATCTGTGAGATAGAAAGGGCATCTCCTGTGCACAGCCCTCTTCAAATCACCCCACAGATTTTCAACGGGATTCAGGTCTGGGCTCTGGCTGGATCATTCCAAAACTTTAAAGGGGAGTTCCACCCACAATTTTACTTTTTAACTATAAATACCCCTGTAATACACAAGCTTAATGTATTCTAGTAAAGTTAGTCTGTAAACTAAGGTCTGTTTTGTTAGGTTGTTACAGCATTTACATTACAGCGTTTATAATCTAGCCATTTTAAGTGTGGGCATCACTAAGCCAGACTGTATGACTTCCTGGATTTCCGCTTTGTATATCTCGCACATGCTCAGTGCTGCACAAGCAATGTAATAGGTTTCAATCAGGTTTGCAAGGACTACTGGGAAACATGATGCCTATCCCAGAAACCCTTGCAAATGGCCATGTGACTTAACAGCCTAGGCCAGTGATGGCGAACCTTGGCACCCCAGATGTTTTGAAACTACATTTTCCATGATGCTCATGGACTCTGCATTGTAGTTGAGCATCATGGGAAACGTAGTTCCAAAACATCTGGGGTGCCAAGGTTCGCTATCACTGGCCTAGGCTAATATGGAGGAGGAAGTAATGAAGGACTACAAAATAAAGGTATTTATAAGCAACAAAATACATAAAAATTGTCCGTTCTGAACACTATGAGATTAGGACATGCAGCACAGACAAACATAAAAAACTGGGTGGAACTCCACTTTAATCTTCTAGTGAAGACATTCCTTTGGTGATTTGGATGTATGTTTTGGGTCATTGTCATGCTGAAAGATGAAGCTCTGCTCATGTTAAGCTTTCTAGCAGAAGCTTGACGGTTTTGTGCCAATATTGACTGGTATTTGGAACTGTTCATTATTCCCTCTACCTTGAATAAGACCTCCGTTCCAGCTGGAAAAAACAGCCCCAAAGCATGATGCTGCCACCACCATGCTTCACGGTGGGTATGGTGTTCTTTTGGTGATGTGCAGTATTTTTGCACCAAACCTCTTTTGGAATATGGCCACAAATTTCAACTTTGATTTCATCAGACCAGAACAAAGGTGGAAAAACTTCCATTTACATAATGCATTGGGGGGGGGAAACTTGCTCATGACTATCGCATTGCAGGTGCGTGCCTATCTTCTGGTGCCCCAAAACATTCAGGCTGGCTTCACACTGTGGAAGATTGTGACCGTTTCTCAATGGCGCCGGTTCACACATCTCCGGAGCGGATTGCACGGCGGTCCTGTGAGTCTCGGGCAAAAATTTGTCCCTGAAATGGAGAACGGCAAATCGGACCCCCTGCTGCGAGCCGTACGTGGCTTGTATCCTAACCCAAATATTTAATTTGCCAATATTTCATGAGCCGTCTGATTTTTTTTTTTTTGCAGTGCTTTGGTCCATTGGCAGGCTATTTTTTTTAATGAGCTGTTTTAATTCAAACACGCTGCACAAATGGAATGTTCCCGGACTACATTCACTCACTGAACTACGTAGTCCAAGATTTTTTTTAGTTAACTGAAATTGCATTCCATTCTGAACAGAATCTTTTCCTTCAGTTCAGAGATTGGACATTTTGGTATCTCTGGGTTGAAGCCCAGGTTCACACTGGGTACGATTTAGTTCGATTTGAGATGCGATTTCACGTGCGGTATTTTCCGGCAATGACACCGTCCTAATCGGTGCGGCGCTGCACTGATTTCAAAAAGTAGTTCCTGTACTACTTTTTGCGATTTCAGGACGCGATTTACATTGACATCTGTGTGCAGAAACCTGCGCAGATGTCTCTTAAATCGCGGCTGAAATCGGGACTGCCAGCGGGAGTGAAATCGTGCGAGTTCAGCTGAACTCCCGCAGTCCAGCGTGAACCAGGGCGAAGAGAGACTAATCTGCACCATACACATTACAGACCTGCCTTCAGCGTCATCAGCTATGATGTATTAGTGCAATGGCCGGCTTGATGAAAACCGGTGCATGCCGAGGACATCGCACTGAAAGTTCGCCCTGCCAGACTGGCTTCACCGGTAGTCCCTGCCTGTGGCCACACCCCCTATAATGTGTTTCATCCTGATAGGGCTTAAAGTGGAAGTTCAGCCAAAACTTAACTAAGTTTAACCACTTCGATACCGGGCACTTTCACCAACCCCCCCCCCCCCCCCGGTCTGGACAGCTTTTAGCGCTGTCACAGTTTAAATGGCAACTGCACGGTAATGCAACACTGTATCCAAACAACATTTTTAACCTCTTGTTCATACAAATAGACCTTTCTTTTGGTGGTATTTTTATTTATTTTTTTGGTAAACAATTTTTTTTTTAAATGTTTTTTTTTTTTCATTTGTTAAAAAGTTTAGTAAATAAGTAATTTTTTTCTCCTTCACTGCTGAGGTTGCATTGACTGGCACTAGTGGACATCCTTGATGGGTCTGCACTGATAATTAATACACTGATGATTAGCGCAGACCCCCCCCCCCCCCGGGTCAGGAGAGTCGCTGATTGGCTTTCCTCTACTCGCACCAATAGAGAGACGCTAATAAATAGCAATTCCCGGTTACGATGTGATCGGACACATCTGATCACATGGTAAAGGGCCTGCAACATAGGCTCTTTACCGGAATCAGAGAATGAGATGCAATGTGTTGAGTGACACGCTGCACTACCGATCGCCGCACTGAGCGTCCTCATGGCTTATCCTGCTGGACGTCATTTGATGCCCAGATAGGATAAGGAAATCATTCTGCATACAGCGGGTGGGAGGTGGTTAAACCTACCCCCTCCCCATTCTAAGCATATTTCTATTCTGCCTTAAAGTGGATGTAAACCCCAATGTAGAGTATAAGATTTCCTATCATCTGTGCCCAGTCTTGCCACACAGAGTTAATCCAGCGCTGAGTAATCCTCTTTTAATGTTCAGTGCAAATTAACAGAATTCCAGATAAAAACTTGTCAAATTATAAAGTCAGTTTCTCTCTTCTTGCCTTGAGTGACAGGTTATTTACATATCTAGTTTGGACATGTTTATCATATGTTATGTTATGTTTATCATAACGTGAGGTGATCCAAAATTCATTGTATATTACCAGGATGTGTTATGTGGGGGAGGGGTGGATTTCTCACTTTTGATACTGTGAATCACCGCATATTATGATAAACATAACATATGATAAACATGTCCAAGCTAGATATGTAAATAACCTGTCACTCAAAGCAAGAAGAGAGAAAACTGACTTTTTATTCAGGCAGGTTTTTATCTGGAAGGCTGTTCATTTTCACTGAACATTAAAAGAGGATTTCTCAGATCTGGATTAACTCTGTGTGGCAAGACTGGGCACAGATGATAGGAAATCTTATACTCTACATTGTGACATAAAAAAAAGTGGGTTTACATCCACTTTAAAGGAGTTGTAAATAAAAACATTTTTTCACCTTAATGCAATCTATGCATTAGGGTGAAAAAACATCGGATGCTGCCGAGCCCCCGTTATACTTACCTGACCCCCTCGAACGTTCCGCGTGGTCCCGAGATCCTCTTCGCGGCTCAGCCTGGCCACTGATTGGCTAGAGCGGATGGATTGAGAGCAGCACAGACATTGGGTGGCACTGCTGTCAATCGCATCCAGTGACGCGGCGCGCCGAGGGGCGGGGCCAAGTGATACAGCGAGCGGCTATGGCCCCTCTCTGTATCACGGGAGCGTGCCCCGCAGTTACTCACCACCATGCAAACTCTCGCATGACTGTGGTCAGTACTTGCGGGGAGGACCAGAGACAGCCACCGAGGGACCCCAGAAGGAGGAGGATCGGGGCCACTCTGTGCAAAACGAACTGCACAGTGGAGGTAAGTATAACATGTTTGTTATTTTAAAGGAATTATTTTTTTTCCTTTACAACCGCTTTAAACATCTGAAAACAGGTACATGCCGAGGACATCACACTGAAAGTTCATCCTGCCAGACTGGCTTCTCCGGTAGTCCCTGCCTGTGGCCACACCCCCTAAAATGCATTTCATCCTGATAGGACTTAAAGTGGAAGTTCAGTCAAAACTGAACTAAACTTAACCACTTCAATACCGGGCACTTTCAGCGCTGTCTCTCTTTTAAATGACAATTGCACGGTAATGCAACACTGTATCCAAATATCATTTTGCCGACACAAATAGAGCTTTCTTTTGGTGTTTTTTTTATCATCACTTAGGTTTTTTTTTTTTTGCTAAACAGACTGAACATTTTAAGAGTTTTTTTCTTCTTTTATGTTTTAAAATTTTGTAAATGAGTAATATTTTCTCCTTTTACCGATGAGGCTGCACTGATAGGCAGCACTCCCGGTTAAGATGTGACCAGCTGTGATTGGACACGTCTGATCACATGGTAAAGGGCCTACAAAATAGGCTTTTTACCAGGATCAGAGATGCGATGTGCCGAGTGACACACTGCATTACGGATCGTGGCTTATCCTGCTGGACGTCATATGATGCCCAGTTAGGATAAGGAAACCACTCTGGCTGTCATTCTGTATACGGCGGGTGGGAGGTGATTAAACCAACCCCCCCCCATTCTAAGCCTCATTCTATAAACCTGGTAAAATGAAAAGAAAAATCTTAAAGCGGAGTTCCACCCAAAAATGGAACTTCCGCTTAACCCACTCCTCACCCTCTTACATGCCACATTTGGCATGTCATTTTTTTTGGGGGGGGGGGGAGTGGGGGCTTCAGGAGGAGTGGGACTTCCTGTCCCACTTCCTCCTTCCGCCGAGGGGCTGGTTAGGCAATTAGCTTAATCGCCTATCTTCAGCCCCTCCCTGTAGGCGATCACCTAGGACACGTCACAGGTCCTAGGCGATCGCCTGTCCAATCGGACGGCGCCGCGCCACACCGTTCACACATTCGCAGTGCCGCTCGCGCATGCGCAATGGGTGCCCGGCCGTGAAGCCGAAAGCTGTCACTGTGGGGGGCGAGGAGCGGAGCCCCGGCCGGCGCGTCGCTGGAACTCTGGAGCAGGTAAGTGTCTTTTTATTAAAAGCCAGCAGCTACACTTTTTGTAGCTGCTGACTTTTAATAAACATAAAAATGGGGTGGAACACCCCTTTAACTTATCTATTCCAATGTTAGTATGGTCACATGACTGGCTTTATGCGGAGTGTAGAGGAGGGACAGCCGACAAGGGATGCCCCATAGTAAGATGGGCCCCTGTCACACTGACACTTTTTCAGGTGGTTTAGCACTAAAAATAGCGCTGCTATACCGCCTAGGTATAGATATAATAGGGATAGGAGTACGTTTTGGTTAACCACTAGCCGCCCGCCCACCGTCATCTGACGGCGGGACGATGCAGCTCTCATTCTGGACAGATGTCATATGATGTCTTCGCCTTCCTGAGCCACTAGGGGGCACGTGCCCGGCTGCCATGATGTCCGCCTGGCACCCGCTATTGCCCAGTAACTGAGCAGGACCATGGATCATCCACATCCTGTCAGGGAGAGGAGACCGATGGTGTGTCCCTTGTACATAGGGACACAGATCGGTCACCTCCTTCTCAGTCAGTCCCCTCCCCCCACAGTTCACTTCCTAGGGAACACAGTTAACCCCTTGATCGCCCCTTAGTGTTAACCCCTTCCCTGCCAGTTGCATTTATACAGTAATCAATGCATTTTTATAGCACGGATCGCTGTATAAATGTGAATGGTCCCAGAAATGTGTCAAGTGTCTGCTGCAATATCGTAGCTGCTCGACGGGTCATGGGAATAACGTCGCTGGATCGCCAGTCGGCATCGTTTATGGTCGGAACTACGACGGTATCTGATTGTCTTCGAAACTCCGACTTTCGTTCTTGATTAATGAAAACATTCTTGGCAAATGCTTTCGCTTTGGTTCGTCTTGCGCCGGTCCAAGAATTTCACCTCTAGCGGCACAATACGAATGCCCCCCGGCCGTCCCTCTTAATCATGGCCCCAACAAATTAGAACCGGAGTCCTATTCCATTATTCCTAGCTGAAGTATTCAGACGACCGGCCTGCTTTGAACACTCTCATTTTTTCATTAGTCCTGGCAGACTCACCGCGGGTCGAGGGAGGTCCGCCCCAGGTGGGGGGGCCAATTCACCCATGTCGAACGGGACGACCCGCCGCCTAAACGGCGGGGGCGCCGTTCCCCAGGTGAACGGGAGGGGTCGAGGCGTCCGGGCGGCCCGCGACCTCCGGGGCCTGGGCCTGGGCACGCTCCTCCCTCCCCGCCATTACTAGTAAAAAAAAAAATGGCATAAATCTATCCCCTATTTTGTAGCCGCTATAACTTTTGCGCAAACCAATCAATATACGCTTATTGCGTTTTTAATTTTTTTTCCCAAAAATATGTAGTAGAATACATATCGACCTAAACTGAGGAAAATTTTTGTTTAAAAAAAATGGATATTTATTATGGCAAAAAGTAAAAATATTGTGTTTTTTTAAACTTGTCGCTCTTCTTTTGTTTATAGCGCAAGAAATAAAAACCGCAGAGGTGATCAAATTCCTAGAAAATCTAATAGTGTGTATGGGGGGTCTAAAGCCGCGTACACACGATCACTTTTTGTGATGTAAAAAAATGTTGTTTTATCTCACGGAACAAAACAAGGTTTTTCAAACTTCATTTAAAAAAAACGACGTTGCCTACACACCATCGTTTTCTGAAAATGCTCTTGCAAAGCGCGGTTACGTACAACACGTTCGACGGCACTCTGTTCCATTCAAGCTTGCGTCATAACTTGCTTCTGAGCATGCGCAGGTTTAAAAACGTCGCTTTAGCCCACACACGATCATTTTTTATGACACAAAAAAACGACATTTTGAAAAACGACACAAAAAATTCAAGCATGTTCGAATTCTTTTTTGGTCGTTTTTCACAAGACATAAAACAACGTTTTGCCCACACACGATTATTTTAAATTACGTTTTTTAAAACGTCGTCACAATAAACGACCGTGTGTACGCGGCATAAGTCTAGGGCCGATCACTTGTATGTGATCACCCCAATTAAATGTGAGTGGGGGGGCATTTAAGTGCAAGAGCCTCCCATTGCTTTTAATGGGGTGTTGCCCAGTCTTAGGAACCCCAGTGGTGTTCTCGAAGCTGATCGCAGACAGGGCGTGATCGCATGTGTGAATGCTTCCTAAAAAATAAAAGTGATTCCTGTGCTGGCTGGGCGAGGCTTTGTATGGAGGAGCAGTTCAGCATTATCTAATCATTAAATCCTTAAAACACTTTGAACTGTCTTCTGCTGTCTTATGTTTATGACACACGCAGCTGAGGTCAGCTTTTTTTCTTTTTTTTTTGTTGGGATGTGCGCTTCCCCACCCAGGGAGCAGTCAGCAGGCAACCAATCGCTAAAATTTCATATAAGCTTTTACATGTTAACAGCTAAAGCAGCCCACAGATTATGCAATTTTCTTTCCTTCGCTCAGTGCCATTTAGAATGATCATGTTTTGCAGCATTTGCTGCGCAATTTGGATTGGCGGGCAGAGTCGCTTTGATGCCGCTTGCGATTCCAGATTGAGAATGGGGCCTCAAACATGCTGTGGGCTCCTGGCAGAGAATGTGGAGGGCGAAATCCCAGCACCTCCCAACTTTTTGAGATGGGAATGAGGGACACCTTGTTGAGCGGGTGTTCCGCGCGGATCTGAGTTGTTAAGCGGGGGGGGGGGGTTGGGGTTCCGCGGATCGGAGTTGTTGAGCGGGGGGGTTTCGGGGATCTGAGTTGTTAAGCGGGGGGGGTTCCGCGGATCGGAGTTGTTGAGCGGGGGGGTTTCGGGGATCTGAGTTGTTGAGCGGGGGGGGGGGGGGGGGCTTTCGCAGATCAAAGTTGGGAATGGGAATGAGGGAGACCTTGTTGGGCTGTTGGGCGGGGGGGGTTTCCGCACACCTTGTTGGGCGGGGGGGGGTCCGGGGATCTGAGTTGTTGAGCGGGGGGGAGTTCCTTGTTGAGCGGGGAGTTCGCGGGACCGCTGGATTTGTCTCGCGAATAGTGGAACATTCCCTCAAAATCCGAGACGGTTGGGAGGTATGCTGGTAGAGCCGTATTTGTTGGGCCTCGGCATCAGTATTGTCATTGTGTCCCTCCCCTTCTCCGAGGAGGTGTGGATGGGCTGTGCAGCTTCAGACTGGGTTCACACTTATACGAATCGGATGCGGTGAAATGCTGCATCTGATTCGCATGATAGGAGTGTGTGACCGGCTCTCAACAGAGCCGGATCACAAATCCCCGGGGGGCGGCTTGTGGAGTGCACAGCAGAAGGGCCCTGTGCGTTTTTAGCTCAGTTTCAGTTAGCTCACACATAGGCCCGGATTCACAGACATCGGCGCATATTTATGCCGCCGTAGCGTATCTTCTTTACGCAGAGAGGCAAGCATGGAATTCACAAAGCAAATGCTCCCAGCGTTGCGCCGGCATTGCGTATAGTCGTAGGCGCAAGTCAAAGTAGGTGAAAGTGGGCGTGATGCATGTAAATGAAGCGTGACCCCATGCAAATGATGGGCTGAGCTTCAGACAAGTACTAAAAATGAACCTGCGCATGCGTCGTACCTTGGACGCATCCCAGTGCGCATGCTCACAATCACGTCAAAACAACTGCCTAAGATACGTCGAATCACTGCCTACTACGTGAACGTAACCTACGCGTCCAGCGTAACTATGCGCCCACTATACGTCAGCGTAGGAAAGTTACGCCGGTCAGATGAAGTCAGTTTTTAGGCGTATCTTAGTTTTTTGGGCACGGCGCATAGATAGGGCGGCGCATATTTGTACTTACGTGGCGTATTTGGAGATACGTTGGCGTAAGGGCTTTATGAATTCGGGCCATAGTGTGAACCCAGCCTTAGGCTGTGCTAGGGTTGCTGCCTCATCCCTTTAAACCTGAACACATATGATTAAGGCTGCATTCACACCTCAGCGTAGCGCTTTCGGTCGTTTTTTCCGGCGTTTGCATACAGCGTTGGCCGACGTTTTTGAGCTTCGTTGCTTTTTTTTTTAGCCGATAGGAAAAACGCTCATCTCTTTCATCATTTGTTGCTATGTTTGTATATATTTTTTATCTTCTTCCTGGGTGAATATTCCATTTGTTTCAATGGGAATACAAACGTTCAAAAACGCCCAAATCAGCCCAATTTGCGCGACAAAAGAGGGTCCAGAACTTGTTTGGGCTTCAGGCGTTCGGCGTCAGGCGTTTTGGAGTAGAGATGTGAACCGTCTCCATAGAGAATAATGGATTTTTTCCCTTCCAGCGTTTTGGAGCTTCAGGCTTCAGGCGTTGTAGTGTTGAGCAGAATATGCCATATTCGATTTCGCGATATATCTCGAATATATAGTCGAATATTCGAGATATATTCGCTAAATACGAATATTCGTGATATTTTTTGGAAGTGAAATGATTGCGAAATTTCGCTATTGCGAATGCGAATGAAATTTCGAGAAATGCGGAAGGAGCACTATGATTGGCTCAGAATATTCATGATATATTACAATACAAAATAATTGCGAATATTCGGCAAATGCGGAAGGAGCACTCTGATTGGCTCAGAATATTCGTGATATATTACAATACAAAATATTTGCGAATATTCGGCAAATGTGGAAGGAGCACTCTGATTGGCTCAGAATATTCTTGATATTTTATCGTAATTTCGCAAAAATGCGAATGAGAAATTGATTGCGGAATTTCGACAGTAACACTCTGAAATCGAATATATGTGTTATTTTAGCTAAAAACAATATTGCGAATTTCTCGAAAATAATCGCGCGATATCGCTATTGCCGAATAATCGCATTGCGATTTTTCGGCAATATAAAATGATCGCTGCAGCTACTCGGCCCAAGGTCTCTAATCATACCAGCAATGCTTTTAGACGTCGATGGGGATCTCTAGGATGTGATCTGTTCTAAAAAAAAAATTGAAAAAATACGAATATTCGAAATAGCGAATATTCACCGCGAAATTCGGAATATATCGCGAATACTCGAATATGCCATATTCGAGCCGAATATTTGCAATACGAATATTCGTGAGCAACACTATACAAAACGCTCAGGTGTAAATGCACACTAAGTTGGTAATAAACTCACTTTGTGCCTTACCTGCATTAAATTAGCCTCAGAACCTGTGTAATCCATACGTGTTTGGGTTTAAAGGGATGAGGTGGCAAAACTAGTCTGTGCTCATATCTCAGGCCTCAGCTTTACTGTTTTCATTGTGCCCCCCCCCCCTTCCTCTAGGGCAGGGGTCTCAAACGGGTGGGTCTCCAGCTGTTGCGAAACTACAAGACCCGCCATGCCCTTGCCTGTGGGAGTCACGCTTGTATCTGACAGCCTTGCAATGCCTCATGGGATTTGTAGTTTTGCAACAGCTGGAGAGTGGCCAGAGACCCCTGCTCTAGGGGAACATGGATGGGCTGTGCTCATATCTCAAGCCTTAGCTCCAGTATTATTGTACCCCCCCCCCCCCCCCCAACTCCAAGGATATGTGGCTGGGCTGTGCAGCTTCAGGCTGTGCTTGCATCTCAGACGCCTTCAGCTTCACTGTTGTCATTGTGCTCCCCCTTCCTCCAGTGGAACATGGATTGGCTGTGCTCGTATCTCAGGCCTCAGCTCCCAGTATTATTGTTGCTTGCCCCCCTCCACTTTCCCTTTCCGCTGGGGGGAGACCTGGATGGGCTGTACAGCTTCAGTGTTGTCTTTGTATTCCTCCTTTCTTTATCCAGGGAGACATGTTGTCATTGTGCCCCCCTCCCTTCCATCAGGGGGGTGACCGATGGGCTGTGCAGCTTCAGGCTGTGCTCGTATCCCAGGCCTCAGCTCCTGTGTTGTTGTTGTTTAACCCCCCCCCCCCCAAACACACACACACACACACAGGGAGACATGGATAGGCTGTACAGCTTCAAGCTGTGCTTGTACCTCAGGCCTCCGCTCCAGTATTTTATCCCCCCCCCCCTCCTCCAGGGAGATGTGGATTAGCTGTACAGCTTCAGGCGGTGCTTGTATCTCAGTCCTCAGCTTCACTGTGTTGTCATTGTGCCCCACCTCCCCCCTTCCTTCAGGGGATGTGGATACATTGTGCAGCTTCAGGCTGTGCTCGTATCTTAGGCCTCAGCTCCAGTATTATTGTTGGGCCCCCCACCTCCCACCTTCTCTTGTCTGTGGGATGACCTGCCTGGGCTCTGCAGCTTTAAGCTGTGCTCTTAGCTCAGGCCTCACCTCCAGTTTTATTACTGTTGCCCCCCCTTCCTCCATGGATGAAGACGTGGATAATGGGTTCTGCAGCTTCAAGCTGTGCTCATATCTCAGGCCTCGGCTTCACTGTTGTCATTGTGCACCCCTTCCCCCAGGGAGACGTGGATGGGCTGTGAAGCTTCAGGCTATGCTCGTATCTCAGGCCTCAGCTCCAGTATTATTGTTGTTGCCCCCCCCATGGATGAAGACGTGGATCATGGGTTGTGCAGCTTCAAGCTGTGCTCATATCTCAGGCCTCTGCTTCAGCTTCACTGTTGTCATTGTGCCCCCCCCCCCTCCTCCACAAGCTTCAGGCCAGGGGTCTCAAACTGGCGGCCTCCAGCTGTTGCAAAACTACAAGTCTCATGAGGCATTGCAAGGCTGACAGTTATAACAGGGTGACCAGACATCCCCAGTTTCAGGGGACAGTCCCCTGATTGAGGACACTGTCCCCGGACCAAGTCTGTCCCTGGTTTTGTCCCCAGATTGGATTTAATAAGGGGCAGGGGCAATTTCAAACACAGTCAGTGCAGAATTAAAATAAAAAAAATGTATTTTTCCCATTATCTGTGCCCCTTTCTGATGATCATGTGCTGGTCGGAGCGGAGGGAATACGTCTTTAGTTTCGGGTGCATGCCGATTCAGCTCCACTCACATGTTCTTCTGCCTTGGCTCAAGTCCCGGCCTGTCGCCTGCCTGTTTATCTCCTTGCCTTCCCTGGCGGAGGGATCTTCCTCTGCTCCCCACCTAGTAGTAGCCGGGGCCCGGAGAGTAAGACTTGAGAGGCTGTGAGGCGGGCGGCGACGGGCAGAGAGTCGCTGATTACCGCCATTACTAGTAAACAAAAAATATGTCCCCGGATTTCATTTTAAAAATCTGGTCACCTTAAGTTATAAGCATGGCTCCCACAGGCAGAGGCATGATGGGACCTGTAGTTTTACAACAGCTGGAGGGCCGCCAGTTTGAGACCCCTGCTTCAGGCTGTGTATCTCAGGCCTCAGCTCCAATATTATTGTTGCCCCCCTCCCACCTTCCCTTGTCTGTGGGATGACCTGCCTGGGCTGTACCTCAGGCCTCAGCTCCAGTATTTGATTTCCCTTCATTCGTGGATGGGCTGTGAAGCTTCAGGCTGTGCTCGTACCTCAGGCCTCAGCTTCACTGTTGTCATTGTGCCCCCCCCCCCCCCCTCCTCCAAAGAAACGTGGATGGGCTCTGAAGCTCCAAGCTGTGCTCGTATCTCTGGCCTCAGCTTCACTGTTGTCATTGTGCCCCCCCCTCCTCCAGAGAAACATGGATGGGCTCTGAAACTCCAAGCTGTGCTCGTATCTCTGGCCTCAGCTTCACTGTTGTCATTGTGCCCCCTCCTCCAAAGAAACGTGGATGGGCTCTGAAGCTCCAAGCTGTGCTCGTATCTCTGGCCTCAGCTTCACTGTTGTCATTGTGCCCCCCCCCCCCCTCCTCCAGAGAAACGTGGATGGGCTCTGAAACTCCAAGCTGTGCTCGTATCTCTGGCCTCAGCTTCACTGTTGTCATTGTGCCCCCCCCCCCTCCTCCTCCAGGGAGATGTGGATGGGCTGTGAAGCTTCAAGCTGTGCTCATATCTCAGGCCTCAGCTTCACTGTTGTCATTGTGCCCCCCCCCCCCTTCCTCCAGGTAGACGTGGATGGGCTCTGAAGCTTCAGACTGTGCTCGTATCTCCGGCCTCAGCTTCAATATTATTGTTATTACCCCCCCTTCCCTTTCCTCCATGAATGGAGACGTGGATCATGGGTTGTGCAGCTTCAAGCTGTGCTCATATCTAAGGCCTCAGCTTCAGCTTCACTGTTATCATTGTGCTCTCCCCCCTCCAGGTGGACGTGGATGGGTTGTGGAGCTTCAGGCACTTCTCATATCTCAGGCCTCAGCTCCAGCATTAGTATTGTTGTCACCCCCTCCCCCTTCCCCTTCCTCCGTGGAGACGTGGATGGGCTGTGCAGCTTCAGGCTGCGCTCATAAAAACAACTCAGCAGCAATTATTTAATTTCGCTCTCACCTCGCCCGCTGTATCCCGTGTGGGGGTGTCCTCTGTGGAGATGAGTCATGATATTCCACGCTACTGAAACTGTTCCGGATTCTTTCCAGCGTCCGCTGTATTCCAAACATTTTTGCATCTACCTGCCACATTGTACATGAACACCCGTGACTGCTGGAGGGGAGCCTGGGGAGGGCGAGCGGGCAGCCGTAGTGGGGCAGAGGTCAGTGGGCAAAAGGGATAGGAGAAGGAATTTTCCAAAATTTTACCAAAATTTCAGTTGAAACTCTAAAAGCCGAACTTTTTAGCTTAAAAAAGGTCTGCAAAATCTTATGCAATGGAAAAAGTCCGACATGATCGGAATTTCTGACCGTGTGTACACCCCATCAGATTATTTCCATCGGAAATTCCAAGGAATTCCATCAGAGTTAAGATAGAGAATATGTTCTCTTTTCCTCCGATGGAATTCCGATGTGGTTTTGGTCGGACAAAGGTCCGACCGTGTGTACGGGGCTTTATAGTTTGCGTTCCAAAGAAAGCAATTACAGCCCCAGTAGAAAAGCCTGTCCCCTGTCAGCATGCCGCAAAGAAGGACCCTTGCTCTCCTTGTGGAAACAGAGATCTCACTGCAGAGGTCTGATATATTTTCTAGTGAGTAACAGCTAAAGCTATCCAATCGGGGAGTGAACTTTGCTGTTTTGCAGAGCGATAGGTTTGATTCAGCAGGGGGCAGTGTCAGACCTCTGCAAAGAGACCACTGCTTCCACACAGTGTCCCAGTCTGCAGCAAGATGGCAAGGGCCAGGCTTTTCTATAAAGACTGCAGCTGCTTTGTAAAGACATTGGGGGTTATTTACGAAAGGCAAATCCACTTTGCATTACATATGCACTGCAAGTGCAGTCGCTGTAAATCTGAGGGGTAGATCTGAAATGAGGGGAAGCTTTGCTGATTTTCTCATCCAATCATGTGCAAGCTAAAATGCTGTTTTTTATTTTCCTTGCATGTCCCCCTTGGATCTACAGTGACTGCACTTCCAAGTGCACTTTCAGTGCCCTCTCAAGTGGACTTGCAATGCACTTGTACAAACAATAATAACACGTATGTACAAACTGGGACGAAACTCGTAGTCAGTTCAGGACCAGTCAAACAAGAAAATCTGTGTAAAAGGGATTAAATTAGAACGGGGGTATTGCTTTGGGGTGGCTAAGGCTATGTGCAAATAGGACTAACAGGCCATCAATGCTTCCTAAGCTGAAATATGGTTTGTAGACTAATGTCGCGTAAACGCACGATCGGAATTTCCGACAAGAAAAGTTTGATGTGATCTTTCGGTCGGAATGTCAGGTCACCTGTGGCCAGGTGACAAGTGCACCCCGTTGATTTCAGGGATGCACCACAGGGTAGTGAACCCTATAGCTGACTACTGCAATCAGGGAGGAAGCGTGAGCCCAAGATTCCCCAGGGAGCGGAGTCTAAGACCTAGCTTTGTGTTCACCAGAGCCTCTAGTGGTGAGGATGGGCTTTGCTGCAGCTGGATACAGGTAGTGACCCCTGGGATCCCCGAGGTCACGCTCCGCAGGGAGAGAGGGGAAGCAGCAACCAGGACAAGCGATAGTGATGGGTAAGCCGAGATCAGGGCAACAGGCAAACAAGGATAACCGAAGGACAGGCAAAAAAAAGGTCAGGGTCACAGGCAAACAGGAGAAGTCAGGGACGAGCCAAAATTGGTACACAGGAAGGTAAACGTAGCACAGGAACTAAAGCTAACAACATGGTTGAACAGAAAAGCAGACCTGCAGTGCAACAGTTAATTTAGAGTTCCTGGGATGGCCTGGGGTGGGGCCATACAGGAAGGAGAGATGATAAAAATGCAGCCAGAAGAGGGTCAGGCCTCTAATGGACACATGAGGAGAAGGTAAGCTGCCAGACATTATTGCATGTCCATGACACAGAAATTCCGACCCTGTGTGCGCCCCATCTGACTTTTTCTGTCGGAATTTCCAACAGCAAAAATTTGAGAGCTGGTTCTCAAACTTTCCGATGGGAAAAGTTCTTCTCGGAAATTCCGATTGTCTGTATGCAATTCCTACGCGCAAAAAAAAAAAAAGAATGCTCAGAATCAATTCGAAGCATGCTCGGAATCATTAAACGTCATTTTTCTCCGCTCGTTGTAGTGGTGTATGACCGCGTGTGTGCAACACAAGTTTGAGCCAAAATTCCATCGGAAAAAAATCCACGGTTTTCTTGTCGGAATTTCCTATCATGTGTACCAGGGGCGGACTGATAACTCATGGGGGCCCCCGGGCAATAGAAGATTATGGGGCCCCTGGGCTTACAGATGGTCACCACGCCAGGAAGCAGTGCAGAGGCGGGGCAGCTAAAATCTCGGGATTTTCACATCAAAAGCATGTGGGTTTCAGACATATCAGGGTCACATGTAAAAAAAAACACAGATTTTGACATACTGTCCCAGGTTTTACTGAGCCTGGCAACCCTGATGGGGCCCCCTAGTGGCATGGGGCCCTCGCGCAGTGCCCGAGGGCCCCAATGGTTAGTCCGCCCCTGGGCATAACAATATGTTCTTTTGATACAATAAGGAAAACATCAAAAATGTCATCTGAGACCTGAGAGAGTTCAACATCATCTTGAAGGTCATTCTGAACCATGAGTTTGCAGTCTGAGGTTCAACGAATTACTTTGGGTGTAATATGGAGACACCTATTTTGCATCATTAACCATCTCTAAAATAGACACCATGTGGCAAAACCTTAGTTGACACCTAACCATCAATTGGATTTTGTTCAGATGCCCATACTATACTAACAGCCATGTCCGACAACATCAAATAGATGGTTAGGTGTCGACAAAGGTTATGCCACATGGTGTCTATTTTAGAGATGGTAATGGGAGGTGATGATGCAAAATGGGTGTCTCCTTATTACACCCAAGGTAATTAGTTAAATCTCAGACAGCAAACTAGGAGCAAAACTTTGATGATTCACGTCACTGATAATTTCAAGCACCACCAATTAAAAAAATGCGCTTGGTACACAGGATAAAGGCAGCGAGAAGCTCCCTGATGCCCCGTACACACAATCGGTTTTCCCGGCAGTAAAAAGTCCACTGGGAAAACGGAGAACCTGCTCGGTAGCTTTTTCCCCCTACACACGACCGGTTTCCCGACAGGAAAACTGCCATGAGAGCTTTGGTCGGGAAACCCGGCCGTGTGTGTGTGCTCCACCGCAGTCTTTTCCCCATAGGAAAACTGCCGGCTTGACCACTTAAAGGGGTGTTCCAGCCTAGTTATATGTTTATTAAAAGTCAGCAGCTACAAAAAGTGTAGCTGCTGGCTTTTAATAAACAGACACTTACCTGCTCCAGCGTTCCAGCGACACGCCGACCGGGGCTCCGCTCCTCTTCCCCTCTCCCCGGCCGGCGTCCTCATCGCAACTGTGGGCACCCGGCCGTGACAGCCTTCGGCTTCACGGCCGGGCACCCACTGCGCATGCGCGAGTGCCACTGCGCATGCGCGAGCGGCGCGGCCCGCCGCTGATTGGACAGGCGATCGCATGGGACCTGTCAGTGTCCCATGCGATCGCCTACAGGGAGGGGCTGAAGTGAGGCGATTAAGCTTAATCGCCTAACCAGCCCCTCGGCGGACGGAGGAAGTGGGACAGGAAGTCCCACTCCTCCTGAAGCCCCCACTCCCCCCCCAAAAAAATTACATGCCAAATGTGGCATGTAAGGGGTTGAGGAGTGGGATTAGCGGAAGTTCAAAATTTGGGTGGAACTCCGCTTTAAAGCGGGGTTTCCATTCCGTTTTTCAATTTTTAAAAATATGACCTTTCATCTTGCTTTCTTGCAATCTATATAGTATCACTTACTACGTTTAAAATGCCCGCCGTTCCGCCGAGTCCTATGAAATGAATACTTTATATTCCTTTCTCCTTAGCGTTCCTGAGCATTTCCATTTTGCTTGTGGGCAATGTGAAGCCCGCAAGCAGTTTCTTCCTGGAATAATGGGGATGACGCGATGACGCTTCCGAACAAAAGACCCGTCCCGCCCCCATCTCGCGCATGCGCAATACTTCTGCAGCGCCGTCAACGACTTGGGTTGCCATAGCAACGAGCGCCGGCTCCGGTGTTAGTAACGAGATTCTCGAACAGGGGAGGCACACGGCATGATGAGTCATCACTTCCCAGGAGCATTAGCGCTGTTAGGAGCCGAGGGAGCTGACGTCAAGATCCTCGGTGGATAGGAAGGCAGATTTCGTGGTTCCAAATAGCAACAGGCATTCGGGGGTGAGTAAAAAAAAGAATGTTTTCTTTTTTAGGTCTAAACTACAGTTTAAAGCTGAATTATATTTTTGATGGAACCTCTTAACACCGATATACGGTGGCAGAATGGCACGGCTGGGCACAATCACGTAAGGGTACGTCCCCTTTAAGTGCCCAGCTGTGGGTCGCGCGAGCGACCCGGTCCAAAGCTCCGTGACCGCGCAACCCGCAGACCCAATCGCCGCCGGTGTCCTGCGATCGGTCACAGAAGCTGAAGAACGGGGAGAGGTGAGTGTAAACACACCTTCCTCATTCTTCTCTCAAAGAAGCTCCTGCACTTTTTTTTGGCGACAAGCTTCACGTATTTTACATTTTTTTGCCTCTGATTCCCCCCCCCCCCCCACATTTTTGTTGCGCGACAATCTCGTCAAAATCGTGCAATTTTTCAAATGAATGGCACCCAAATGTTGTCATTTTTTTTGTCGTTTTTATGCGATTTGGAATTACGCAATTCTGCCCGCGATTCCAAGCCCTTTATGTGTGAACGGGGCCAAAAATCCAGCGATAAAAGGATTGCTTTGGATGATCTGCTTCTGCGGTCGGCTGATATTGACAATTGAAGAATAAATATTTACAAACAAACACTCCGTATTCCTCCTGTAGGGGGAGGGGGGCACTTCCCGTCCTCAGCGCTCTCACTTTCTGCGTCCGTCTGATTTTGGATATGAAATGGGAGGATCCTTCCCAGCAACTGCAAGATGTGTCGGCGCTTTTTTATATAGATAATAACGTTTTGTTAACTTCGAAAAACACAAATACCGCCATTTATTTTTGCCCTCTGAGGGCCCTGGAGGAGGAAGGAGCGACGCATTTCCACATAAAGAGTCAAAGGGCCGGGCAACTGCATTTTTAGTTTTAGTCGTATTTTTGTAGACTAAAATGGTATTAAAGGGGGTTGTAAAGGTAATTTTTTTCCCCCTAAATATCTTCCTTTACCTTAGTGCAGTCCTCCTTCACTTACCTCATCCTTCCATTTTGCTTTTAAATGTCCTTATTTCTTCTGAGAAATCCTCACTTCCTGTTCTTCTGTCTGTAACTCCACACCGTAATGCCTCTTGAGGGGGAAGGGGGCGAGCAGGAGTGTCAGGACAATCTCTACTTTGCAGATAGAGAAAAGAGCTGTGTGTTATTGGGCGTCCCGACACTCCTGCTCGCCACCTCCCCCCTCAAGAGGCTTTCTCCACACCAGGGAGAAAGTCTTGCATTACTGTGTGGAGTTACAGACAGAAGAACAGCAAGTGAGGATTTCTCAGAAGAAATAAGGACATTTAAAAGCAAAATGGAAGGATGAGGTAAGTGAAGGAGGACTGCACTGAGGGAAAGGAAGATATTTAGGAACATTTTTTTTTTTCCTTTACAACCCCCTAGGTTAGTCAACTAAAATGTTTTAGTCGATTTTAGTCTGCAAAATTGACACTGTTTGTTACAGTCTATGTATAGCCAACCCTCTTCTTTTTTTTTTGGTTGGTTTTGGATGGCGCCCCTGTCACAATTGTGTTGCTTTCTGTGTCCCTCTTAAGAAGGTTCACCCTCTTGATTTGTCCCAAGTTTTGAGTTGTCACTGAAACAGGAAGTGAGGGGAAATTTCTCAATGGGGGACACCTGTCTAAAAAGGGTTTCCTCTGACTTCCTGTTGTGTCTTTGGGGCAGGAAGTGAGGGAGAGATCCATGATGGGGCAACAGACAGCAACAAGAACCCCAGCAGGGGTGTAAGCCGCTCTGTACTTTGTCCAAAATGAAAAAGAAAAAAAAACGTTTTGGTTTTACACACTTTTTATGTTTAGATGATGATTAGATTGCAAGTTTGAATTTGCTCTGAACACATGATGATGACACCAGCATAGGTGTGCGCAGCCTATTGCAATAGGGTGTGCACCCTAAAGTTCAAGCACACTGAAGCATAGTAAACATGCTTCAGTTTTTGAATGTACCCAGTGAGTGAGTGTGTTCACTGTGTTCATTTAGAAAAAAAAGGGGCTAGTAAATGACATGGGGGCACAACACAGGGGAAAACCAGGGCAGTAGGGGGACCACACAGAGTGATTAGGGTGTGCCCTGGCACACCCCCTGCGCACACCAATGAACACCCACCTGGCATGTTATTCTACATATTGTGCCTCGATAGTCTCCATAGAGGTGAGAAGATTTCAATCCTAGCCACATTCCTCCGTAACGTGGAACTAAACCCACCAATGTAACGTTACCTTCATGGCAGACCGTGATTAATACCTGTGTCAGTCGCTTGTGTTCTCAACCGAACTGTCAAGCCATCAAGTGGCTGGTGTCCTAACTGGTCACATGCAGCACCATGGCAGCTACAGTTTAAGCAGAGGCAAAGATGGCGGCGCCCTTGGCTATGAAGGATGGGGGGGCGGGGTTTAGTTCTGATTTAAAGGGGAGAACTTGCCATTAACGTGGAACTCCCACTTTAGTGGTAAAGTCCTCTTATATAAGGTGCCCCCTCCCCCGCCCCCCAAACCCTCCATAAAAGTACCTATAGGGGAAATGTGTGACATTTTGGTGAGGATGTGTAAAACATTTATCGTTTCTGTATTTCTGGAAACAGGATGGAATCTTCATCATTGTATGCAGAATATCTTCACCTTCCCCGGAATATGATCTCCCCTGATATGAACATCGCTCTGCAGGTAATGATGTCATTAAGTTGTCATCAATTGCACATAATGGTATCATTGCTCTGCACGTGATGATGTCATCAATTTGTCATCAATTGATTGTAATGATGTCATTGCTCTGCATGTGATGATGTCATCAATTTGTCATCGATTACACGTAATGATGTCATTGCTCTACATATGATGCTGTCTTCACTAATGATGTCATTTCTCTGTACATGATAATGACCTTACTCTGCACATAATGATATCATTGCTCTGCACGTGATGACGTAATCAATTTGTCACCAATTGCAGGTAATGATATCATTGCTCTGCACGTGATGATGTCATCAATCTACACATAGTGATGATCTTACTCTGCACATTATAATGTCATTGCTCTGAACGTGATGATGTCATCAAGTTGTCATCAATTTGCACTTAATGATATCATTGCTCTGCACGTGATGATGTCGTCACTCTCCGAGTAATGATGTCATCACTCTGCACGCGATGATGTATTCAGCGATGCATCGCTATGTTTATTTCTATGTTTAGTCCCCTCCGCACCTCAGATCTGTCATTTTCAGTTCTATGGTTTGTTAGAAGTTACTTTGCTATCAAATTTTTACACCGGGGAGGCCGACAAAAATAAAACTCTATTGGCAGGAGGTCAGATGTGTGTTTGTAATTATCTGCAGAACCTTGTGTTTGTCTTTGAAGCTTTCACTTACTTCAGATTGTTATTAGTACAAGTGTTGTATTGTTATTATTATTATTATTATTATTAATAAAGACTTTGTCATTCTTTGTACCTGGTGTTTACCTGCTTTGTGAACAGGACTTGTATCCGGCGCCCCCTAGTGGCTCTTGCAGATTCTCCATGTTTGTTAGGGCAACTTTTTTTTGTATTATTATTATTATTATTATTATTATTATTATTATAAGCATTTTATATATTGCCAACAATTTACACAATGTTTTACATACTGTCCATTCCCATTATCCCTGTCCCCAAGGAATTTACAATCTGGGGTCCCTATCTGCACTCAAAGCAGAATTCCGACGGGAAAAAAATATATATTGAGGGTCCGATCCACAAAAACGGGCGTATCTTTGTGCGGGCATAGTGTATCTTGTTTACGCTGCGCCGCCGCAACTTAGAATGGCAAGTTCCGTATCCACAAAGGACTTGCGTCCTAAGTTACGGCGGCGTAGCGTAAATGGGCCGGCGTAAGCCCGGGTAATTCAAATGTGGAAGATGTGGGCGTGATTTATGTTAAATCATCGTGACCCCATGTAAATGACGTTTTTTTTAACTGCGCATGCGCCGTCCGTGGAGGTATCCCAGTGCGCTTGCGCGAAATCACGTCGCAAATAGTCAATGCTTTCGACGTGAATGTAACTTACGCAAAGCCCTATTCGCGAACGTTTTACGCAAACGACGTAAAATTTGACGCTGTCCCGACGTCCATACTTAACATTGCGTACGCCTCTATACAGCAGGGGTAACTTTACGCCGGAAAACGACTTACGCAAACGACGTAAAAAAAAAAAACGCCGGCCGCAAGTACGTTCGTGGATCGGCGTATCTAGCTCATTTGCATATTCTATGCAGAAATTTTACGGAAGCGCCCTTAGCGGCCAGCGTAAATATGCAACTTAGATACGACGGCGTAAGAGACTTACGTCGTCGTATCTAAGCAAAATTCCGGCATATCTTGTTTTGTGGATACAAAACAAAGATATGCCGGCGCAGATTTGAAAATACGGCGGCGTATCTGGAGATACGCCGCCGTATACTTTTGTGGATCTGGCCCTAAAAGTCAGCAGCTACAAATACTGCATCTGCTGACTTTTAATATAAGGACACTTACCTGTCCTGTGCGCCCGCGATGTCGGCTCCTGAGGCCGATCTGTCCCTCGGCTCTCGGGTGCTGCCATCTTTGGTAAGGGAATCAGGAAGTGAAGCCAATGCGGAATCCGATGAGCGGAAGTTCCACTTTTGGGTAAAAATCAGCCAATATACCAACCGTCCATAAATGTTTGCTGTGGGCAGTGGCTGTCTGTAAAAACTATGGGCGCGGGCCAGTTTCGGAACTGTGCATGGGGGAGTGGGGACTCAGGAACAGGAGAGCGGCTTCCTTGGCTGAATATGATAGGAGGGCTTAGTTCCGCTTTAAAGGCAGTTGAATAATAACAGACTTACTGGCAGGATCACCAGGTGAAAATAAAGGAACGCGTTATGTGGGGATTTTTTTGCAGTAACCAACAGTCTGTGAGAAGGTCCAAATCAGATAAACTTTTATTAAACACACACGTGTGGGGGGGAGGGGCCAGCTTACAAATTAAAGACCGCCGGACCCTCCTTAGATCATATAGTTATTTTTTGGCTCTGCAAAACATGGTTAAGATCAAATGATAACACCATTGGTCATTACAAATGATTACTTCCTATTCATCCAATCACAGAAGAGTTTTTATATCAAGTCCATGAATGTCCATCAGATGTGTTCTCTAAGACAAGGCTGGCAGGGTGATGGCGGCTCCCGGTGGCTCCCAGTGGCTCCCAGTGGCTCTCAGCGGCTCCCGGTGGCTCCCAGTGGATCCAGGCGGCTCCCAAAGGCTCTCGGCGGCTCCCAGTGGATCCCGCCAACTCCCAGCGGCTCACAGTGGCTCCTGATGTCCAGAGATAAGGTGTTGGTGTCTGTTAATACCCCTGGCAATAGTCCATACGGTGATGACTCTGCAATAGTTTTCCTCAAAAACATATTCTTTGAGATGAGATGAGTTTTTCAGCTTTATTGTACTTTTTTATTACATGAGTTATTTTTTCCCCAAAACGTTACAATGTAAACATCCCTTGTAATAGAAAAAAGCATGACAGGTCCTCTTAAATATGAGTTTTGGGGTCAAAAAGACTTCAGATCTCATATTTAGACTAAAATGCAATAAAAAAATAAATATGTCTTTATGTCATTTAAAAAATAAATAAATAAAATGTCCCTTTAACCACTTGTTGACGGCCGCACGACTATGTACGTCGGCAGAATGGCACGGCTGCACACAGGACTTACCTGTACTTCCTCTTTAAGTCACGGCATAATGGGCTCACGCAAGCACATGAGCGTGCTCGCAGGTCCCCTGGACTTGATGTTCGCCGGGTGCCCGTGATCGTGTCACTGAGTGGCACAATGGGGAGATGCCTAGGTAAACAAGGCATTTCCCTGTTCTGCCTAGTGACAAGACAATGATCTACTGCTCCCTGTCATCGGGAGCAGTGATCTCTGTCATCGGGAGCAGTGATCTCTGTCATCGGGAGCAGTGATCTCTGTCATCGGGAGCAGTGATCTCTGTTATCGGGAGCAGTGATTTCTGTTATCGGGAGCAGTGATCTCTGTTATCGGGAGCAGTGATCTCTGTTATCGGGAGCAGTGATCTCTGTTATCGGGAGCAGTGATCTCTGTTATCGGGAGCAGTGATCTCTGTTATCGGGAGCAGTGATCTCTGTTATCGGGAGCAGTGATCTCTGTTATCGGGAGCAGTGATCTCTGTCATCGGGAGCAGTGATCTCTGTTATCGGGAGCAGTGATCTCTGTTTTTGGGGGGTAGTGATCTCTGTTATCAGGAGCAGTGATCTCTGTCATCGGGAGCAGTGATCTCTCCTATCGGGAGCAGTGATCTCTGTTTTTGGGGGGTAGTGATCTCTGTTTTTTGGGGGTAGTGATCTCTGTTACCGGGAGCAGTGATCTCTGTTATCGGGAGCAGTGATCTCTGTCATCGGGAGCAGTGATCTCTGTCATCGGGAGCAGTGATCTCTGTTTTTTGGGGGTATTGATCTCTGTTATCGGGAGCAGTGATCTCTGTCATCGGGAGCAGTGATCTCTCCTATCGGGAGCAGTGATCTCTGTTTTTGGGGGGTAGTGATCTCTGTTTTTTGGGGGTAGTGATCTCTGTTATCGGGAGCAGTGATCTCTGTTATCGGGAGCAGTGATCTCTGTTATCGGGAGCAGTGATCTCTGTCATCGAGAGCAGTGATCTCTGTTATCGGGAGCAGTGATCTCTGTTATCGGGAGCAGTGATCTCTGTCATCGAGAGCAGTGATCTCTGTTATCGGGAGCAGTGATCTCTGTTATCGGGAGCAGTGATCTCTGTTATCGGGAGCAGTGATCTCTGTCATCGGGAGCAGTGATCTCTGTTATCGGGAGCAGTGATCTCTGTTATCGGGAGCAGTGATCTCTGTTATCGGGAGCAGTGATCTCTGTTATCGGGAGCAGTGATCTCTGTTATGGGGAGCAGTGATCTCTGTTATCGGGAGCAGTGATCTCTGTCATCGGGAGCAGTGATCTCTGTCATCGGGAGCAGTGATCTCTGTTATCGGGAGCAGTGATCTCTGTTATCGGGAGCAGTCATCTTTGTTTTTGGGGAGCAGTGATCTCTGTTATCGGGAGCAGTGATCTCTGTCATCGGGAGCAGTGATCTCTGTTATCGGGAGCAGTGATCTCTGTTATCGGGAGCAGTGATCTCTGTCATCGGGAGCAGTGATCTCTGTCATCGGGAGCAGTGATCTCTGTTATCGGGAGCAGTGATCTCTGTTATCGGGAGCAGTGATCTCTGTTATCGGGAGCAGTGATCTCTGTCATCGAGAGCAGTGATCTCTGTTATCGGGAGCAGTGATCTCTGTTATCGGGAGCAGTGATCTCTGTCATCGAGAGCAGTGATCTCTGTCATCGGGAGCAGTGATCTCTGTTATCGGGAGCAGTGATCTCTGTTATCGGGAGCAGTGATCTCTGTTATCGGGAGCAGTGATCTCTGTTATGGGGAGCAGTGATCTCTGTTATGGGGAGCAGTGATCTCTGTTATCAGGAGCAGTGATCTCTGTCATCGGGAGCAGTGATCTCTGTCATCGGGAGCAGTGATCTCTGTTATCGGGAGCAGTGATCTCTGTTATCGGGAGCAGTCATCTTTGTTTTTGGGGAGCAGTGATCTCTGTTATCGGGAGCAGTGATCTCTGTCATCGGGAGCAGTGATCTCTGTTATCGGAAGCAGTGATCTCTGTTATCGGGAGCAGTGATCTCTGTTATCGGGAGCAGTGATCTCTGTTATCGGGAGCAGTGATCTCTGTCATCGGGAGCAGTGATCTCTGTCATGGGGAGCAGTGATCTCTGTTATCGGGAGCAGTGATCTCTGTTATTGGGAGCAGTGATCTCTGTCATCGGGAGCAGTGATCTCTGTCATCGGGAGCAGTGATCTCTGTTTTTGGGGGGTAGTGATCTCTGTTATCGGGAGCAGTGATCTCTGTCATCGGGAGCAGTGATCTCTCTTATCGGGAGCATTGATCTCTGTTTTTGGGGGGTAGTGATCTCTGTTTTTGGGGGGTAGTGATCTCTGTTATCGGGAGCAGTGATCTCTGTTATCGGGAGCAGTGATCTCTGTCATCGAGAGCAGTGATCTCTGTCATCGGGAGCAGTGATCTCTGTTATCGGGAGCAGTGATCTCTGTTATCGGGAGCAGTGATCTCTGTTATCGGGAGCAGTGATCTCTGTCATCGGGAGCAGTGATCTCTGTTATCAGGAGCAGTGATCTCTGTTATCAGGAGCAGTGATCTCTGTCATCGGGAGCAGTGATCTCTGTTATCGGGAGCAGTGATCTCTGTTATGGGGAGCAGTGATCTCTGTTATGGGGAGCAGTGATCTCTGTTATCAGGAGCAGTGATCTCTGTCATCGGGAGCAGTGATCTCTGTCATCGGGAGCAGTGATCTCTGTTATCGGGAGCAGTGATCTCTGTTATCGGGAGCAGTGATCTCTGTTATTGGGAGCAGTGATCTCTGTCATCGGGAGCAGTGATCTCTGTCATCAGGAGCAGTGATCTCTCTTATCGGGAGCAGTGATCTCTGTTATCGGGAGCAGTGATCTCTGTTATCGGGAGCAGTCATCTTTGTTTTTGGGGAGCAGTGATCTCTGTTATCGGGAGCAGTGATCTCTGTCATCGGGAGCAGTGATCTCTGTTATCGGGAGCAGTGATCTCTGTTATGGGGAGCAGTGATCTCTGTTATCGGGAGCAGTGATCTCTGTTATTGGGAGCAGTGATCTCTGTCATCGGGAGCAGTGATCTCTGTTATCGGGAGCAGTGATCTCTGTCATCGGGAGCAGTGATCTCTGTTATCGGGAGCAGTGATCTCTGTCATCGGGAGCAGTGATCTCTGTCATCGGGAGCAGTGATCTCTGTTATGGGGAGCAGTGATCTCTGTTATCGGGAGCAGTGATCTCTGTTATTGGGAGCAGTGATCTCTGTCATCGGGAGCAGTGATCTCTGTTATCGGGAGCAGTGATCTCTGTCATCGGGAGCAGTGATCTCTGTTATCGGGAGCAGTGATCTCTGTTATCGGGAGCAGTGATCTCTGTTATCGGGAGCAGTGATCTCTGTCATCGGGAGCAGTGATCTCTGTTATGGGGAGCAGTGATCTCTGTTATCGGGAGCAGTGATCTCTGTTATTGGGAGCAGTGATCTCTGTTTTTGGGGGGTAGTGATCTCTGTTATCGGGAGCAGTGATCTCTGTCATCGGGAGCAGTGATCTCTCTTATCGGGAGCATTGATCTCTGTTTTTGGGGGGTAGTGATCTCTGTTTTTGGGGGGTAGTGATCTCTGTTATCGGGAGCAGTGATCTCGGTTATCGGGAGCAGTGATCTCTGTTATTGGGAGCAGTGATCTCTGTCATCGGGAGCAGTGATCTCTGTTATCGGGAGCAGTGATCTCTCTTATCGGGAGCAGTGATCTCTCTTATCGGGAGCAGTGATCTCTGTTTTTTGGGGGTAGTGATCTCTGTTATCGGGAGCAGTGATCTCTGTTATCGGGAGCAGTGATCTCTGTCATCGAGAGCAGTGATCTCTGTCATCGGGAGCAGTGATCTCTGTTATCGGGAGCAGTGATCTCTGTTATCGGGAGCAGTGATCTCTGTTATCGGGAGCAGTGATCTCTGTTATCAGGAGCAGTGATCTCTGTTATCAGGAGCAGTGATCTCTGTCATCGGGAGCAGTGATCTCTGTTATCGGGAGCAGTGATCTCTGTTATGGGGAGCAGTGATCTCTGTTATGGGGAGCAGTGATCTCTGTTATCAGGAGCAGTGATCTCTGTCATCGGGAGCAGTGATCTCTGTCATCAGGAGCAGTGATCTCTCTTATCGGGAGCAGTCATCTTTGTTTTTGGGGAGCAGTGATCTCTGTTTTCGGGAGCAGTGATCTCTGTCATCGGGAGCAGTGATCTCTGTTATCGGGAGCAGTGATCTCTGTTATCGGGAGCAGTGATCTCTGTCATCGGGAGCAGTGATCTCTGTTATGGGGAGCAGTGATCTCTGTTATGGGGAGCAGTGATCTCTGTCATCGGGAGCAGTGATCTCTCTTATCGGGAGCATTGATCTCTGTTTTTGGGGGGTAGTGATCTCTGTTTTTGGGGGGTAGTGATCTCTGTTATCGGGAGCAGTGATCTCTTTCATCGGGAGCAGTGATCTCGGTTATCGGGAGCAGTGATCTCTGTTATTGGGAGCAGTGATCTCTGTCATCGGGAGCAGTGATCTCTGTTATCGGGAGCAGTGATCTCTGTTTTTGGGGGGTAGTGATCTCTGTTATCGGGAGCAGTGATCTCTGTCATCGGGAGCAGTGATCTCTCTTATCGGGAGCAGTGATCTCTGTCATCGGGAGCAGTGATCTCTGTTATCAGGAGCAGTGATCTCTGTTATCGGGAGCAGTGATCTCTGTTATCGGGAGCAGTGATCTCTGTTATCGGGAGCAGTGATCTCTGTTATCGGGAGCAGTGATCTCTGTCATCGGGAGCAGTGATCTCTGTTATCAGAAGCAGTGATCTCTGTCATCGGGAGCAGTCATCTTTGTTTTTGGGGAGCAGTGATCTCTGTTATGGGGAGCAGTGATCTCTTTCATCGGGAGCAGTGATCTCTGTCATCGGGAGCAGTGATCTCTGTTATCGGGAGCAGTGATCTCTGTCATCGGGAGCAGTGATCTCTGATCTCTGTCATCGGGAGCAGTGATCTCTGTCATCGGAAGCAGTGATCTCTGTCATCGGGAGCAGTGATCTCTGTTATCGGGAGCAGTGATCTCTGTTATCGGAAGCAGTGATCTCTGTTATCGGGAGCAGTGATCTCTGTTATCGGGAGCAGTGATCTCTGTTATCGGGAGCAGTGATCTCTGTTGTGTCACTGGTAGCCCCGCCCCCACACAGTTAGAATAACTCCCTAGGACACACTTAACCCCTTCATCGCCCCCTAGTGTTTAAACCTTTCCCTGCCAGTCTCATTTACACAGTAATCAGTGCATGTTTTATAGCACTGATCGCTGTACAAATGTGAATGGTCCCAAAAAAGTGTCCGATGTGTCTGCCGCAATGTCGTAGTCATGATAAAAATCGCTGATTGCCGCCATTACTAATTAGAAAATTATAATAATAAAAATGGTATAAAACGATCCCCTATTTTGTAAACGCTATAACTTTTGCACAAACCAATCAATATACACTTATTGCGATTTTTTTTTTACCAAAAATATGTAGAAGAATACGTATCGGCCTAAACTGAGGAAAAAAATATGTTTTTTTTTATAGATTTTTTGGGGATATTTATTAAAGCAAAAAAATAAAAAATACAGCTTTTTTTCAAAATTGTCGCTCTATTTTTGTTTATAGCGCAAAAAATAAAAACCGCAGAGGTGGTCAAATACCACCAAAAAAAAGCTCTATTTGTGGGGGAAAAAGGACGTAAAATTTGTTTGGGTGCCACGTCGCACGTCCGCGCAATTGTCAATTAAAGCGACTCAGTGAATCACAAAAAGTGCTCTGGTCAGCAAGGGGGGTAGGGGTTGGGCGGTGCTGAAGTAGTTAAGAGCCATGGTGACGTTTTGACTAAAACATTAATTCGACTAAAACACGACTAAAACTAAAATGGCATTTTAGTCAAAAGACTATGGGCCAGATTCAGGTAGATGGGCGAATCTTTAATTTGGAGTAACGTTTCTCATTTACGTTACTCCGCCAAAACTTTAGGAGCAAGTACTGTTATTCACAAAGCACTTGCTCCTAAAGTTGCGGCGGCGTAGCGAAAATGAGCCGGCGGAATTCAAATTGGGCGGGTACGGGGCGTGTATTATTATAACTAGGCGCGATCCCGCGGCGAACGTACTGTGCATGCGTCGACTGTCAGTGCGCATGCTCCAAATTCTGTCAGTGAACGTCAATGACGTCAATCCCCATTCACGGACGTTTTACGCAAACGACTCAAATTTTTTTTTTTTTCGACGCGATGACGACGGCCATACTTAACATAGGATACTCCACTAGGGGGCTGCTTTATCTTTACGCCGCGTATCTCTTATGGAAACGTCGGAAAGTCACTGCGTCGGGCCCGAATACGATCGTGAATTGCCGATTCTCGCTGATTAACATATTCTTGGCGTTAATCAGCGGGAACGCCCCCAGCGCCATTTTTAAAATTGCAGTTCCGATACGACGGCGAAATACAATTACGCCGCTCGTATAGGAACTCCAACCCGGCGTTTCTTGTTTTCTGCTTACTGAAAACAGAAACGCCGGCTCAAAGTGAGAGTTAGGCTGGAGTATCACTGATACTCCGGAGTAACTCTACCTGAATCTGGCCCTAAGACTAAAACTAAATTGAAATTTAACTTCAAAATGTAACACTGGTCTGTAGTGTTCATACCTCAATACCATAAATAATGACATGTGAGATTTTTCACTCCAGCAGTATATAATACGTTTGGAAGAGAAATGTTGACTAATGCATTACAATTTAATTACACCCATTCGATTTTGGACGACTAAAATTAGTTTTAGTCTAGTAAAATGTACTGAAGATTTAGTCGACTAAAACTAAGGTCAAATCAATTCAGATTTTGACCAAATCGTTTTTTTTTTCTTTGCAAAGGGACTAGGCCGAAGCAGCGGCCTCGCCTAAAAAAATCCTGCCCGCAGCTCAGCTTGATCCTTAGAAAAGGCCGCGGACTAGGCCGAAGCCACGGCCACCCTTAAAAAATCCTGCCCGCAGCTCAGCGTGATCTTGGGGAAAAGCAGCAAGGCTCAAAGCCTACGACGTGAACGTAACCTACGCACAGCCCTATTCACGTAGTACTACGTAAACGGCGTACCTTTACATTACTTGCGCCTGCTATATGAGGGGTAACTTTACGCCGGACGTAAGCCTTACACAAATTGCGTATATGAAGCGGCCGGGCGCATCTACTCATTTGCATATTTAAAATGGGAACGCGGAATGCGCCCAGCGTAACTATGCGCCCACGATACGCCGGCGTAGGCAAGTTACGGCTGTTTTTCGACGTATCTCGCTTTGTGAATCGGCGCAAGTATACAAGGGCACACATTTGTGCTTACTACGGCGTATCTCGAGATACGCCGACGTAAATCCATCGTGAATCCGGGCCATAACATTTATCTTCTCTACAATTGTGTAAAGACAAGAACTTTTTTAATATATAAAATAGAATAATAATGAAATAAGATAATTTAAGAAGTACCAATTGTGTACTTATAAATTATAGTATCATTTTAAACATGCAAAGGGTAAGATAAATAAATAAAAATACTGTAATACCGCTTTAAAATATGCATGTCATCTCCTATTTCTCCACAAGATGGCTCACTCAGCTGGCAACAGCCTGATTTTTAACACAGTTGACAGTCTGGTGTTCCGCTCAGAGAGAGACGGAGAAAAGAAAAATAGGTACGGCTCCGTCTTCCTTTCCGTTGGGTTGCAACTGCGGAGAAAAACAAGGCTGTGCTTTTTCTTTTTTTAACGGGTTTTAATTTGAAATAGAAACTTAAACAAGCCGCGTGTTCCTGGGCAGCGCTGAGCAAATGCAGCACGTGAGACTGAATTTTTTGGAAGACACTTCCTGATTATAATTTTTTTTTATATATAATGGAACCGGTGGACTTCAAAGACGAGCTGAACTGTTCCATCTGTCTGAACGTTTATACGGATCCCGTAACCCTGAGATGTGGACACAACTTCTGCCGGGAATGTATTGGCCGTGAGCTGGATTCCCAGGAAGGGTCTGGGGGTTACACCTGCCCCAGATGCCGAAAAAGGTTTCCCGAGAGGCCCGTGCTGCAGGAGAATGGCGATCTGGGCACCACAGGCGACTGTTTTATCGCACCGCCATCCCAGTATCAGGTCCCCAACATCTTCTGCACTTATTGCATTCACTCCCCGGTACCCGCCGTCAAATCCTGCCTGCTCTGCGAAGCTTTTCTGTGCGACGATCACCTGAAAGTCCACAGCAAATCGCTGGAACACGTCCTATCCGATCCCAACACGTCCCTGGAGAACAGAAAATGCTCCACCCACAGGAAGATCCTGGAGTATTACTGCTCTAAAGACGCCGTCTGCGTCTGCGTGTCCTGCATTGCCTTCGGGGACCACAGGGGCCACGTGGTGGAACCTCTGAACGTGGCCTTCGAGAAGAAGACGGAGAAGCTGAGATACTTCCTGGAGAAGCTGACCTCCAAGAAAAAGAGGGGCGAAAAGAGGGTGCGCAACTTGCAGAAGCGCAGGATGGAAGTGCAGGAGAAGGCCTCCGGGGTGACGAAGAGGGTCTCGGCCCTTTTCAGGGACGTTCGGGAACAGTTGGACCTCTTGGAGAAGAGGGTCCTCAACGAGATCTCGAGCTGGGAGGAGCACGTGTCGCTGTCCGTTTCTGATCTGATCCAACAACTGGAAGTGAAGAAGGATGAACTGTCCAGAAAGATGCACCACATTGAAGAGCTGTGTAACATGAGCGATCCAGTCACCGTCCTACAGGGAAGAGAAATTTGGAGGGACGACCTTTGCGACCCTCAAGACGGAGACGACGAAGCCAGGGAGTGGGATTATAAGAGGATCTACGAGTCCGACGATCTGGATGAGGGTCTGATCTCACTGACCTTACACGCGGGTTTAGCCGACATCATGACCGGCATCAAGCGAGGGATCTACGTCTCAGAGTCTTTGGATATAATGCTCGACCTAAACACCGCCGGCAATTATGTGGCTATATCGGGGGACCTAAAGACCGTGTCCTGGTCAGAGATGAACCAGTATCGCCCAGAGACTCCGGAGAGGTTCCAGTATTGCCAAGTCATAAGCGGGAGGAGCTTCGACTCCGGGCGACATTACTGGGAGGTGGAGACCAACGAGTCGGGGGACTGGATGATCGGGGTGTGTTACCCCAGCATTGACCGCAAGGGGGTTCAGTCCTATATCGGAAACAACCACAAGTCCTGGGGCTTGTGCAAATTCAATAACGAGTATTCGGTGATCCATTGCAGCGAGGTCGGTCAGATACCGTATTGTGTTTCCTGCCAGAGCTTCAGAATTTATTTGGATTACGAGGCCGGACAGTTGTCCTTTTATGAACTTAGGGGTTCCATCAGACACCTTCACACCTTCTCCGCCACCTTCACGGAGCCCCTACATGCTGTATTTTATGTCTGGGGTGAATGGGTGAGAATCAGGAGCTGAGAGGAACCAGAAGGTCCGAACATATGGAGGCTCTGTGTAAAATTGTTTTGGATCGAGTAGGGAAAGTGGTATTGCTCTCTGCAGGGGCGCTAGGGTGACCACATTTCCAAACTGCCATTCAGGGACACCCCCTCCCCCCTTCCTAAAAAAATATAATTTTGTATACGTTTTTTTGTGACCCCCATAGATTTCACTGGTTCATCCTGGGACCTGTAGTTCTTCACTGGTTGGGGGGGAGGTCACATCTTCAGGTCTGATGGGTTCATGGTGGGACCTGTAATCCTTCACTTTTAGGGGTCACATCCCCCCAAAAGTGAAGGACTGCAAGTCCCACCATGAACCCCTAATATCTAAAGATGTGCCCCCCCCCAATTTAAAGGACTACAACACCCAGCATCAGTGGCGTAGCGTGGGAGGTGCGAGAGGGACCACCGCCCCGGGCCCAAAATTTAGAGGGGCGCTGTCACGAGTGTGGAGAGAAGGGAGCACCAACAACAGATGGGACATAGGAACATATGCATGATGTCACCACTCCGGGCTTTACCACTCATTATCAAACACGCTCTCCTCTTCCCTACAGCCACCGCTGTCTCACACAGTGGATCATGTGACCAGACTGGAGCTAGCTGAAAATAGGCAAGTCCATGGATCAGGGGGGGCGCAGATTACTTGCCTCGCCCCAGGCGCTGACAACCCACGCTACGCCACTGCCCAGCATGAACCCCCTGAGACCTGTAGTTCTTCACTATTGCGGGGGGGCGGTCTCACATCTTCAGCTCTGGGGGGGTCATGCTGGGATCTGTAGTCCTTTACTTTGGGGAGGTCACCCCCCCCCCCAAAGTAAAGGACTACCAGTCCCAGCATGAACCCCTGATATCTAAAGATGTGACCCCCCCCCCCCAAATTTGAAACTCCCAGCATGATCCCCCTGAGATCTAAGGGTGTGATCCCATAGATTTCACAGGTTTATGCTGAGACCTGTAGTTCTTCACTATTGCGGTCTCACATCTTCAGCTCTGGGGTGGTCATGCTGGAGCCTGTAGTGCTTAACTTTGGGGAGGTCACCCCCCCCAAAGTAAAGGACTACCAGTCCCAAGCATGAACCCCTGATATCTAAAGATGTGACCCCCCCAAATTTGAAACTCCCAGCATGAACCCCTGAGATCTAAGGGTGTGTGTGATCCCATAGATTTCACAGATCTATGCTGGGACCTGTAGTTCTTTACTAGTTTGGGGGGGTGTCACATCTTAAGCTCTGAGGGGTTCATGCTGGGACCTGTGTCAGTTTCATTCCGGGACACTGTATTGACCCAGAGTGAAGGTGCCCGGGACAGACCTGCAGAATGCAGGACTGTCCCAGGCAATCCAGGTCACCTGGTCACCCTAAGGGGCGCACCTACAGGGGGGTCGCAATTGGATATGAGGGGCGGCGGCTTACAGGAGAACTGATCCCCTCCATTTTCCTCCTGCAGCCAGTTTCTCCTCCTCTTCCTCCCGCGGGCATTCAGCGGCTGCAGGAGGAACAGGGAGGGAATTGATTTTTCTATATGCCGCCCCTCCTATTCAGATCATGCTGCCCTTGGGCCCCCTATGTGCTCTCCTTGCCCCCCCCCCCCCCCGGAGCACTGCCAGGTCTCCCCCCCTTTTATCTCCATCCAGCTGCCGTAGCTCTCAACTGTCCCTTATTTTAAGGGACTGTCCCTGATTTGGAGCAATGTCCCTCTGTCCCTCATTCCTCCTCATTTGTCCCTCATTTTGGTCTGATCTATGGAGTTGTATATAAAATGCACTTTTTATCTATAAAAAAGTGTTTTCCAGCGCTAAACCTTTCATCTGATTTCTAAATTACAAAAACCAATATAAAGGAATAGTAGTGGTAAAAAAGCACTTGTGGGTTTAACCAATCTTGTTGTTTTTTTGTACAATTCTCCTTTAAATAGGCGTGGCAAGGGGTGTGTCCTATGCCTGCATACTTTTGTTGATAGGTGTCCCTCGTTCCCATCTCAAAAAGTTGGGAGGCATGAGCTGCTGCAAGGGGATGTGTCAGGATGGAGAGCAAGGAAGGGGACGGTAAATATGTCATTTTACCAGCCCCTTCCTTTTCTGAATGGACAGAGTCAGTGATCAATGCCGATGGCTCACTGAGTTCATTCATAACTGAGGCATAGTAAGCTGTTTTTCCTATGCTTCAGTTTGTGAATGAACAGGGAGCTCTGTACAGACATATTCCTGTCCATTCATTCTGTGCAACAAAGGCTGCAGAGATGGAAGGCTGTGTCCTCAATCTCTTTTTTTTGGTTTCAAAGGTGAAACATTAGAGGTCTGTTTAGACCCCTGATATCTCACCAAAGCCCCCCAATGGGATGCCAAAAAATTATGTAAAAAAATAAATAAAATGGTAAAAAAATAACAAAAAAAAATAATAAAAAACTTCTGACACCAGTGGCAGAACTACCAGGGTCGCAAAGGTCACACTTGTGACCTGGGCCTGGAGTTCTGCCACCATGATGGGGCCCCAAGATGTCAGAAAGGGGGCCAGCTGCGGGACTGTAATGTCCCACGATGGGAGTGAAGGGCCCCGGATCAGTGGGAAGGTCCCCAGGCCTGGAGGGAAGGGCCCCGGGATCAGTGGGAAGGTCCCCAGGCCTGGAGGGAAGGGCCCCAGGATCAGTGGGAAGGTCCCCGGGCCTGGAGGGAAGGGCCCCGGGATCAGTGGGAAGGTCCCCAGGCCTGGAGGGAAGGGCCCCGAGATCAGTGGGAAGGTCCCCGGGCCTGGAGGGAAGGGCCCCGGGATCAGTGGGAAGGTCCCCAGGCCTGGAGGGAAGGGCCCCAGGATCAGTGGGAAGGTCCCCAGGCCTGGAGGGAAGGGCCCCGAGATCAGTGGGAAGGTCCCCGGGCCTGGAGGGAAGGGCCCCGGGATCAGTGGGAAGGTCCCCAGGCCTGGAGGGAAGGGCCCCAGGATCAGTGGGAAGGTCCCCGGGCCTGGAGGGAAGGGCCCCGGGATCAGTGGGAAGGTCCCCAGGCCTGGAGGGAAGGGCCCCGAGATCAGTGGGAAGGTCCCCGGGCCTGGAGGGAAGGGCCCCGGGATCAGTGGGAAGGTCCCCAGGCCTGGAGGGAAGGGCCCCAGGATCAGTGGGAAGGTCCCCGGGCCTGGAGGGAAGGGCCCCGGGATCAGTGGGAAGGTCCCCAGGCCTGGAGGGAAGGGCCCCGAGATCAGTGGGAAGGTCCCCGGGCCTGGAGGGAAGGGCCCCGGGATCAGTGGGAAGGTCCCCAGGCCTGGAGGGAAGGGCCCCAGGATCAGTGGGAAGGTCCCCAGGCCTGGACGGAAGGGCCCCCGGGATCAGTGGGAAGGTCCCCGGGCCTGGAGGGAAGGGCCCCGGCCAGGGGGGCTCGTCATGGTTTCCTGCAACGGGGCCCTGAAGGTTCTAGTTACTCCCCTGGCTCTCTATATCCTTGTTAGTGAATGGCTGTAGTTGTGTTAATGTCGATTGTTTTTGCCACTCCCTGGGCACGGGAAAGAGACCTTTGAAAAGCGATCCACCACGGATTGCCCTTCAGAGGAACAGCTGTGTGTGCCAAACGAGCCCTTACAGTATGACTAAAAGCAAAACTTTTTTGCTTTAGCTTTGGACGGAGTAGAGAGGGAATAGAACACCGGGGAATAGAACACCGGGGAAATCCCCCTCTCTCTCTATTGGTCTTGTTTATTATTGTCATCAAAGAAAATATCACATTTTGGGTTGTCACCAGAACAGGAATAGAGGAGAAATCTTCCATTGGGGACACTAGTTGCTGTGACAATGAGGAACTCCCTCTCTTTGGAGGGATTTCTTCTCACTTCCTGTTTTGTCTATGGGACAGGAAGTGATGGGAAATTTTAAAACATGTTCTATTTTTTTTTCACCGATGGAAAACAAACCGATGGGGCCCACACACGATCGGTTCTCTGATGAAAACAGTCCATTGGTCTGTTATCATCAGACAAACCGATCGTGTGTAGAGGGCTTAAGTGTCAGTGTGCATGAGGCCTAAATCAGCCAATGGGGACGCCCGCTCCTGTTAGGATGGGAATTCCTCCTCACTTTGGCTAACATTAAAGGGGTTGTAAAGGTACAATTTTTTTTTCCTAAATATCTTCCTTTCCCTTAGTGCCGTCCTCCTTCACTTACCTCATCCTTCCATTTTGCTTTTAAATGTCCTTATTTCTTCTGAGAAATCCTCACTTCCTGTTCTTCTGTCTGTAACTCCACACAGTAATGCGAGGCTTTCTCCCTGGTGTGGAGTGTAGTGCTCGCCCCCTCCTTTGGACTACTGGAGAGTCAGGACGCCCTCTACGTTGAAGATAGAGAAAGGAGCTGTGTGTTAGTGGGCGTCCTGACTGACTCTCCTGTAGCATACCTCCCAACATTTTAAAATTTCCCTGCAGGACATTTTTGTTGAGCGGGGGTTGTTAAATGCGGGGGGTTTACCGCGAATCGTGGGATTTACCGTGATTCACGATATTTACCGCGATTTTCCGTGATTCGCGAAATCTCAGAAGGTTGGGAGGTATGTCCTGTAGTCCAAGGGAGGGGGCGAGCACGACACTCCACACCAGGGAGAAAGCCTCACATTACTGTGTGGAGTTACAGACAGAAGAACAGGAAGTAAGGATTTCTCAGAAGAAAAAAGGACATTTAAAAGCAAAATGGAAGGATGAGGTAAGTGAAGGAGGACTGCACTAAGGGAAAGGAAGATATTTAGGGAAAAAAATAAAAAATTGTACATTTACAACCCCTTTAATTTCCTCTCATGGACAGGAAGTGAAGGGAAATCTCCCCAGCTGGACACAAGCAGGGGGGGAAAAATATCCAGTTAGTGGTTTTAACCCCTCCCAAGTCTATGCAAAACTTAGAAACGAAAAAGACGAAAACAAACAAAATAAACAAAAAACAAACAAAAAAAATGTTGGCTTTTCACACCTTTGAAGGGAATGTAAGAGGGCGGTTCACACTGCGGCACGACTCCGGGGGCGACTCTGCAGGTCTTCCTGAGGGCGACTTCAGAGGCGACCAGCAAAACGACTTCTGTATAGGAGTCAATGCAGGTCGCCCCCAAAGTCGTACAGGAACCTCTTTCTGAGTCGGATCCACTTGCGTCGCTCCTATTAGAACGCTTCCATAGCATTGAATGGGACGCGACTCGTCAGGCGGCTGAGCCCCAGCGTGAACCGCCTCTTATTCTTTATGATCTTTTTTAGACATACATACATCATACATTATAGTTTAGCTTGCTGTCAATAATCCTACGGATGTGTGGTAATATTTTAAAATTCTGTGTATATTAGATGTGTATATGTGGGGGGGGGGGGGGGGGGGGGGGGGGGGGAGGGGCATATTTGTTTTGTTACCTATGCAGGCACTGCTTTGCTGAAATGCTACACTGTGGTTGTCTTCACTGCTTCTTCCCAATAATGTCTACATGGGAGCCAAATGCTTGAAAACAATGCACTCCCTGTGTGGCTGAAATAAAAATGTAATTGCACTGAGCCACTGAGAGCTCCCCCTAGTGGCTAATCTACAAATACATTTAATACAATAAAGAAATTATACAAAAGAGTGATTGTAAGTTTGTGAGCCTCATCAATGATTGTAACGGAAACGCTGATCGAAAAAACTCTACACAGGATGCCCACACTGGACCACCAGGGATGCCCACCACAGGTATGCCACCCTAGACCACCAGGGATGCCAATCAGAAATGTATAATGGATGCCAATCACTGCCCACAATAGATGCCAATCAGTGCCCACAATGGGCATCACTGATTGGCAGGCATTATTGTTTGGCACTGATTGGCATCTATTAGTACAACACATTACAGTACATCAGTGCCCATCCGTGCCACCTATCAGTGCCCATCCAATGCCGCCTATCAGTGCCCATCCATGCCGCCTATCAGTGCCCATCTGTGCCACCTATCAGTGCCCATCCAATGCCGCCTATCAGTGCCCATCCGTGCCACCTATCAGTGCCCATCCAATGCCGCCTATCAGTGCCCATCCGTGCCACCTATCAGTGCCCATTCATGCCACCTATCAGTGCCCATTCATGCCACCTATCAGTGCCCATCTGTGCCACCTATCAGTGCCCATCCAATGCCGCCTATCAGTGCCCATCCATGCCGCCTATCAGTGCCCATCTGTGCCACCTATCAGTGCCCATCCAATGCCGCCTATCAGTGCCCATCCGTGCCACCTATCAGTGCCCATTCATGCCACCTATCAGTGCCCATTCATGCCACCTATCAGTGCCCATCTGTGCCACCTATCAGTGCCCATCCAATGCCGCCTATCAGTGCCCATCTGTGCCACCTATCAGTGCCCATCCAATGCCGCCTATCAGTGCCCATCCATGCCACCTATCAGTGCCCAACTGTGTCGCCTATCAGTGCCCATCCATGCCGCCTATCATTGCCCATCCATGCCGCCTATCATTGCCCATCCATGCCGCCTATCAGTGCCCATCCGTGTCGCCTATCAGTGCCCATCCGTGCTGCATATCAGTGCCCATCCATGCCGCCTATCAGTGCCCATCCATGCCGCGTATCATTGCCCATCAATGCCGCCTATCAGTGCCCACCTGTGTCGCCTATCAGTGCCCATCCATGCCGCCTATCAGTGCCCATCTGTGCCACCTATCAGTGCCCATCCAATGCCACCTATCAGTGCCCATCCATGCCACCTATCAGTGCCCACCTGTGTCGCCTATCAGTGCCCATCCATGCCGCCTATCATTGCCCATCCATGCCGCCTATCATTGCCCATCCGTGCCGCCTATCAGTGCCCATCCGTGCTGCATATCAGTGCCCATCCATGCCGCCTATCAGTGCCCATCCATGCCGCCTATCATTGCCCATCCATGCCGCCTATCAGTGCCCACCTGTGTCGCCTATCATTGCCCATCCATGCCGCCTATCATTGCCCATCCATGCCGCCTATCAGTGCCCATCCGTGTCGCCTATCAGTGCCCATCCGTGCTGCATATCAGCCATAGCTGCTGACTGTATCAGTCGGCCCCACCCCCTGGCGCGCTGCGTCATTGGATGTGATTAACAGCAGCGCCAGCCAATGGCTGTGCTGCTTTCAATCCATCCAGTGCAGCTAATCACCGGCCAGCCTGGGAACCGAAGACGATGACGGGGACGAGCGAGGAACTCGTCAGATTTTTTTCACCTTAATGTAAGTACCGCCCCTTACCATGTGATCAGCTGTCAGCCAATGACAGCTGATCACATGATGTAAACAGAAGATCGGAATCAGCTTCTTCTTTTTTTTTCTCACGCTGACAGCATGACCAGAAGAAGAAGTCCAGGGGACACCCTTGGGCAGCAGCATTTTCAGTCTGGGAGGGGGGAGGGGGGGGGTTAGATGGACTTTCAGATTTAAATACACAAACAAATTGTAGCCAAACTCACACTTTAGAATCAGTTACAGCAAACCTTTTTCCTTTTGGGATACAGGATTTACATCAATAAATAAAAGCTGATCATTGTAAATGGTAAATGGTTTATCGCATCCATGTAAACTGATACATTCTGCTGGAGAGCTTGTGCTTTTTGAAAAAAAAACAACAGACTTGCTGGCTGGATCACCAGATAAAAATAGAAGAAGGAAATTGAGAGAATGAAGGAAACAAATGCAGCCATTGCATCTAAGAATTGGTAAGTTGCAATATAATAAATGTTTTCTTTTGGGTTTATTATCGCTTTGAAGTGATTTGTAAACCTCAGACATGAAATATGAACAAAGCACATCCCTCTATAGTGTGTACTTGTCTCAGTCCACAGCACTAAGTGCCATTTCTGTCTGCTGCCTCCTTCCTCGGCTAACAGCATGAGTCACTCCTGACAGATTTTCCTGACACCAAGAGAAAAAAGGTGACACAGGAGGGAGCTCCAGCACACAGCCTGTGATTGACAGCCTCTGCTAAGTTCCTGTGTCCTGTGTGAAGGGGAGGGGGGGGGGGGTGTTTCTTTCCCTCCAATCAGCTCTCACTGAGCTCTGCGGAGTCTAATTTAAGCTTTCTGACGGCTCAGACAAGCGTTATAAATTCTGCACTTTGAATCTATAGGAAGGATGCCGTAGATAAACAGGTACAACTTATGTAGGAGAATTTGTTTCATTTCTGTGTATCGCCTGAGGCCAGTCACTTTACTGGGGATATGGAAGAGTTTACAACCCCTTTAAGGCTTCGTTCAAACTTGGATTTGCTAGGCGTGCATTTTTTGTGTGACGCGCATGGGGCAGCACGTTCATTTGAAGGAGCGGCCCTACGTGCGACAAATGCGCAGAAAGAAGCTGCTGCGCCTTTTTTTTGTGCATTTCTTACTGCACACTTTAGCGTGTTCAGCGCGGGTTTTGCTGTGTGCGAAACTGTGTGTTTTGCTGGCCGCTTGGGGTACCTTTAATGAGCACCGCCAGCGTTTTTCGCGTTTTCCGTGAACGCGCGGGAGAAACGGGCGCTTCTGCGTTATCTGGTTCCAACTGTGCTGAGGAGAACTGACGCGGTGCTTTCACACATACCTATTCAGCATGACAGCATCTACTTCAAGTAGGACCTGCAGTCAATTCATGGCCCCTTGATAACGTCCCCTTGTGGGAGGAGCAGAGACACAAACTAGTGAGGGAAATATCACTATTGTGGGAGGGGCAGGGACACAAACTACTGCGGGAAATCTCACCCTTGTGGGAGGGGCAGGGACACAAACTACTGCGGGAAATCTCCCCATTGTGGGAGGGGCAGGGACACAAACTACTGAGGGAAATCTCACCCTTGTGGGAGGGGCAGGGACACAAACTACTGAGGGAAATCTCACCCTTGTGGGAGGGGCAGGGACACAAACTACTGAGGGAAATATCACCATTGTGGGAGGGGCAGGGACACAAACTACTGCAGGAAATCTCACCCATGTGGGAGGGGCAGGGACACAAACTACTGCGGGAAATCTCACCCTTGTGGGAGGGGCAGGGACACAAACTACTGAGGGAAATCTCACCCTTGTGGGAGGGGCAGGGACACAAACTACTGAGGGAAATCTCACCATTGTGGGAGGGGCAGGGACACAAACTACTGAGGGAAATCTCACCCTTGTGGGAGGGGCAGAGACACAAACTAGTGAGGGAAATATCACTATTGTGGGAGGGGCAGGGACACAAACTACTGCGGGAAATCTCACCCTTGTGGGAGGGGCAGGGACACAAACTACTGCGGGAAATCTCCCCATTGTGGGAGGGGCAGGGACACAAACTACTGAGGGAAATCTCACCCTTGTGGGAGGGGCAGGGACACAAACTACTGAGGGAAATCTCACCCTTGTGGGAGGGGCAGGGACACAAACTACTGAGGGAAATATCACCATTGTGGGAGGGGCAGGGACACAAACTACTGCAGGAAATCTCACCCATGTGGGAGGGGCAGGGACACAAACTACTGCGGGAAATCTCACCCTTGTGGGAGGGGCAGGGACACAAACTACTGAGGGAAATCTCACCCTTGTGGGAGGGGCAGGGACACAAACTACTGAGGGAAATCTCACCATTGTGGGAGGGGCAGGGACACAAACTACTACGGAAATCTCACCCCTTGTGGGAGGGGCAGGGACACAAACTACTGAGGGAAATCTCACCCTTGTGGGAGGGGCAGGGACACAAACTACTGAGGGAAATCTCACCCTTGTGGGAGGGGCAGGGACACAAACTACTGAGGGAAATATCACCATTGTGGGAGGGGCAGGGACACAAACTACTGCAGGAAATCTCACCCTTGTGGGAGGGGCAGGGACACAAATTACTGCCGGAAATCTCACCCTTGTGGGAGGGGCAGGGACACAAACTACTGAGGGAAATCTCACCATTGTGGGAGGGGCAGGGACACAAACTAATGAGGGAAATATCACCATTGTGGGGGGGGGGCAGAGACACAAACTACTGAGGGAAATCTCACCATTGTGGGAGGGGCAGAGACACAAACTACTGAGGGAAATATCACCATTGTGGGAGGGGCAGGGACACAAACTACTGAGGGAAATCTCACCCTTGTGGGAGGGGCAGGGACACAAACTACTGAGGGAAATCTCACCCTTGTGGGAGGGGCAGGGACACAAACTACTACGGGAAATCTCACCATTGTGGGAGGGGCAGGGACACAAACTACTGCAGGAAATCTCACCCATGTGGGAGGGGCAGGGACACAAACTACTGCGGGAAATCTCACCCTTGTGGGAGGGGCAGGGACACAAACTACTGAGGGAAATCTCACCCTTGTGGGAGGGGCAGGGACACAAACTACTGAGGGAAATCTCACCATTGTGGGAGGGGCAGGGACACAAACTACTACGGGAAATCTCACCCTTGTGGGAGGGGCAGGGACACAAACTACTGAGGGAAATCTCACCCTTGTGGGAGGGGCAGGGACACAAACTACTGAGGGAAATCTCACCCTTGTGGGAGGGGCAGGGACACAAACTACTGCGGGAAATCTCCCCATTGTGGGAGGGGCAGGGACACAAACTACTGAGGGAAATCTCACCCTTGTGGGAGGGGCAGGGACACAAACTACTGAGGGAAATCTCACCCTTGTGGGAGGGGCAGGGACACAAACTACTGAGGGAAATATCACCATTGTGGGAGGGGCAGGGACACAAACTACTGCAGGAAATCTCACCCATGTGGGAGAGGCAGGGACACAAACTACTGCGGAAATCTCACCCTTGTGGGAGGGGCAGGGACACAAACTACTGAGGGAAATCTCACCCTTGTGGGAGGGGCAGGGACACAAACTACTGAGGGAAATCTCACCATTGTGGGAGGGGCAGGGACACAAACTACTGAGGGAAATCTCACCCTTGTGGGAGGGGCAGAGACACAAACTAGTGAGGGAAATATCACTATTGTGGGAGGGGCAGGGACACAAACTACTGCGGGAAATCTCACCCTTGTGGGAGGGGCAGGGACACAAACTACTGCGGGAAATCTCCCCATTGTGGGAGGGGCAGGGACACAAACTACTGAGGGAAATCTCACCCTTGTGGGAGGGGCAGGGACACAAACTACTGAGGGAAATCTCACCCTTGTGGGAGGGGCAGGGACACAAACTACTGAGGGAAATATCACCATTGTGGGAGGGGCAGGGACACAAACTACTGCAGGAAATCTCACCCATGTGGGAGGGGCAGGGACACAAACTACTGCGGGAAATCTCACCCTTGTGGGAGGGGCAGGGACACAAACTACTGAGGGAAATCTCACCCTTGTGGGAGGGGCAGGGACACAAACTACTGAGGGAAATCTCACCATTGTGGGAGGGGCAGGGACACAAACTACTACGGGAAATCTCACCCTTGTGGGAGGGGCAGGGACACAAACTACTGAGGGAAATCTCACCCTTGTGGGAGGGGCAGGGACACAAACTACTGAGGGAAATCTCATCCTTGTGGGAGGGGCAGGGACACAAACTACTGAGGGAAATATCACCATTGTGGGAGGGGCAGGGACACAAACTACTGCAGGAAATCTCACCCTTGTGGGAGGGGCAGGGACACAAATTACTGCCAGAAATCTCACCCTTGTGGGAGGGGCAGGGACACAAACTACTGAGGGAAATCTCACCATTGTGGGAGGGGCAGGGACACAAACTAATGAGGGAAATATCACCATTGTGGGGGGGGCAGAGACACAAACTACTGAGGGAAATCTCACCATTGTGGGAGGGGCAGAGACACAAACTACTGAGGGAAATATCACCATTGTGGGAGGGGCAGGGACACAAACTACTGAGGGAAATCTCACCATTGTGGGAGGGGCAGAGACACAAACTATTGAGGGAAATATCACCCTTGAGGGAGGGGCAGAGACACAAACTACTGCGGGAAATATCACCATTGTGGGAGGGGCAGAGACACAAACTACTGAGGGAAATCTCACCATTGTGGGAGGGGCAGAGACACAAACTACTGAGGGAAATATCACCATTGTGGGAGGGGCAGAGACACAAACTACTGCAGGAAATCTCACCCTTGTGGGAGGGGCAGAGACACAAACTACTGAGGAAAATATCACCATTGTGGGAGGGGCAGAGACACAAACTACTGAGGGAAATCTCACCCTTGTGGGAGGGGCAGAGACACAAAGTACTGAGGGAAATATCACCATTGTGGGAGGGGCAGAGACACAAACTACTGAAGGAAATATCACCATTGTGGGAGGGGCAGAGACACAAACTAGTGAGGGAAATATCACTATTGTGGGAGGGGCAGGGACACAAACTACTGCGGGAAATCTCACCCTTGTGGGAGGGGCAGGGACACAAACTACTGAGGGAAATCTCACCCTTGTGGGAGGGGCAGGGACACAAACTACTGAGGGAAATCTCACCCTTGTGGGAGGGGCAGGGACACAAACTACTGAGGGAAATATCACCATTGTGGGAGGGGCAGGGACACAAACTACTGCAGGAAATCTCACCCTTGTGGGAGGGGCAGGGACACAAATTACTGCCAGAAATCTCACCCTTGTGGGAGGGGCAGGGACACAAACTACTGAGGGAAATCTCACCATTGTGGGAGGGGCAGGGACACAAACTAATGAGGGAAATATCACCATTGTGGGGGGGGGGCAGAGACACAAACTACTGAGGAGAAATCTCACCATTGTGGGAGGGGCAGAGACACAAACTACTGAGGGAAATATCACCATTGTGGGAGGGGCAGGGACACAAACTACTGAGGGAAATCTCACCATTGTGGGAGGGGCAGAGACACAAACTATTGAGGGAAATATCACCCTTGAGGGAGGGGCAGAGACACAAACTACTGCGGGAAATATCACCATTGTGGGAGGGGCAGAGACACAAACTACTGAGGGAAATCTCACCATTGTGGGAGGGGCAGAGACACAAACTACTGAGGGAAATATCACCATTGTGGGAGGGGCAGAGACACAAACTACTGCAGGAAATCTCACCCTTGTGGGAGGGGCAGAGACACAAACTACTGAGGAAAATATCACCATTGTGGGAGGGGCAGAGACACAAACTACTGAGGGAAATCTCACCCTTGTGGGAGGGGCAGAGACACAAAGTACTGAGGGAAATATCACCATTGTGGGAGGGGCAGAGACACAAACTACTGAAGGAAATATCACCATTGTGGGAGGGGCAGAGACACAAACTACTGAGGGAAATATCACCATTGTGGGAGGGGCAGAGACACAAACTACTGAGGGAAATATCACCATTGTGGGAGGGGCAGAGACACAAACTACTGAGGGAAATATCACCATTGTGGGAGGGGCAGAGACACAAACTACTGAGGGAAATATCACCATTGTGGGAGGGGCAGAGACACAAACTACTGAGGGAAATATCACCATTGTGGGAGGGGCAGAGACACAAACTACTGAAGGAAATATCACCATTGTGGGAGGGGCAGAGACACAAACTACTGAGGGAAATATCACCATTGTGGGAGGGGCAGAGACACAAACTACTGAGGGGAATATCACCATTGTGGGAGGGGCAGAGACACAAACTACTGAAGGAAATATCACCATTGTGGGAGGGGCAGAGACACAAACTACTGAGGGAAATATCACCATTGTGGGAGGGGCAGAGACACAAACTACTGAGGGAAATATCACCCTTGTGGGAGGGGCAGAGACACAAACTACTGAAGGAAATATCACCATTGTGGGAGGGGCAGAGACACAAACTACTGAGGGAAATATCACCATTGTGGGAGGGGCAGAGACACAAACTACTGAGGGAAATATCACCATTGTGGGAGGGGCAGAGACACAAACTACTGAGGGAAATCTCACCCTTGTGGGAGGGGCAGGGACACAAACTACTGAGGGAAATCTCACCCTTGTGGGAGGGGCAGAGACACAAACTACTGCAGGAAATCTCACCATTGTGGGAGGGGCAGGGACACCAACTACTGAGGGAAATATCACCCTTGTGGGAGGGGCAGGGACACAAATTACTGAGGGAAATCTCACCCTTGTGGGAGGGGCAGAGACACAAACTACTGAGGGAAATATCACCATTGTGGGAGGGGCAGAGACACAAACTACTGAGGGAAATATCACTCTTGTGGGAGGGGCAGAGACACAAACTACTGAGGGAAATCTCACCCTTGTGGGAGGGGCAGGGACACAAACTACTGAGGGAAACTTCACCATTGTGGGAGGGGCAGAGACACAAACTACTGAGGGAAATCTCACCCTTGTGGGAGGGGCAGAGACACAAACTACTGCAGGAAATCTCACCCTTGTGGGAGGGGCAGGGACACAAACTACTGAGGGAAATCTCACCATTGTGGGAGGGGCAGACACAAGCTTTGGTCGTACATCATTCTGCAGAGACTTTCCTGATCATGATACAATGTGTCATACCTACACATGGCACGGCTGCTTGATATATCCACTTGGGGGGCACACATGGTGTCCACATGACAGGGTGACAACGCAGGAGTATAACTAGGAGACAGGTACAAAGTGCTGTCACCCTGTTACAGGAAGAGGTCAGAAGAGGAAGTCCTCTCCAGGGATCTACAGAAGAGACCATTGTGTGAGACCGCAGGAAGTCCCGTGCAACGCTCTGCGGCTCGGTTTGAGAGGCTCTGATTCCACACACAGGCCCTGCCTCCATAACAGGAAACCGGCTGAAATCTGAGATCAGCCTGGAAGGAGGGGGCAGGGCCTGAGGCATGAGGACACATGGGGCTGTCTGCAGCTCTGACAGTCTCATATTACAGGTGGTAGACAATGAACATGACTATATGTAAAGAATACATTCAGAGTACGAACAACACAATGACATCTTCAGACTGGGATCTGCACACAAGCTGAAATCTCAGATCAGGCTGGAAGGAAGAGACATGGTCTGTGCTCACAGCCGGACCTGAGGTAGGAAGGCACAAGGTGCTACCTGCAGCTCTGACAGTCTCATATTACAGGTAGTAGAGGAGGCACATGACTATACGAGGAGAAGGTTCCAATGGGGTGTATTGGTCCTTTAAGGCATGTTGGTGGGCGGGGCAGTAACACACATCAGGGATTGGTTGTAATGGGATGGGTGTGGGGGAGGAATGTTAGATGGTGCCCTATCACATCATAGGGCATGATAGGGGTGTTCTTGTCCTTTAAGGCATGTTAATGGACAGAGCAGTTACACAGACCAGAAATTGGCTGTAATGGGGGGGGGGGGGGTGTTAGAGGCAGTGCTTTACCATATGATAAATATATTTCAGGTTTTTAGTGCGCTTGTCCTTTAAGGCATGTTGGTGGGCGGGGCAGTGACACCGAGCAGGAATGTGTTATGATGGGATGGGTGTGGGGGAAGAATGTTACATGGCACCCTATCACATCATCAACATATATCAATTTTTGGGGTGTTCTTGTCCTATTCTTGTTCTTGTCCTGACACAGTTGCAATTGGTTTTAATAGAAGGGGGTGGGGTTTTGGGGTGTAGTGGCTGGGGCAGTGACACAGAGCAGGGATTGGTCCTCTATCATATGATTAATATATTTCACCTTTTGGGATGTAGTGGTCCTTTAAAGCAGGTTGGTGGGCGGGGCAGTGACACAGAGCAGAGATTGGTCCTCTATCATATAATAAATATATTTCCCCTTTTGGGGTGTAGTGGTCCTTTAAGGCATGTTGGTGGGCGGGGCAGTGACACAGAGCAGGAATGTGTTATGATGGGATGGGTGTGGGGGAAGAATGTTACATGGCACCCTATCACATCATAAACATATATCAATTTTTGGGGTGTTCTTGTCCTGACACATTTGCAATTGGTTTTAATAAAAGAGGGATGGGGATTTGGGGTGTAGTGGTCCTTTAAGGAAGGTTGGTGGGCGGGGCAGTGACACAGAGCAGGGATTGGTCCTCTATCATATAATAAATATATTTCCCCTTTTGGGGTGTAGTGGTCCTTTAAGGCAGGTTGGTGGGCGGGGCAGTGACACAGAGCAGGGATTGTCCCTCTATCATATAACTCTATTTCCCTTTTGGGGTGTAGTGGTCCTTTAAGGCAGGTTGGTGGGCGGGGCAGTGACACAGAGCAGGGATTGTCCCTCTATCATATAATAAATATATTTCCCCTTTTGGGGTGTAGTGGTCCTCTAAGGCAGGTTGGTGGGCGGGGCAGTGACACAGAGCAGAGATTGGTCCTCTATCATATAATAAATATATTTCCCCTTGTGGGGTGTAGTGGTCCTTTAAGGCAGGTTGGTGGGCGGGGCAGTGACACAGAGCAGGGATTGTCCCTCTATCATATAACTCTATTTCCCCTTGTGGGGTGTAGTGGTCCTGTAAGGCAGGTTGGTGGGCGGGGCGGTGGCACATGGGGGGAGGAGCCTTCTGATAATGGCAGGGATTGGGTCCGGGGATTAGGGATACGGAGAGGTTTGATGCTCCATGATTGGGGATTCTCTGGGATTCCTCCGGAGCGGCTCGGATTCGGCGCAGAGCTCGGTGAGGTGTCATGTGATGTTTTTCTCCAGCATGTTGGGGGGAGGTCCTGCGGAGGGGAGGGGCGAGTGCTCCTTGAAGAGGAGGAGCTGATGTGGAATGAAGGCGGAGGAGGAATGTCCCCTGGAAGATTAGAGGAACGGAGGTGGGGTGTCCCTTTAAGGAGGAGGAGTTCTCTCAGGAAGAGGAGGGGCAGAAGGAGGGATGACCCGGGAGGCGGAAAGATTACAGGAGGGCGGAGCTAGCTCTGAGGGAGGCGTGGAGCATTCCATGGTTGCAGATAGGGAAGGGAGGCGGGGCGTATCAAGGAAATGGGCGCGGCTATCCCCGTGTAGTGGCTGGTAAGGGGCGTGGCCGCCCGTGGCCTAGGGGGGTGTGGGCGGTGTTTTCGCGGTACGATGGGCGGGTCCGGCGGGGTTGGGTGACGTCACGGTGGTGGCGGTCCCGGTCGGTGTCGGTGATGGAGCTGGAGGACGGATTGGTGTATCAGGAGGAGGCCGGGGCCTCGATGTCGGAGCGGGTCTCCGCCCTGGCGGCCTCCATCTACCGGGAGATGGAGCGGCTGATCGGGCGCTACGAGGAGGACGCGGTGAAGGAGTTGATGCCGCTGGTGGTCGCCGTGCTGGAGAACCTGGAGGCGGCCTGTACCGAGAGACACGAGCAGGAGGCCGAGCTGGAGCTCCTCCGGGAGGACAACGAGCAGCTCATCACCCAGTACGAGCGGGAGAAGGCGCTCCGGAAACACGCCGAGGAGGTACCGATCTACAAGACACCTCCCCCAGCCACACATTCCCCCCGATCTACAGACCACCTCCCCCAGCTACACAGCACATACCCCCCACCCCTGATCCACACAACACGTCCCCCACCTCCCTGATCTACAATACACCTCCCCATCTACACATCACACCCCCCCCCCCGATCTACAGACCACCTCCCCCATCTACACAAACACCCCCACCTCCCTGATCTACAATACACCTCCACATCTACACATCACACCCCCCGATCTACAGACCACCTCCCCCATCTACACAACACCTCCCCACCCACCCTGATCTACAATACAGCTACACAGACCACCTCCCCCATCTACACAACACACCCCACACCTCACTGATCTACAATACACCTCCTCCATCTACACAGCACATACCCCCGCCCCTTATCTACAGACCACCTCCCCCATCTACACAGCACGTCCCCCACCTCACTGATCTACAATACACCTCCCCATCTACACAGCACATACCCCCACCCCTGATCTACAGAACATGTCCCCCACCTCCCTGATCTACAATACACCTCCCCAGCTACACCCCCCCCGATCTACAGACCACCTCCCCCATCTACACAACACATCACCCACCTCACTGATCTACAATACACCTCCCCATCTACACAGCACATACCCCTGCCCCTGATCTACAGACCACCTCCCCCATCTACACATGTCCCCCACCTTCCTTATCTACAATACACCTCCCCTTATCTACACAGCACATTCCTCCCGCCCCTAATTTACAGACCACCACTATCTACAATACACCTCCCCATCTACAATACACCTCCCCATCTACAATACACCTCCCCATCTACACAACACCTCCCTGATCTACAGACCACCTCCCCGATCTACCATCTCCCCCATCTACACAACACATTCACCACCTCCCTGATCTACAGACCACCATCATCTACACAACACATCCCCCACCTTCCTGATCTACAATACACATCCCCCATCTACACAACACATCCTCCAGACCACCTCCCTGATCTACAGACAACCCCATCTACAGAATCCCCACCCGAACTACAGTACTCCCCCCATCTATACAGTACACCCCCCACCTCCAGACCACCTTCTCCAATCTACAATACACCTCCTCCCGAGCTACATGACACTACCCCACCTCCCCAATCTACAATACACCTCCCGATCTACTGGACACTTTCCCCACCACCCCCGATCTGCTCAATACCTTCCATCTACAGATCACCATTCGCACCTCTCACCCGATCTACAATACTTTCCCAATCTACAGGACACCTTCCACACCTACAGAGCACCTCCCTTAATCTGCAGGG